>VZRU01005013.1:7395-109133 GCA_013398155.1 Pedionomus torquatus | reverse complement strand
ATATATATATTTTTTTTTTTTTTTAATATATATATATATATACACACACACATACATACATACATACAGGAATCTTTGATGGACCTTGTGCACCAAATCCATTCATTTTATAAACATAAGCAAATATAACTGCTTGCTCCACATTTGACTTAATCATATTAATAAATTTATACTACTTCAGCTTACTCTTTAACTTCTCTACTACCAAAAATAAGGCATTTCAACTGAATTGCTTTGTGAAAATAATTACAAAACTGAAAAATAAAATAAAATTAAATAGTAAGCTTTGAATATGGGGATCATAATGGTGGCTTATAGTTAAGCAGGCCTGTTTTCAGGACTATCAAAATCTCTTTTAAAATTAATCGCAAATTATTCACTATCTATCTGGAAAGTTCAGAGCACTTCAGCATTTTACCCACGAGTTTACCTGTTCTGACTGGCAGCAAAATAAATATGATGGGTGGTCTGTTTAAGGCACCTGTCCAAGTCTAATCACATTACATTTTCATAGTATCAACATTTGAAAACACTATAGCTGTTCCGTCAATAAAAGTGCACGGGAGTATCTCCAAAGCAGATGGCAATTAGCACATCGCAAAAACATGCAGATTCCTGAGCCAACTTATATAGCAAACCAGCATATACCACACAGCAAAGGAAGGAATAATTAGCATATTCAAACATTCAGAACTTCCCAACATCAGGTAGTTTACGCTAAGGACCATGAAAGGTAATTGCTCTCATGTAACACTGTCTTTCATTTGGACAGGACCAACTTACAGCAGGGTTTATTCTACTGAGTAATTCCCTTTAAATCTGAAAAATAGTGGCTAAATTTTGCATACTGGAAAGTATAAAAATCCAGACAAGCATCTTCTTACTTTAAGCACTTAAGTATTTTGCTGACAATTCTTTTAAAGCAATACGGTTCTAATGCTGTTAACGTATCAAATTTTATTGTAATTCACAATAAATATTGTAATTATCTAATAAAGGTCACATTTCAAGACAACAGTGAGCAATTTGCAATTGTATAATACCTAACTCTTCATGCTGGATTTGTTCACGTAATGCATACTTGGGACTTGCAATTGCTTCTGAAAACACTCATGTTACATTAATGTAATGTATATCTTGTACCGAAAATCTAATTATTTGATTTTCTACATAATTCTGTGTGTGCTAATTGACTCAGAATAGAGTCATCCAGTTATCCAGTTTTGCATTTTCACATGTGTGAGAATTCAGGTATGTAATGGAAAAACTGCTCTATACCCAGGCCTTAAAGCAGATCCAGCACCCTGGTGGGAAACCCTTCTATTTTACTGCTTGGAAATCTTTCTTTCAGTGACCTGTTCATATTTTTCATACTATAATTCCATAGTTCGTCTGCTGCAGGAAACAAAACAAATCTAGTTATTGCTTGTCTGATGCTGCCGATTTTAAAAATGTAGGTACTTTTGGATATGATAGAACTGGGCCATAATTAATTTGCTGTCACACATGGCCATCACACTCCAAAGATCGTTAAGAGACCCAAACTGAGACCCAATTAGATTTCTGAGAGACATCCATTTCAGTGGCTTGCTAATAACAGTACAGCCATGACCTGGCATCCAACAACACAAAACCAAAGTAGAAGTTTAGAATGTGCTTAATCTCGCCTAACTTGAGATGTCCAGACTTCAGATGGATATAGCTGAGCTCCTCACCTAGGCACCCTTTACCATAGACAGCAGAGAAGACCCATTCCCTTTATTGACTACAGAAAAGGGCCAGTGTTATCAACCCAGGAAAAGACATCCATGCCCTTAAAGTCTAATTACACAAATTAGTAAGGACCAACCACAGATTTTTTCCTTACCATATGGGAAAAATAGCACTTCAGAACTTAGTATCGGAGATTACAGAATAACTCTTTTGGGACATAGTCCCTTTAAGGAAAGTAAATAAAACATAACAAGTGTATATATGATAGTCACTCCACTTACTGGTTTTATTGTCAATCATAAGTGTTCATGTAGGAAAAATGTATTGATGTATCATATGCCCTTACACTGTATATGATCTATGACGAAAAAGATACACAACAGTCTTAAGGCATCCCATGTGTTATCTTAAAAGACCGGAGTACAATATTGTGTTGCTCACCTTATCTCAATATTAATACTATACATGTGTATGTACATACATGTTAGATAGTCTCTTTTGGAAGTATCTGGAGCGCTGACACTAAAATAATTTCAAATATAACACATCCAATTTAAAGAAATGTCTGGAAATGGAACGACATATCTTTAGGACACCCCCTGATTTACAGTCTTCCAAAGGTCTTGGTGGTTGATCTTGTCGAAGAGTCAAAAAATTTTACTGGAACTATGAATAAGATACTCATACTCAAATGAAAAGTTATAAATTTAGGCCAATATAAACCTGTCAGAATTATCCCTCAATAGCTTCACTCCAGGGTGTGGTGCTGCACAGCTGAAAAGCTGAGCTAATACGTGTTGAAAAATAAAAAACACTAGTTTATGGCATCACGTAAATTGGCACCAAAAAAGATGCTTACACCCCAGTTGTGACAAATAAACACCAAAATGTAGAAGCCATACAAAGTTCTATTGGTATGAAAGCAGAAGGAAAGCAACAAACAGGTCTCTTTGGGAGTTCTGTATTATACGTGTTGATATACATTTCTACATTTTACCTGCTCAGGTGGGCTATATTAGCCAGAATCAACGTGAACATTTCTACCTGCAGATTAAAAAAGCCTTTTCTGCCATTCCCATGTTCCAAAGTCATTACAGCACTGTGAGTCCAAAAGACTCTTTTGTTGGGTTCAACTTATCTTTGGTTCAACCAGAGGGAGTAACTCAAGATTGACAATAATGTAACCAAAACCATATTTTAGCATTAAGAAAGCAAATTTAGATTTTGTTGCGACTGTATAAAGTCTTGCCAATATATTTATATGACCAAAGCACTCTTTCAGGCTTCCAATTTATACTGGCAAAAGTGCACCACACCGAAACGAGATACTTTGGTCGGACAGATTGCACTTCCATGGAGAAAATGAGAGAGCTTGCTGGCAGAGTTATGTTATCCGAGAGCGTGATACATTTAGCACTTCCGATTCACATACAAATGAATGCAGAATGGGGCAGCACAGATCTGGGCACACTCACTTCTGAACTCCAGTGCAGTCATCTCACTAGAGCACTGCTATTAATTTCAATAATTCCTAATTCATAAATCAGAACTTAAAAAAATATGTCAAAATTGTGAGAATTTTAAAATAGGAATCTTGGGTGGTTTTTTTTCTTGTATGTCTGGATTTTGAGGTCCATGTTGTCACAGATTTTCCCTCATTCAAAAGCATTCTTATGTTCTTTTAAAGTAGCAAGAAGCTGAGATTCGTATTCAGCAACACACATGCAAGAACACTGGTCCTCAAGACAAATACCAATGCACACGAGAAAATCACAAGGCCAGATGCACAGTTAAAACTGATCAAGGATCATAGAATCACAGAATCATATGATGGTTAGAGTTGGAAGGGACCTTAAAGATCATTGAGTTCTGATACCCCTGCCATGGGCAGGGACACCTCCCACTAGAGCAGGTTGCTCAAAGCCCCATCCAGCCTGGCCTTGAACACTTTCAGGGATGGACCATCCACAACTTCTCTGGGCAACCTGTTCCAGTGCCTCACCACTCTCACAGTAAAGAATTTCTTCCTGATACGTAATCTAAATCTCCCCTCTTGTAGTTTAAAACCATCACCCTGTGTCCTACTGCTCCACTCTGACTAAGAGTCCCTTCCCATCTCTTCTGTAGGCCCCCTTCAGGTACTGGGAGGCCATTAAAAGCTCACCTCAGAGCCTTCTCTTCTTCAGGCTGAAATACCCCAACTCTCTCAGCCTGTCCTCACAGGAGAGGTGCTCCATCCCTCTGATAATTTTCATGGCCCTTTGCTGGACCCATTCCAATGGGTCCAGGTCCTTACTGTGTTAAGGACTCCAACACTGCACACAGTACTCCAGGTGGGGTCTCACAAGCACAGAGTTAGAGGGGGAGAATCACCTCCCTCGACCTGCTGGTCATGCTTCTTTTGAGGATGTTATGTGGGACAGTGTCAAATGCTTTGCATAAGTCCAGGTAGATGACATTAGTTGCTCTGCCCTTGTCTACCAATGTTTTGGCAACATTGTAAAAGTCTGCTGTACCAATCACCTCCTTATTTTTCACATGCCCTAGCAGAGATTCCAGGAGGATATGCTCCATGATCTTGCTGGGCACAGAGGTAAGACTGACTGGCCTGTAGTTCCCTGGGGCTTCCTTTTTTCCCATTTTGAAAATAGGGGTTATGTCTCCCCTTTTTCAGTCAGCAGGAACTTCACCAGACTGCCATGACTTCCCAAATATAATGGAAAATGGCCTAGCAACTCCATCTACCAGCTCCCTCAGAATCCATGTATGAATTTCATCAGGTCCCAGGAACTTTGCACTTTCAGGTTCCTTAGATCTTCTCCTAGAGTGGGTGGTTCTTCATTCTCTTAGCCCATTTTTGCCTTCCATGACTTGGGTGGTGTGGTTAGAGCCCTTGCCAGTGAAGACCAAGGTGAAAAAGTCATTCAGTAACTCAGCCTTTGGCATATCTTAGGTGACTAGGTCTCCCGTTTCCTTCCAGAGAGGGCCCACATCTTCCTTAGTCTATCCTTTATCCCTGACGTATGTCAGGAAGTTTTTCTTGTTATCCTTGATGTCCCTGGCCAGATTTAATTCTATCTGGGCTTTAGCTTGCCCAATCTGGTTCCTAGCCACTCAGAATTTCTCTATATTCCACCCAGTCTAACCAACCTTGCTTCCACCCCCTGTAGGCTTCCATTTTGGTTTTGAGCTTATCCAGGAGCTCCTTATTTATCCATGCAGGTCTACTGGCTTTTTTGCCTGACTTCTTCTTTCTTGGGATATATCACTACTGAGCTTAGAGGAGGTGATCCTTGAATACTAATCAGCTTTCTTGGGCCCCTCTCCCCTCCAGTACTTTTCCAATGTTACCCATGTTACCCTCTCAAGTGGCCAAAGTCTACTCTTCTGAAGTGCAGGGAAGTAAGCTTGTTGCTTACTCTCCTTGCTGCCCTAAGGATCTTACATTCTACCATCTCGTGATCTCTGCAGCCAAGGCTACCCTTGAGCTTGACATTCTCCACCAGCCACTCCTTGTTGGTAAGGACAAGGTCCAGCATGGCCCATTTCCTCATTGGCTCCTCTGCCATTTGACAAAGAAAGTTGTCATCGACATATTCCAAGAACTTTTTGGATTTCTTGTGCCCTGCTGTTCCTCCAACAGGTATCAGGGTGGTCGAAGTCTCCCTTGAAGACCAGGGTCTGTGAATGTGATGCTGCTACTATCTGTCCACAGAGGCCCTCATCCACCCTGTAGCCCTGGTCAGGTGGTCTGTAGCAGACTCCTACTGTAGTATCACCTGCCCCTGTGTTCCCTTTAATTTTGACCCATAAGCTCTCCTTTGGGTCTTCATCCATCTCCAGGTAGAGCTCCGTGCATTCCAGCTGGTCACTGACATAGAAGGCAACACCCCCTCCTTGTCTCCCCAGCCTGTCCTTCCTGAAGAGTCTGTATCCCTCCATTCCAACACTCCAATCATAAGAGCCACCCATCCCTCTGTGATGGCAATAAGATCATAGCCCTGGAGGTGTGCACGTCTAATTCCTCTTGCTTGTTCCCCATGGTACGTGCATTTGTGTAAAGGCACTTCAGCTGGGTGCCCAATGGAGCTGACTTACTGGCTGCAGTGACTGAACTTCCTTCATGCTGCTCTTTAGCTGGTTTTCCTCTGAGGTGTTTTATCTGTGACTCCCCAGTTCCTATTGCCTCAGGGGCCCCTGGCTCATCCCCATAAGACTTTGAGTGTGCTGTAGCGTATCCAGCACATCTCAGAGCAACAGGTTGAGAGCCTTCACTGGTGACCCACCTCTCAGATCTTGGCACATCATCCCTTGGCTTGTCAAGACTCAGCCAGATAACATCCCCCTCCCTCAACACACTTAGTTTAAAGCTTAGTCAATAAGCTCTGCTAGCTCCTGAGCACCCTTTTCCCACTTTGAGAAAGATGAACCAGGGCAGCAAGCCTGGTGCTGTGGAGGCCATCCCATTGTCGAAAAACCCAAAATTGTGGTGGCGACACCAGCCACAGAGCCATGCATTCACAGATTGCGCATGTTTCTTTCAGAGTCCCTGCCTTTAACCAGGAGAACAGAAGATTAGATTACCTGTGCCCTAGATTCCTTTATTCATCTTATTTACCCTTCATTCTGAGACTAGAATTTTTACTGAAGACCGTAGTATTGTAGTCCCAGTACCAACATCTTCCCACAGGTGAAGCTGCAACTGAGCCAAACCCTCCCACAACCCTTCAGACTTCCCCTAAAAGTCCTGAACTTGCATGACCAAGGTGAGCTCACTACTTGAGGGTATGCATTTTTGAAACACTCTCTGGTATGTGAAGTTGCTTTGCCAGAAACCAGCAAGTCAATGTAAAACCAGTCTTACCAGTTAGCAGCCATAATCATCAACGAATTAAATGAAAGGGAGACGCCACCAGTCCACATATTAATAGAAAGCAGCTTTGCTATTTGCTAAGAATACTGTTAATGTGTTTTTGGGAAGCCCCAAGCATGTCTGCAAGATTCCTTGGGGAATTCCGGTCGAGGAACGTCCCTCCAGGCTTTAGCAGACTATAAGCTGAACAAGATGGGCCAAAGAGCTTGCCTGTGAGATGCCTGCAGATGCACCAGCTGAGTGGATGTCCAAATGACTCAGAAGCAGCAAACCCACTGCAAAGAACAAGTCGAAGAAACAGGCAGGCACCACTACTGTAGCCAAGCCTGGATTTGTTTTGGCAGGCTGTTGGCTAGCTGCAGGCTCAAAATTTCTGACGATGGGAACTGCCTCCTGTTGTCCCTGGGACTGTGCCCTTATTTCTAAACAAATTGGATGGCATGCAGTAAATATCTGGCTCCTGCTAGCAAAATTATCTCACAAGACCCTAAATACCAATTAGCTCTCAGGCCAAAAAGAACACGATTTGTTTATTTATTACTTGTTTACCTTGCTGTGGTAACTAGAAACATTGGGTCAAGATCTCATTGTGCCAGACAGCATTCAGATGCAGAACTTAAACTGCTTTTCTCTTGGTGGACTGATTTCTCCCTCCCAACTCCACCTTGAATCGTATCTGTGATGCACAATTTTAGGGATGTAGCCTAGCCACGAAGCTTTTGTTCTAGTAAGGAACAGGGGAATTCAGCATCAAAATATACTTCTCACTGGACAGGAAAACAACTTTTCAAAATCTATGTATTTTGAACATTGATCATTAGCTAAAAGCTCAGTTTCCTAATTAAAAAATATGAATGGAAGGACAATTTTATCTGGATTGGTAAGGGTATGGATAGTTTAGCATGATAAATGGCCCACTAGCTTGTGTGCCTGAATAGCAACCCCTATGGCTCTTCCTACCTGTACTGCAGCAGAGAACTGCATACTAGAACTTTTCAGAATAAACTATGCCAAGATGTACACAGAAAGATGAGACCTAAAAAAACCACTCATGCCATACAAATTCTACGTCAAAGCACTGCCACTGATTTCCGATGAACGAAATCACTGGCAAATTTGAGGATAGTTACTTATTTTTATCAAATCACAGTAACTGGCATGATGGTCTTAAAAATACTGGATAGACCCATTAGCCTGTAAAAACTGGGAGAAGGATAAGAGAGGGAAGGAATGCACAAAAGAGTAAAATAAATTCAGCATTTAATTTTAATACCTTAATAACGAAGAAAGCAAGTATAGGATAGCTATCAATCAAGCAATAAAAACTAGATACTAATGATATGATCTTCTGATATGGTGATGATAATGTCATGATACTGAAAATGAGATAAAAGAGGTGAGTGGAAAGATCAAAATACTTGATATTTTTATTTCCATACAAAAATTCCTGCTTTTGTCAAAATCACCTAAAGGTGAATAGAATCAACTACAAATCAGATATGCTTCTTTGTAATCATCAAAGAAGCATCTGTGGATTAACTCATCTACTAAAAAAACCCAAGAGCAACCATACAATACCTACAAGCTATTTTTCAATGTGGGTTGCAAGAGCATTGGTTCTGCATATACAGTTATAATAGTGTTTCTGGATGTTATATGTGTGCACATAAAATTTACTCTGCAACATACTGTTTTCAGCGAAAGCTAATTTTAAAGTGAAAAGGCATTTTAAATAACAAACATATCAAAAAGGTTGCAAGCAAATCAAACTCTTCTGGTTTCTCCTGAATAGAGTCAGTGTGAGAGAACAGTCGGAACATAGAGGACTGTGAGCAAGAGCCCTTCCTAAGGAACAAAATGTAGCTCACACTTAACATTTACTTTCTTTAGAAAACTTAAATATGGCCACATATTTACATTTCAATATTTGTTTAGTATTTAAGTCAAAATTTAATCTGTTTATTTCATTATGCCCAGAAAAAAAAAAAAAGAAAAAAGAAAAAAAGAAGCAATTGCAACAGTATGTTTTTAAGGGGGTGTGAGGACATTTTATTTATGCTGTGAAAGTAATTCCTTTTGGAGATGTTACATGTCAGAAGTGAAAGACTTGTAAAAAATCGTAAGTATCAGAATTTAAGCATATGTTAGTTTAGCAAAATTTGCAAGCTATTTTCACATTGCCTATAATTTTCTACAGTTATTAACATACTGTTAATTCATTCAGGATAGTCCTTTCAGTTCATAAGGTTAGGTTTTAGCAGCAATCGTGATTTTAATGGTGTCCATGGATTACATATGTCTGCTTCATTATGCTTCAGAGGTTTGATCTAGGGAAATAGTTATAACCCTTTTCTAGTTCCTCCTCCAAGCATGTTGCCTCCTTCCAGTAGAAGGCAAAACTGGCAGAGAAGGGGACTCTATCATCCCTCAAACAACAGAAAACTCCTAGAAATAACAGAATCATATAGTGGCTACTTCTGAGCACTTGATTGAGATCTAGCACAGAAAGAAGGCTCTTTTCTTGTGTTTTGGATCTATTTTTTTTAAATGTCATTGAATTACATTTTTAATATAATTATCATTCAATATAACTAATAAACACACTCAAAAATTTTTTCTTCCTCTATTATAAATAACAAGTTATTACAGTAAATTTGTTATCAACATAATTGTAACTCAGCTCTTTTCCATTTGAGAAAGAATAGGAGCTCTGTACAAGTTTCCATGCAGTTATTTGTCTTCAATTTTCTTTAATATTAGTCTTTCTCCTCAAGTCCTGGAGCCCTCTCAACTCTGGGAAAGACAAAGATGTCCCTTTGCTTGTTTTTTAATGGAAAAGAAAGAATAAATCTTGTGCCTTGACTGCTTCCCTTTAAAAACAAAACAAAGCAAAACAAAAAAAACATCACAAAACCCCCTCCAAACCTACAGTACTATTTTTGCATGATCTGATATTTTAGGCTTTCTTTTGTTCCTGGCATCAAGCTTTATTTGTTGGCACAAAGAAATCTTTAACCTCCAAGCTTCTAACTCAGAGGCAGGGAATGACAAACCATAAGCTTTAAAAGGGCTTGATCACGATTTGTTGGCCTAACTGTGCAGAAGAGTTTGTCCAAAGCCTCACATCACTGTTGTACCTCTGTTCAGTGACCCTTCATATATAATAGCCCTCAAAAACTACAACTGCCATTTAAGATGGCAAGATAAATTAAAATATAATAAATAGACAGCTGCATACACTCTGAAGGGGCATCATAACATGCCATTTGTCAGTCTATGTCTAACTGTTGCCCCAAGGTTTCATGGCCTAAATATATAGGAAAATAGTAGTCAGACAGTAATTTGAACAGAAATACAATCACAGCGTGTTCTTCATATTATACGCACACTGATGTCTCATCTACTTAACCCACGGGCCATTCTGAGGGTAATAACACGCTACCTCAAGAGGCTACGATTTCATTACATTTTTAAGGACTACCAGGTGTGCTCCTATGGCTTGCCAAAATACTTCATGACGAACTGCAAAACTAATTCGTAAACGTGCTGCTCACCCCCCCTGGCTTTCACTGCACCTGGCTAGCGAAATGGCAATAGCAGAGTTTATGCCTGACCATCCTTACTCCACTGCCGCAGACCGCAAAGCACCTGAAAGCGTTAATGTTACCCAAAAGTGCAAAAGAAAGCTCCTTCTCCTTAACCCCTTTACAGCAGTTTGGTAGAAACTGTAACAGCACCAGAGTAGCTGTGCTCAGACACGGATTAAGGCCAGACAAGCTTTCAAACGTCTCTTGGACCTTCACAGCGTTGGTCCTTGCAGGCCCTTCGCCTCCTGAAGTGCCTCGGAGGAGCCTTTGGAGAAGCCCTGCCACCCCTCAGCTCCCTGAAGAGCGGGGCCTTCGCTGCTGGCAGCCAGCACCCGGCGAGCCTGAGTGTAAGGAACCCCGCTCTGCGAGGCGCTGGATGAGGCCTGACGTCCCCTCCCCGCCCGCCTGCGGCTTCTGCGCCGGCGCGGTAAGGCCGAGCTGCCGGCCGCCAGGGGAGGGAGGAGCGCTGGGCATGGCGGCTCCCGCGGCTCTGCAGAGGAGCGTGGTGTCCCCCGCGGGCAGGCACACGGCCTCCCTCATCTTCCTGCACGGCTCAGGTGGCTGCTTCCCCCAACCCCTTCTCTCCTTTGCGGCGGGGCCGACGCGGCAGCTTCGCCTTCTGCTGCCGAGGGGCCCTGCCCTGGGAGCGTGGCGCGGCGGCCTCCTCGCTCGGGAGAGGCGCAGCGGGACGAGCCCGCCTCGGCAGCCGGCAGGCTCGGCGCGGCTGGAAAGCCAGGAGAAGGGGCCTGAGGTTTCCCCCTTCCCTGCGGCTCAGTCCTCCCCCGGGGACAGGGCGGCAGTGCCCGGCCAGCAGGAGCCTGTGGGTGCAAAAGAAGAGGGGTGCCTGTGCTGGGTCTGGCGTTTGGGCTGCGGTGGGGGGGGTGTGGTTGGGTTAGGGCCAGTGCACTCAAGCCGGGTGCTTTTCGCCATGGGAACTTCTTTTCCAGAAGAAATTCCCTTAATTCCTCCACTCTTAAGGATAGCCACGTGCGACTTAAATATTTAAAATGGCTTTTGGCATTTTCTAACATCAGACTGAAAGTATTGCTACCACCTGTCAAAAGTCAGTGTTAACAGACTGACTTCTCTCCATCCAGAAGGGTCTTGGCTGTGTCCAGACTTCATGGCCACCATCTGCAGAAGGTAGCCACCTGCATCAGTGGTGCAGAAAGAAATTTACTGTGAGGGTGGTGAGGTGCTGGAACAGGTTTCCCAGAGAAGCTGTGGATGCCCCATCCCTGGAAGTGTGAGGCCAGGCTGGATGGGGCTTTGAGCAACCTGCTCTAGTGGGAGGTGTCCCTGCCCATGGCAGGGGGGTTGGAACTCCATGATCTTTCAGGTCCCTTCCAATTCTAACCGTTCTATGATTCTATGACCAGTCCTAGGGCAGGAAGGGAGCATATGCTTTGTTGGGGTTCCTTCTTAAAGATTATTTTCTGACATGCTAAATAACAACAACAAAGGCCATGTGACTTTAAAGAAAACATAAACAAAACAAACAAAACCCACAACAAACACAAAACCGTAGCCATAGGTCTTTATTAGATCAAGGCCTTGGGGATCGGTTCTGTTAAGCTGCTCACCTGCTTACAGTAATGTGCTCAGCTCTTTCAGTGTCATTCTCTTAGCTTTTAGCTGATGGTTTGCTTCTACAGAGATGTGTGGTTTCAGTTTTATAATCTAGCTAAATTTTGCTTTTCTGAAGTTCTATGAGTTAAAGAATGAAAGAGGAGTTCATGTGCTCAGTCCTCTTGTCAACACTAATGCTTTAATGCTCGAGGACGTAATTTTCTCTCATGTTGGAGGAGTAAGGGAAGATTATGGTTAGAGGTTGATTCCACATGTGGTTAAAGTACTCTACAATTTTTCATGTTTGATATGATTTCAGTCATAATGTTTGAAATGGGGAAGTACAAGGGTGCTTTTATTTGGTTTTGTTTAGCAGTTCGGCAGAACAGCATTTAAAACAGAAATAGCCACAGTGCTAATGCTGTGGGCTGGCCTGTAAACCTGAATTGTAAACCTTCTGTACAGTGCTTGTGATGGAAACTGGCAGTCAAATGGCATGAATCCATTTTGTTCATAATACTTGCTCCAGATAAATTGTAACAAGTGGAGAATGTGAATGCAAAATGGTATAGAAAAATATTAGAAAATTCTACATCAAATTTAGGTAGAGGGTCCATTTGGTAGCTCAGCAGGGAAGGCAAATTGTGTGTAACAAATGTATAATGACTTTTTAGACTTAGGTTTACAACTTTGTATGTTGTAACGTGTATAGAGTCATAGAATCACTCAGGCTGAGAAAGGGCCTTAAAGATAATCGAGTCCAGTCATTAACCGAACACTGACTGCCAAGTCCACCACTAAACTGTGTCCCTAAGCACTGCGTCTTTGTGTCTTTTAGATACTTACAGGGATGATGACTCAACCACTTCCCTGGGCAGCCTGTTTCAGTGCTTCAAAAACCCTTTTGGTGGCAAATTTTTCCCAACAACATGTAACAGGTTATTAAGTTTAAACTTTGCACTTTGGAAATTCAAGCTGTATTCGAAAGGAAAATTATTTAACTTGAGGAGGGGGAAAAGATAATATTGTTGCCATCTCTCTATTTCAGGTTTGTAAACAGACTCAAATCAGAATTTTCAGTGCATTGTTTCTTTTTAGTAGTGTTCAGAAGAACATATAATGCTAAAATCTAAGAACAGCTGGAAAGACAAACCTTTCAGAAGGTTTTTGGTTTTAATTTGGTGTCACAGTCTCCCCTCTTTCTGCCTCCCCTCCAGATCCTGTTCTTACCAGATCAGAATGCAAGTTGCAGAGCATTTGAACCAGGGGACTCCTGACATACAGATGGTCATAGTTCAATTTTCTTTTACTTAATGAGTTTATTATTAACTTTTCATGGACAGACTAGTTTCATTGACTGTAAATGTTCCCACTAATCTTGACAAAACTAGAGAAACATGAATAAATAATAAAATCTGTGTTCTGCACCATTAAGGAGTTTGTAAAGACCTAAGGAAGTCCCATTTCTGTAAGCATTCAAATAATTGTTAAGGTTTACCTACCAGGGGGTTGGTACTGTATACTTGCAAAACCTAGGCTTTGGCATTCTAACTGAAAGAAGTATTAGGGGGAAAAAATATCGAAGGCTCTATAAGATACATTGTTCAAATATTAGGTGACAGCAACCATGAGGAAACCCTTCCATGTCAAGAGTCTCTACCAGGAATCATATGTGTGCTTGGACTTTAGACCATACTGATTGTCTAAGCAAAGTGTTTTGTGGGAATGTGTTCTGAAGCATCCAGTTAAAGACGTAACTTTGATTTTACAGCTCAGTGTAGCACAGAATAAGATTTGTGTCAGTTTTGTGACCCTATTGTTTATTTGTCACTTGGAGTATTTAGGTTGAAAAGGGAACTTCGTGGCTATGCCATTTGTGCTTGACAGAGGAAAAAATACTGGGTTTGGACACTTCTTGCCTTCTGTTTTAATTCTGAAGGTGCATTAAGTGCATGTATAAATAAAGTTCACTGAATTTGAGTGCTATGAGAAGCAAGAACAAATCTCCACTGGGGAATTATGATCATTGTGACACTAAATTGATACATTTATGTGACATTATTCATATGAACCCTTGTAATGTGGCAGCAAGTGTGGCATCACTTAGGGCAGTGATATTTTTTCTTGTGTTTTGGCCATCTCATTGAAAAGAATAAAGTGAGTTCTAAAGTCAAACTGACCCAACTTGAGATAAAGTAATAGAGAATACTGTTAACTCAGATTAGCAGTTTGACTTGATAATATGTGGGAGCCTCTACTTCAACCAAGACTGAAGTTCTGTCGTGTGAGTGGCAGCCAGTTTGCTGAATCCCTACCATTTTTTTTTAGGTTGAACATTACTGCTTGTTGTATTACTGCCTACTATGAACCATATTCCTTGATGGGCCAGCTTCCTCAAGTTTGAGGCATTGTTCAACTCTTACTGGAGTCTTAAGTGCATGTGCTGTGCAGAGGGATGACAGTGAAGTTACAGTTGGAAGTATCAGTGATGCAAAGGCAAGCTCTAGAAACTGCCTGGTGTATATACAGGTATTCATTTGAAAGGAAGAAGTGCTGTCTGCATAAGAGTTCATCCTGTATATCTGTTCGTAGCATTTCAGTCTAAAAGAGTTTTGTCTACAGACTGAGGTGATATGACTTGGAAGAAGTACATTGAGTCAGATCTCAACTAGCTTTCAAACACAACTCTGGGATTAAGGTTTTTGAGGAGTCTGTCAGAAATTTAAACCCATACTCATGTCTTAAGCACTGTTACAAAACACGGGGAGTGTTTGACCGATACTTCCCCTAAGGCCTATGTGTAATGTTAGCATAGTAAAATGTGAAGATCTTTTTCACACTCTTGACTGAGTTTTGAGGTGGTTTAACATAAAATTCTGTAGTAAAATTAATAATAGTTTCTTAGTGAGATAAAAATCTGCTGCTCTCCTTTTTAAAATGTTCTTCTGCATTTTTTGTTTATCGCCATTATCAGCAAATATGGTTAGCTGCAAGTAAGAGTAAAAAGTAAAGCCTTGTACCTGATTAAGAGGTACTTAAGCCATTGGATATACTAAAATATTTATTAAACTTGCACTTTGGGACCTATTAAGTACTCTGTTTCTAAGAAGTTTTGAGTCCATTTTCGTTGAAAAGAGGATTGAGGTTATTCTAGAAAGTTTTTGCAGGATTAACTTTGTGGTTTAGAGATTAGGTCCATCTGGTATAAATATATTTGGCACTGTGTAGGTTTTTTTCCATATACATCAAATAATTCTTGTTGTACTCTTCTGTGTGATACAGGTGATACTGGCCAAGGAGCAAGAGCATGGATAAAACAAATTTTGAATCAAGACATGGTGTTCCAACATATAAAAGTAATTTACCCAACAGCTCCTCCCAGGTATTGTTTAATATATTAGAAAAATAGGATTAAATTACTCTATTCCAGTATTGTAAAATAGGCTTGTGACTATCAGTACATGCTGTCATAACGCTTCCTCTTTCTGCTTCGTGTATGGTTTTTTTGCCAAAACTGGAGCTTGGTGGGGCATTGTTACCCAGGGACTGTGATTTTTAAGTGGTTAAGACTTCACAGAAATCACATGCTCTAATTCAAATTCAGGTATTGTCCTCATGGCATTTTTCTATCTCCTTGATATAAATAAAGACAATACTCCAGTTCATTTTGTAATAGTATTATAGATCACAGTCTTACCTATATTAATTCTCATAAATTAACCACCAAAATACTGTGTTGTATTTAATGCCAGGTTTCAGTTCTGAAGGTGGTCGGTCTTTTTGGCAAGTAAGACATGATAGATCTTCAGCTGCTGTCAAAATGACAGGGAGTTTAGAATTACGCATTTCTTCTAGTTCAAATCCTGACCCAACTCTTTCAAAGAGAACCGAGTCCAACATTTGCTGTAGGCACAAATCTTTTTATTCAATGATGCCCTGTGTTCAGTGTTGGCTGGAAACAGAAATTTACCCATAGGATTTTGAAAGTTAATGAGGTCAAACCTAAAGGCTAAAAGTTGGCCACCTTATTTAGCTGTCTAGAGATATGGCCTTATATTTCAGAGATGTTTAATTTTTTCTTAATAAAAATTCATTTCTAAGGTGGCTGTGACTAAGTTAGGAAAATATTTCCTTGAAAGTTAACAGGGCTTGGGCTTCTTTCTGAATTTGTGCGTAAGCATGGATGAATGCTAAAAAGAAAAGGAAATTGTGACATTCTACCTAGACTTCTGAGGTACGAAGGTTTGAAAATCAGAAAAAAAAATCTTGGAGAGTATAAACAAGTATAATAGCAGATTTTGTCTGGCATTCACTAGGACATGGAAAAAAACCTCTCGTTGACCATGTATTTTTATGATCTACTTAGGCAGGAAAAGCAATTGAGAGATTGCAGTGTGAATGTACTCACTGTGTTACAGAAAATCAAGCCTGTGAGTGGAAGTCTTTGAAGCAGTGTTTTGAGTTAGTGAGTAGTGAATATGATTTTCTGTAAATGACATGCTCATTACTTCATTGATGACAGGCGAATGTGAAGGCTAGAGTTATCAGTGGTGCATCACACACACTGACAGGCTTCATTTCTTCCCTATCAACACAGCAGGTATTGGACAAATGCAGAAAGTTTTGCTTTCCTATGAAATAAACTTTTCATATGTTATATGCCGCCAGAGTACCTCAGACTGCATCTTAACAGTTGCCAGTGCTTCATTTTTCCATCCCACTGCACTTCTGGGGTCCAATCATTTTCTCATTTGTTTTGGTATATTTGGATAACTACAGATGTAAACTTTATATAAATGATTAACCAGCAAGATCTCCTGACTCAAATGAGTGGCATTTATGGGGAATTTATTTGTATTTTCAGACTTCAGATTTCAGTATTTTAGTAGACGGATGGGAAGATAGATACTGTTGTAATTAAAAGATGTGAATAAACAGTTAATTCCACTCCGTTTACTTTTTAAGTCAAGGTTCCTTTAGTTCTTCCCTAGAGCAGAGAGAGGTCATGCATTAGTTGATTCAGAAGTGGGTTTTAGCAAAACTGTGAAAAGTTGTATATTCAAAGAATAAAAAAATACCCAACCTGTTTGTCTTTGATTGTTAATATGAAATACACTTGGGAATATTGTACAGCCCTGCATTGCTGATAAGCGCCATTAGCTGACATAGTGAAATAAAACAGATGCCCTTAAGTACAATAATGTTTGCCACTGCAGCAATGCTGAAGTGAAATTTGGGAAGTTTTGTGTTACTGGTTGAAACCAAAATAACAGAAGCCTCTACAGACCTGTTTCATGTTGTTTTGGTGTTCAAATCCAAAACATGCTACGCTCTTTGAAGCATTTATAATGGTTGCTCTCCTTTCTTCCACAAAAAGTGAAAACATGGCCTAGAACGTCCAAACTTGAATGGCAGACATTCAAATAATTATACATCCATTTGGAATTAAAATATATGGCCTTTTTTTGTATGCATGTGTATATGTATTTGATAAGAATTCCAGATGCTTCTGGCACCAGTGGGGGAATTAATCATCCTTAATAATGAGACCTATAAGTAGACTGTTACGAGCGTGTTGATACGCTAACGAAGGTTCTGATCCAGTTTTTGGTCATGTAGAGACAGAGCAATATACTGGTGGAAAGCTGCACTGGTGTTAATGAGAGCCTCTGTGGGTGGCACAGCCTGGCACTGTATTGGCCGTTACAGGAGCAGAGTGCGAAGCTTGCCAGCCCGTTTTTACACTGATGATGAAATCAAACAAAAGCTTGAAGTCAGGCAAGACCATACTAGGATTGCTTGGCTAATACACTTCTGGCAAAATACTGCTAATGTGGATGTAGTTCATACACTATAAACTCCTGTCTTTCCAGCGTAATTTACCACATACACATTGAATGCTCTCTGTCAAAGTAGTTACGCCAGTAAAAGCAAGTTTGATGATACTACTGCAGTGCTAGAGGCTTTGGCAGAATAAACTGCAGCTCAGGAATACCACTTGGTATTTTTGATAGATATAATTCTGCTAATAGGTAGCTCAGTAGATTTGAAGATTTGACCTTGTACATTCTTCCTGTCTATTAAATAGAGTTCTGAGAAGCAGTGGAATTCACATTTTTAATCGAAGCGTTGGAAGTTTTTGTTTTTTTTTTCTTTGTGCAGAGTGGATGGGATTTATGTTTACACTTTGTTTAGATTTTATCCCAGGCACTGAATCATACATATTTTTCACTTATTAAAACATCAAGAGGCTCAGACATGTTTTGATTTAAGAGTCAGTATGTTTGAAAATTGTTTTGGAAAACCATCCAGCATATAATCTAGAAGAATCAAAACCATGTTCTCTGGCTTCATTAGCATTGATTTCAGCAAACACTAGAGAGGATACTTCCATTTTATGGGTAAAAGCAATAGAACATTACTGAACTACATTTTATAGGACTGCTTTTTATTATTTTCTACAGGTCTCTGTAAAAAGTTACACTTTTTTTAAAAAAAATAAATTTACTTTTCTATAATCATTTTTATAATGTGCAGGGTCTGTGTAGACAATGACCACATGTTCCCTGGACAGGTAAAGCATTTGCAGCATTTTGTCACACTCATTCTCCATCACTTTAGAAAATCTGAGAAGTCTCATGTTTGTTTGTTTCCTGAGCAAAAATAACAGAATGTAGATAGTACAATGTACTATTAAAAAAGAAAAACTTGCAGAATTTCTAAGTAAAATGCTTGTAGTAAAAAGCATGCTTAAATAAAAAAAGGGAAAAATATATGGATTTCAATTGTCTGTGATGTAGTAAGTATAGTGGCATCTGAATTTGGAATATGTTTGTAAATTAAATACAGGTAGCTGGGACATGCAAATTTTGCTTTATAGATGAATTTTTTTTTAGATATTACTTAGAAGTTGTGTTTTTTCACTGTAATGTGGGCATCCGAGATACCTAAAAATGAGTAGAAAGCTTGTTTTATAAGTTGTTCTTTTAACTTTACCTGGCTTTCTTTCAAGATCAGTGCTTCTGTACATAGACTAAACTTGTTAAACGTAACAGAATTCTGTTTCCTCTCCCTTGTAATGCTAATGTATATCTTTAATTAAAAAAGAGAAGCTCAAATTTTATCCCTAGCAGCTGATGCAATCCCTAAAGTCATGTCTACAGTAATAGTTTTAAAGGAAAGGGTTTCCTTTTTCCTTTTTTATTTGGGTCAGGATTTGGCTACAGCTTTAAATACTGTTTCAGCTGTTACAACTGTGACTTAAATATTAGGTTTCTATAGAGTTACTAAATCAGAACTGAAAAGCACCCAATTTAACCTTCTTTTTTTTTTATTTTTTTTTTTTTTTTTTAAATAGACAGTGATAGTTTAAATTGGCATTGCAGGAACTAATGTGGTAAAGTTCAAACCATTTAGACTTTACTTGCTTTAATAGGTATACCATACCTCTATAATTCCCTTAAAAATCTAGGTCAAAGATTCTTTGCGTTGTCTAGCATTCCATTTTGACAGTCCTTCTCTTTTTGCAAGTCAGAAAGTAAACTTCTGAAAGAAATACTTCTTCGGCTATTTTGTGGATCTTTTTGACATTCACTCAACATACCTCTCTGTGGCCAATAAGTCTCTATGCAGAGTTTGCTGTCTGTTGTTTTTGTTTGGGTTTTTTCCTAATTTAATCTCATTTCCCTTGTCTCTAAGTATGTGGCTGGTAAGGGCTGCTCTGTATTATATGGCCTGGTACTCCAGCCTTTCCCTTAAGTTTGCATCTTTGCTCAGCTCTTGGGTGGAAATGAGTTTCATCTGATCATAGTCCCCATTTGGCTATATCACAAAACCACCAAACAATTTGGCACCGCTCAGTTATATTGGCAGTCTCTACTTGTAAGAGGCCTAGGATTGGAAAAGCAGCAGGGGTACTGCAGGTCAGACTTGAGATGGATTGGCATAGCTGTGTAGGGGAGCATGCATGGTGCCTATCATTCTATTTTTGGCTCAAGCAAATATTATTAAGCCTTCACTGCTGTAAGCCCTAACCTCATTCATAAATTTAACACAAAGAAGTCTTTTTAGAGGTGGAAGTTTGAGGGGCAAATGGAAGAGGTTTTGTTTGTATCATGGGGTAGTTCTTTCATCTCCTTTAAGCAGAAATCTAACACATTCTGCATAATAATAATGGAAGCGTGCTTGGATAAAGTCCCTATTTTCCTTTTATTTCTCCTCTTGCATTACATGAGGAAAACATGGATATACATACATGTCATGCTTTCATCATATACTAAATACCATGTGGAATGCAAGAAGCAATTACTCATGCTTGGGGAAAACAAAGTTGAGCATGATGGCGATAATCTTGGATTTCTAATCCCTTTAACTACACACTTTTAGACATCCTTCCTCTTGTTTGGTTTTTTTGTTTGTTTGTTTTGTTTTTTCTCTAAACCATTTTCCAATACAGAGGAATTGGAGACAGTGGCTTTTATATGACCCGTACAGCAAGCAGCTGTGGGGTTTGAAGTTATATCTCGTTCTGTGGGTTTTCGGGGTTTTGTGCCTTTTCAGGGGTTTCAGTGGTTAGCTAGTTTCATTCATCCACCCACCAGCTTGTGAAAGATAGCACTTTGAATCCTAGAGTGCTTTTCAAACCCCATAATAGACAGCTGATTCGGATGGAACTCTGGTTTACCTCTTGTCACTTCCTTGTAGTGAATTCATGAAACAGTCACTACTAGCTGGTTGCTAAGGAACTGACAGTGTGTAGAAAAGGTCATTTATGGTCTTTTCTCAACTGTAACATTATCGCTGTTTCTCTGATTAGCACAAATCCCCACAATTTATACACCCTACCCCTTTAAAAACCTAATCCAACAGAAACAGACTTGGAATTTGCCCTGCTGAGTTTTATTGCAGCTTCTGAATGACTTTGTCTTGAATGACTGAGATACTGTCCCAAATAACAAAAGCTGTCAACGTAATATTTCATCAAGTAACTATTCTGCATTGCTTCGTTAGCTTTCGTTTCAGGTAATGTGTACCACCAACAGTTCTATCAAAAGCCTTTGCATGTGGTTGAGTGAAAAGGCAAAGCCTTTTGTGAGGAACAGCTGAAAATTACTCTTCATGGAGATGAATCTTACCTTCCTTTTAAGAACTTTTAAAATATATTTCCAAGTTTAAGATGTTTAAATTTCTGATGTGCCTCGTGCTTTTACCATACCCCAAAGCTTCATTAGCAAGATATGATGAGTATCAGTTTAACCTAATATATACCTTGGACTAGAGCTTTCAGTTATATTTCTGATTTCAATAGGTGGATTCTCTGCCTTCCTCCCCTCCCCTTTTTTCTTTTAAAATTAGCTTCCCACTTCAAGCAGAGAGTGGGAATTTAAAAAAACAGAATTATGAACCAGATTTTCTATTGCATTGTATTAGTATCAGCAGTGAGATTATGCTAGGAGAGAATTTGGGGCTGGAAAGTAGCTTTGCTTTCATTGGAAAAAAACTGCTATCAGCTTTAGGAGAGTCAAGACTTCCTTAGTTTGGGTTAAAAGGGATCTTTAAAAATCATGTAGTCCGACCTCTCTGCAATAAGCAGGTTCATTTTCAACTAAATCAAGTTGCTCAGTGCCCCATCCAATCTGACCTTGAATGTTTCCAGGGATGAGGCATCTAACACCTCTCTGGGAAACCTGCTTCAGACCTTCATCACTCTCAGACTTGTATCTAGTCTAAAAATACCCTCCTGTAGTTTAAAGCCATTGCCCCTTGTCCTATTGGAACAGGCGCTACTAAAAAGCTTGTCCCTATCTTTCTTATTAGGCCCCCTATTGGAAGGCTGCAATAGGATCTCCTTGGAGCCTTCTTTTCTCTGGGCTGAACAGCCCCAACTCTCTCATCCTGTCCTCACAGGAGAGGTGTTCCAGCCTTCTGATCATTTCTGTGGCCTTCCTCTAGTCCTGCTTCAACAGGCCAATGTCTTTGCTGTGTTGATGACTCGAGTCATCTAAGCAGTCTGGCAGTGTGCTTTTTGGATTTTCTTGAAGGAATGTGCAGTCTTCTAAAAGACAACATTACAATGTCTCATGCAACTTTGTGCCTCTTAGCTGAAAGGAAATGGGTTTGTGGAGGAAGCAAAAGTGAGGATTTAAAAAATTTTGATCTTTCTTATTTGACTCTTCGCTATAAATTGTCAGTTCTGTCTGACATCTCAGGAAGTTCTGTCTGGAACTTCAAGAAAGCTGTAAGCCAGCACCAGTGGTCTGAGTTTTATGTGGCTGCACTAGCAGGGTGATCATAGCACTGAGTGTGAAGGTGGTGATATGTCTGTGCATCAGGAGAAAGAGTTGGGGGATATGTTGTCAACATGCTGTCTGCTACTCTTATGTTTCTTATTTAAAGCAGCTGACATTACTGCCTTGTCTTTTAGCTTTAAATGACAGGGACAGTGATTTATTGGATAAAGACCAAACACACTTGTAGTTTTATGGGAGTTGCTATGGTAATAGCATCATTTTGGAGATAGGATTTGGCATGTATTTTGAGCTGAATTTCAATCTTGTGTAGCATCATTCAGTTGCTTTCCACTTCTGTTAACTTAAGATAATGGCAAACTATTCAGCACGCTTCTAAATGTGATTAAGAAGGTCTATAGTATACAATCCATGCTCCAGGAAAGTGGAAAAATATGGTGGTGTTGCTTCCTGCTTTGGCTACGTTTTCATGGTTAGCAGAACCATATAAGCAGAACCTAATCTATCTTCCAGGTTTTGAAAACTTATTATTTTGAAACTTTACAGTGAGATCAACAGTGAAAATTACTTCTATTTGAATATGTTTTTAAAAGATTGAAAGGGTACTACATACTTGCTAAGATATTGCAGGATCCATTTTCCTCTTCAGACATTCAAATATTAGGTGTCTAGGATCTTCTTGAAACTGCTGTCTCATGCAAGAAGTGTATGTGTGAGAAAACAATTGTAGAACAATGCACACCCTTAAAAAAAAAAAGACCTATACAGTAATCAGAAAATATATTCTAGAGTGATTTGAGGATGTTGAGAAGCATTTCATAGATTGTTTTCCTCAGAGTGCTGGCAGTTTATTAAATACTGTTTAATATTAGCCATGTGTCCTTTACATAATTTTTTCTCTTTTATTTTTAAATGTTAAGAGTTAGTTCATTTCATGTGTTTCATTTCAATTGTGTTTTGAATAAATAATAAACTCTCTTAAATATAAGTAAAAATTTTGAGAGAGGGCTCTTTTGAGAGATTCCAGGAGGGAAGGTTCTTGATTCTTGTCTTCTTACATGGATTTGATCTTTTGTGTGCTTCAGAGCAAGCAAAACAAAAACACATACCCCTTTTAAAAGTAAACAAACAACAACAACAACAAAGAACCCACACAGAACTTGGGACTCTATATATTTTCATTCAAGTTTCAACATCACATGTTTTAGAGACATGGAACTTTATTTTTAGCATCATTTTAAAAAGAGTAATGAAAGCGAGGCCCACAGGGAAAAAAACATTGGGCTTAATGTTACAAGTTTTTATTAAACTTAAGAAAACAAAAAAACCCTAAACTTAAAGCTGACCATTTGGTCCAGTACTGTCCTTAACTGACCGTGTTGATTTTACCGGATGGAGTTTTCACTCTACTATGTTTCTTTGCTCTTGTGTATTTCAGTTCAACCTCTGGTGTCACTGTAGCATAGGGATTATTTTTATTTTTTTTCCTTTGTGGTTTAATTGTATAAAAAAAATTCTGCTGTATTCTTGGAGCTGTATAGATGGTTCCATGCCAAACATATTTGTTTACCGTGGTAATGTCTGAGTTGTAGTGTGCCAGCTAATAAAGGGATTTATTTAAGGAACAAGGTGAATGACTTAAGCAGATGTGCCAGTTGAGTGAACCATTAAAAGAATCTTACTTCTCAGCTTTATGTAAAGGTTATTTTTAATGTATTTCTGAGAAATCAAGAGTGGTTGCAAGGATGTTTTCGAGACAGCTGAAAGCATCTTATCCATTTGCTTGGGAGTCTTTTCCTGTGGGGTTAAGGTACACTAGTCTTCCATCTATCTTATTGAAGAACTTGCAAAGACAGCAGGTAATAAGTCCTGAGTTTGATTGTCTGATCAAGTATTATAATCTCATCATGGATTTTGTCCTGTTCGTAAATTCTATGCTTCATCTTTCAGATTTGAGGAAACCTGTTCTAATATTTCTGTAATGTAAATGTAAATTTCTGTAACATAATACAATTATGTATCTTCATTCTATGGAAGTCCTGGGACAACCTTCAGTAATAATACTGAAGCCTTACACATCTTTTCTTAGACAAGTTTAAGGTACTGTTGTTTTAATAGAAAATGAAACACCCTGGCTGCTAAGCATTAAGCATTTTAAACAGTGTTTGAGAGAGAAGCTAAAACTGTGAATTAAATGGTATTTGCCCAAGTGCTTAATCTGCTGTATGTCATGTCATCCAAGTGGAAAAAAAAATAAAATTAAAAAAAAAATTGCTAATTCTGGTGCTTAAGTGTATGGTTTGATTTGAATAAAGCGAATGAGAGGCTGCTTAGGGCACATACTCTACTAAAATTAACCATATACTTGTATGCCATTTTGAATAACATTTGATTATAGGTATTTGTTCCTGAAGTTGTGCTCAAAAAGATTTAAACATTGTGGGTCTGTCTGTACCTGTCTGTTGCTTCTTATTGCGTCTTTCTTTATATTTGACTTCTAAGTCAGGGACTCCATTTGTTTCATGTTCATGACACCAGGCAGAAGAAAATCTGTTCTCTCATTTTTGACAGAGTAATGCCAGTAGTATACTGCCTCTTGTACACTTGTACTAGGTGGCAGTATTTCTGGTTTAGAAATAGCCCTTTACATATGTGAAACGTCCCTGGTATTAATAAAGGCAGAATTTGTTCCTTCATTAAGAATAATTGAAGTAGTGGCTTTCTCATTTTAGATTAATTGTGGTTTTGTTCAATCCTAGTACTGAAAAAAAATGCAGAGAGCACAGAAGTAAATGTTAGCATTTTTCAGTGGGTTCCTGTCCAGAAAAGTTTATCAAAAGGCTGCCTGTTTATAGGCAATGATTGTAATCTGATCTGAGCTTAAGTAAAAATGAATAATGCTCCCCCTGATTGAACATTGCAAGTAAGGATTTAAGGGGGCTTGGTTTGGAGATGAAGCATTGGTCTCAAAGCACTGTGTTTGGTACTAAATTGTAGAGCCATTGCAAGGCAATTAGATCACCTTTCTTGGGATTTCAAGGCTCTATTCTTCTCTAGTTAAAAACACAGCAAAGGCTGCTTTGAATTGCAGGCTCACTGATTATGTGAGGATTCATCAGCATGCTAAAGTATTTAAAATACTAATCTGACAACACAGTGTTATGGGGGGAAAGTATTGTTACATCTCTAATTTGTGTCTGTGCACCAATCCAATAAGCAATATGACGTTTCTTTCAGCTATTTTTATTATATCTGCCCCATTAAGGTAAAGATGGTTTTTTTTAAGAAAAAGAAAAGTTGACAGAGGGAAGGTATTTCTGTAAATACCTACAGGTTCATGAAATCCATCTCCTGTCATTTTCAACAAGAATAAGACAAGTGAATCACATAAAAATGTTAGCTCCTGCAAAGCTGTCTTGTTTAGCAGTTACTTCAGTTTGTCCTATTCCAAGGTGAATTCCAACCTTAACTTTATTAAGAACCTTAAGACAGGACTAGGATTTAAAATGCTTAACTGACCTGATCAACCTTGGCATTGAACTGACTGAAATTTGTATTTTATAAAGCTTCCAAATGTTGTTTTCATTCTTGAAGAACTGTTTTGAATGCAAGAAAATGCAATGTGACTGAATGTGAATTGAGTTACACCTAAAAGAGGTTCCTTCTGTCCTTCACTGGAAAGAAACTGAATTGTTTTCATTTATCAGATGTGCTGTAGGCTTTTACTCTTATGCTTGGTTGATAATTTTTTTTCTTTCCTTCCACCACTCCAGGCCATATACACCTATGAAGGGAGCCTCTTCCACTGTGTGGTTTGACAGGTATAAGATCTCTAATGACTGTCCAGAACACATTGAAAGTATTGATTCTATGTGCCAGAGACTTACAGACTTGATCAACGAAGAGATAAAAAATGGCATTGCAAAAAATAGGATACTAATAGGTAAGAGAGTCTTACTTTTAGTGTGCTCATTTTATTATATTTTTTCTTTAATTCTGAAGATACTAACTGCTTTGAATTTACACCATCCTGAAAGCTCAGGACCATGCCTTGCATAACTGCTGAACAGTAGCCAGTCCTCAAGAATATTGAATCACTGCTTAAACCTGTATCAGATGGGAAACGTGGCTAAATGCAAGTAGTGTCCTAAAAAATGTAACTTAAAACTGTTTATATTGTAAATAGCAATTTGTAATTGTTATTTTAAATACAGAGTTGGCAATTACTTATTTTAAAAAGTACATAGTCTTTCAATTTCCTTTTAGCCCCTTTTGAGGATGGAAAAGCAGACTTCTGTAAAATTACTTGTATTTTAGAGAGTGGAGATGTAACATATAAGTAATCATGAGCTTTTCCTTACTGTGATAATCATTTTTGATTAAGTTAATTCTTGGGGAAAGAATTCACATTACACGTAACTAAAACTTAGCATTTGGTAGAAAATGAAGTACTAGTTGTCATAATTCTTATGTGTCTATCTTCCTGTCCCTCTTAATTTCCATAAATTTCCGGTGGCTTTCACAGTACTTCTGTGAAACAGGTAGTGGGATTTTGAGGCACAGGAGTTGAGGGAATGGAGTAGCTTGTGTCAGAGAAGGAATGAGATTTCATATGTCTTTGGCTCCCTCTCCTATCCCTAGACCACAAACTATTCCAGGCTGGGGGAGGAGAGGGGGAATTCTTAATGTGTGAACTTACACATTTATGGCCAACTGAGTCGAGTCAACAAAATCCTGTGTGGTGGAGCCACTACCATGCAGTTTATGTGTTTTCTTGGTCCAGCCCCATGTTGCTCTTTGAAGGCCTCTATTTGCTTTCCTTTTCTGGCTCATTGCCCTGGCTGCAGAATGCATTGTTTTGGATGGCTGTCAGCAGAGTCTTTCATCTGTCTTTCCTGTGTTATACCTGCTGGCTTGGAAACAGCTGAAGAAGCACAGGTGCTTTTCTGTAGGGTAAGCTGGGAGGTGTTCTGTGTACAGACCCAACTTGCTACTAGGATTTTTTCCTTTTTCTGTAGCCTTCAAAATTAGATCTACTACGACTGTAGAGTATGAAAATTATTTTGCAGGCCATAAACAGAATAAGTAAATTGGTATGCACCAATTGTTTCAGCCCATGGATTCTTTGGAAGTCCCCATTTCTGTGTATTTGCATTCCTCATCTGTAAATTAGAAATAATTATACTTATTTTCTCACTCTTGAAAGCTTTGATTTCAGGCTTCTAGAGTAAGGCACTGTTTCCCTGCCTCCATGACGGAGACTATGTGCGTACATCCTTACGGTTCTATCTAACATTTGTGTAACAAGCAAAATAAGGCATCCCTGAATTAGCTGCAACCAAAGTGCAAAAGGGGAAACCACGTGGAAGGATATCACTAGTAGGAAATTGTGTCACTTGTGGCTGCACAAGATTAACTGTACTTCCATGAGAACTTTGTGCGTTCTCTGCACTGGCTTTTATGATTAACCAGTGAACGGTGCATTGGAGAATGAAGATTAGCAGTCATGTAAAGTTTTTGTGCATAAAGGCTGGGTTTAGTGTCAGTCTTACTCAGCATAATGTTTCATTCTTCATTGTTTTACATGCAGCTTTGTGCAAATAGTTGTCCGTCTTCTGGTATTGTTTCTTACAGGAAATCAGAAATTCTCTAAAGGTACCTGGCAGCTTTATAACATTGTTGATTGAAAGACAATATGAGGGCAATGTTTGGTTATGAAGATATGGTCAGTATGGCTGCACCAAACTGTAATGTCCACCAGAAAAAAAAGAAATGGGTGGCCTGAAATTTTTCCGAGTTTGGGAAAGATTGGTGTGTGGGAGATAATGGAAGTTATCATCACCTGCTTAGAGAGTCTTAAGAATTAAGTCCAATCAGATGTTTTTAGATTTCTCTTTGAAAAGTCAAGAATATCCATCTGGTACAAGAAGAGAAGGCTTGAGGTAATGGATAGGGAGCAGATAACAGATTTGTGAGTGCTGGTGTGATAGAATTGAGGAGGCAACCTTCTTGAGGGTGAAGGCTAAAATAAGACTATTATAGCAGAAGAAACCACCATGAAATGTTATTATGAATATTTCTCCAGTGCATTCAGAAATGTGGAATTACGTTGCAGATCCATAAAGGGAATACTGGTATGTATCTTATTATGGAAGACAGAGACAAAGTAGTTGAGAGAAGATACAGGAGGACTTGGGAACCTGTAAAGGGCAGTGGGGACTATTTCAGGTAGGTAACAGAAGCCAATAGAGCAGAGCAGTTGCATGAAGAGGGAGTTACAGAGAATGAGATGGTCGTTAAAGGGTTAAGGAGAACTGGATTGTGGTACTGTCTGTTTTGTAATGAGTGGGAGTTTTAACGAGTGGAAAGAAAACAAAATTAGTATGAGGAGGGCAACAAGATTGAAGGTTACGGTTTTATATGGAATAGCAGACTAGAAATTACAGACTGAGGATGAGTGTGAGATATTGTTAGATGAGGGCGAGAGAGGTGTTAGGCAAGCAGGAAGGTGGGTAGCTGCTGACAGCTCAGAGGTGTGGGATAAGAAGGCAAGATCTGAGAGGGCACTGTGCAAAGGAGAGCGAATGGGAAGAGAGGGGAAGCAGGAGCAGGCTCTCAAGCAGTGGAAAATGAGAAGCCAAACACCTGGAGTTCTAGGGGATGATTCTCCTTCTGGAGCCATTCAGACTTTCCACAAGGCTCAGTATTGTGGATACAGTAAGATCATTTGTTCTGAAAGAAATTATAGCCTGTGCTGTTTGTTTCAGTAGCACTGTTAGCTCTGAAATCTACAGGTGGCTGCTTGTAAGGCAGAACTCTAAATTGAGAATGGAGTCCTGGTTGTGTGATGCCACTCCTCTTTTTGTATATCAAGAAAAATATTGGTGCAGCCTTGTTTTTAACAGCTGCTCTTCATGTCCGCATCTAAAGAATTAAATTACTTAAGACTTTATTTACCTCCAGTAAATTATTATTAAAACTTCCATATCAGTTTAGTGTGATAACCATCACACAGCAGTAACTGGCTCATCTATCCATATCTGTTTCTTGACAGTTTCATGAGTTGCTGTCCTAATAATACAGAAGTCCTTTAAAGGAAGTAGACTTCCAGTTTATTAAGGTTTGGCTCCACTGACTTTGGAAGAGGAAGGAAAGGAGACTGTAATGTATAATTATTCAAAAATAATTATCCCCAGAATTTGATAATGGAAGTTACTTTTTAGCCAGCATTCTTGTTGAGTTACCCTAACTGGTCTTCCTGGCTAAATTACTCTTGCAAATAATCCTGCAGGTAGGTTTATACTGACTTTGGAGATAAAAGAGGATGATAAAATCAGGTGAATTTTGACACTTAGAGCTTTGATAGTATCCCCTGCCTAAAAACTGGATGCATTCCTTCTGTATAAATGTCTGCATTCTTTACTAAATTAGCTAAATAAGCAAATAATCACAGTTTGAAATGTGGGACAAGCGTTTCTTTTTCTACTTAAAGTTGAGATGGTTTTTCAGGTGTTTGTGGGTTTGCTTTGTTCTGGGTTTTTTGTGTTGTGTTTTGTGATTTTTTTTATTTTTTTTTTAACTGCTTCCATAGTGATAGTGCACTATAAAATAATGCCACTTAGATGGAAATTATCAGGAAATGTAGCAATGTTATTCAAGACTATGTTAGAAGCTCTTCAAAGAAATGGCCACTTCACATTTGGAGCATTCCAGTCATGCTCAATTTAGTCAATTACGCTTCAGAGAAAGACAACCCTTTTTTTTTCTTTTTTTTTTTTTCTTTTTTTCTTTTTTTTGTCTTAATTTAGTGATACTTTCCTACTTTTACAGTCACTTCTTGTATAATGCAGAAATGCTAATTCAAATGTGTTGGTCTCTGCCACCTGTAGTCACTTGTGTAAGCAGCCAGCAAAAATAAACTTTCCATAACAGTCCTGTAGATTTGACTATATGCCAAGAAATACATACATGATTCCTGACCCCTTGTGTTGTAACAATAACACAAGACACAAAACCACTTTTTGTTTATTGCTAGACTTACATAGCTACTGAACTGTGGTAAAAGTAACATGAAAGCTGTGTGCTTCTTGTAAATATTAGCATTTCCATCTCTCTCAGTGTATGTGAGAATGGCATGGAGAGGAAGTATCTTGGCTTTGACATTGCAGAGAAAGATGATTCTGTAAATACGGGAAGATTAAAGAAGCAACAATAAATCACTGAACAAACTACTTCACCTACAGTCTTGATATTTAATATCTTTGACTTCTAAGTCTTTTGCTGTCACTCTTGTCTTGTATCTTCTGTCTTTGTTATGAAATCATTGTCTTTCATTTAGAGACACTTATTACCTTGCTCTCACAGAGTAAATGAATGGTTTTATATTGCCATTTGTAAATGCAATTAAAATGAGATTTCTCTTTCTGAACCACCTATTGCATGGCTTTGTGGTTTATCTAAGTTATGCCTATGAGATAGCTGGGCTCAAAGCAGTGCTGTTAGTTCACCTCCCCCATAATAACAACAAACAATTAATTTTCGGTGTGTCAGTGTCAATTTGCATTGCATTTGTACTTCAGGGAAAACTCTTGTTTGCACCTGAAGAGGCCATTTATTTTTCTTTTGGATCTTTATGACACTTCTTATTTCCTGTTGCACAAACAAGAGACAATAACAAATGGATGCTTCCGTTTCCTTCATAAATCATTCAGTAGGAGGTACCAATGCTAATAATTTTAATCAGAGAGTAAGATCTACCACTTTTCACTTTGTTTCCTGGCTCTAGACAATGTCTGTAGTACCATATTTAGAAACAAGAGTTTTTGAAAGGTGGCACATTCTCCCCTTCAATCTGCATAGTGAATGATGGGTTTAGCAAATGATAATGAAGATTAGGAGTAAATAACACTCACAGCAATAAAACCAAAAATAATTTTATCATGATATTGTCATCATGTATTATCACCAGATAATGGCTTTGGGAAAAAAAGAATTATGAAGTGATTTGAATTCTCATCTCTTCAGCCTTAGTAGAAACTCTGTTGAAAACATGTGCTTACTCATCTTTAATAAATCCCTGAATTCTGTGCAAAATTAAACAGATGGATGAACTTTTAGAATGCTTGAGTGTCATCTGTAGGCATGCTGTAGCATGCACATTAACCTATACTTCACAGTCATGCCTACAAGATCACAGAAGAGTTAGGCTTAACAGCATTCGCTAATCCATTTTCATGTGTCAGTGCAGGTTCAGCTCTATTTAGACAAACCCTTACCATTGCTTTTCTGACTTGTTTTAAAATATCTCCATTAGTGGAAGCTTCACAGCTTTCCAAGGCAACCTGTTCCTGTGCTTCACTGTTTTTTGTTTTTAGAGTGCCTGTTTTGGGGTTTCTTTTCTGCAATCAGTTTAAAAACATTAATAGCATTAGCATAAAGTGTTGGTTATTCTCTTCCTTTTTCCACGTTGTGTTGTTACACTGGCTGTAAAAATGAGAGGTAAGTGTTACAGCAGCTGTGCTGTCATCCTCAGAAACAACCAAGAAAATACACTTAGTAAAGAAAGCAAGCAATATATTTAATAGAGTCACATCTTATTAAAAATTAGTTTGAGACTTTTAATGGATTTTATTTTAATTTAAGTGCTAAAAATTATGATTGCTTAGGTACACATGTTGGGTTCCCCTCTACTACCCACATCAGTTGATACATTAGAAACTATATTACATTTGTTTTTACAAGAAAGTGGTAAAACTTGTACCACTTAAAATACTAATTTCAAAATGGGTTTTGGCTAGTGAAAAAGTTGGATAGCAAATTGGTTCATTTTCCTAACAGGAGGAAGTGGCTGAGCCAGTCAAGAGAAGTTAATTGCCTTTGTTCTTGTAAAGACTCTCAGTTACTGAGCAGCAAACAGAATAAAAAGGCTATCAAAGATGGAAACCATTCATTGCTGTTTTTCCAGTGTGTAAGGTTTGTGTTTAGTGAAGTTTCATTAATAAAAAAAGGAGAAAATCACTGCTGTGAGAAAATTCACTTGAAACAAAGTACATGTTTGAGCTTGTACAGAGGAGCAGTGTTCAGAGAGTTCTGTGGGGAAGGGAATTTGCTGTTCCACTGGCATTTGTGCTCTTCACTGATATTCATATATGAACACTGTTAAATATATATAGTGCTTCCATTCATGGATAAAAAAGGAAGATCAGAACAGAAAGTCAGCTTCTTTGCAGCTGATGTGTAGAACAAAGTTTTCCTGTTACCATTAGTAGAAGGTAAATCACAGGATATCCCTAGAGAGAGCAGCAAGTAAACTGAAATATAACTTCAGGTAGAAATTGCTGATAACAAACTAATTAAAGTAACTCTAAGCTGAAATACCTAAAGAAAGGTGAAATTGAGAATGAAATATTCTGGGAGAATGGAAAGAAAACGAGGCCAGAGTACGTAATGTAGAATGGTGATAACAGAAAGGGCAGACAATTTCTAATTGTGGTGGTGTACCATGGTATAATAGGAGGACCTGTCTCTCCTTGCGTTGTTCTGGCACAGGCGCTGTATGCTGTGGCATTCATCTCTAGCCACTTTGTTACCTAAGCTGTACTGGCAAAGCTGAAGAAAATGAGGAAAAACTGCTAGAGAGACATTAGCGAAGAAATGCAGCTTAAATTAAACACCCCAAAATCTGCCCCTAAACCCAAGTCCGAATTCTTATCAAAGCTTGAGGCTTACCTTCTCCTCTTCCTCTTTTGGTTCTGTGCTGTAATGAAGCAGTTTCTACCTGTGCCATTCAGATACGTGCAAGAACAGCTCAAGGTCTGTCTCTGCAAGGAGTAGATATGTACTCCGTGCAGACCATAGAATTCATGCACTAAACATAATTAATAAATAAAATGTATTTCCTACAGCTGTGATTTCTAGTGTGGAAAACAGCTTTGATCACTTAGTAAAATTATACTGGGAAGACTGAAAAAGTGGTCTGGTTTGCTTCCTAAGTCCATAATCATTATCTGTAACAAATTGACTAAGGCATTCTGCAGTCAGATCTATATGACTAATGAAACAATCGGCAACGTCAAACCTGTGTTTGTTGGAGAAGTGTTTTTTCTGTAAAGAATGAAAACCTAAAGAGCTTTCTGAACTCAGATCATTGCAGACACTAAAGTGGAGCATGGGGGAGAAGGCAATTTTTAGCATTCTCTCATGTATACAGGGCACAGGAAAGAGACTAAATAGAGAGACCTTTGTGCTAGATAGAAAAATCAGTTGTTTTCTGAGATACAAACCCAAACATTGTTGGAACAAATACAAATAAATCAATAAAGCTGAAGTTTGACAGTAGGTAAGTACTTGGTTTCCTGAATTCAATATAATGTTGAAATGTCATCAAGGACCAGATTATACTTTCAGACAGATACAGATGTGGAGCAAATTAATATAAATCAAGATCTTTAGCAGAAGTGAGATTTTATATGGAGACATTGATGTTTCCTAAGGCCATTTACAAGCTCTGGAAAGAAGGTTTTTTTCACTGAAAAATGGCAGCTGCGGTGAGGGTTTCTATTTTATTCAAGCAGAGTTAGATTACATATGAGAAATTTGGTCTGTTCGTTCTGTATTACGTCACCATATGGCTGGGATTACCTTAACACAGTTACAGATGATGCTCTAGTGAATGTTTTGGTTTTAGTAAGTATTGCATGGGAGTTTCCTTCTGATTCGAATTCATTAATTTGGAAGTGTGATGATTCTGTGATTTCAGCCAATCTTTCTCAACTAGAAGAGCAAGTTACAAGCAGCTTTCTTCTCTCTGCAAAATGGGTATTGCCTAGAAACTGGCACTATATAGAAGCAGATTTGAGGTCATAAATGCGTACTTGAGTGAAGTTTCTTTACATCTGAAAAAAAAGTGCTTTACCTAATTGAGTTTGTTTTGTATCTTTTTAGCTTCTGTAAAACCTCCTTTGTTAGGCAGTAAAGTTAATGCAAATTGATGCTTTTCTGAACTGTAACTTGAGCATTTTAGTGCCAACACCCTTTAACACTTTTGAAGCATTGTTCATAGATCTCTTTAAAAATAAAGTGGAAAATGAAGGTACTTTTTGTGTGAAACCTGTTGAAAAATTCTGACCTTCTATGCACACCCTCTTGTACCTGTTGGAAGTAGATTGGTCTCAAGGAAAGGGCTTGCATTGTTCAACCCATCTAAGGTTGAAGTTTTGCCGTATCATTTTTGATCTTCATTAACACTCTTGACACAGTCTGCTTAGAGATGCTGTGAGGTTTACATGTGTTTTATGCTGAGATCATTGTTGTATGTAAGCATACTTGTACTTTTCTTTTGTGTTTTGCTTACATTCTGGCTGTTGTGTCATACATTTGTTTTGCGTAGTATCTGCACCTGCCTTTAAATTTTCCTTAATCCAAAACTGGAATTCTTATAAAAGTCCTTGACTGAGCATGTCTTTTATGTGTTATGTCAAATTTACACTTAGACTGAAATATTTCTTGTAAGTGACAAAATTTGTGTCCGACTACAAGTGCTTATTCAAATTGTTTCTGAAGCATTTACTACAGGGCATTCAGAGATTGTTGTAGTACCAAATTCAAATAACTAGCCCTTTGTATTACATTTTCTCATAGTGGTATAAGCAACATAAAAGAACCATTACCTAATATTCTTTTAAACAGAAGGTGACTGCATTGTCAAAGACTGCTGGTGAGTAATTGCAGATAGTGTTGCCAGATTGTGACTAACTGGGTACAAAATTTTAGATTAAATCATTTACAAACTAGTAATGAGTTTTCAATGTAGCTTTTTTCCTGTAGTCTAAAATACTTAAAATGAACTTCATTTTATATGTGGACAAAGTATATCTGTATTAATTTGTAAACGGTACAAGTCGGTCTCTTTGAATATGTGTTACTTTTTGAGGTTGGGAATGACAGCATTATTCAGAATGATCAAAAGGAAACAAAGAAGTAAATTATTAGATATCACAGAAGAGAATAAAGGAAACTTTAGCACAAGATGTTGTTTATATAGTAACTTCGTGTAGCTGTTGTGTTTAATATACTTTCTCAGTATATACTTTCTCAGAAGACTGTATCTTTCTCTTTTTGCGAATGTGGGGTCAATGGTGTTCAACTTTTGTGATTACTCTGACACCTGTGCAATGTATTTTTTTTTTATTTTTTTTTCCACTGTAGAGGTATCTTACATGTGACAAGGGAACATGTCTGGTAGGAAATAGTGATGCACATGAAAGACCTGCGTTATTATTTTTGATATTTTTATTTTTTGTAAAGACAGATTTTTCAAGATTTCAGGGTATGTAGGTGGTGTGAGTTTTTAAGGTGTGCTCTGAATTTCTTTGCCCACATTCATTCCTGCTTTTCCTCAACTGCTTTTGGATCTGAACTGCCACTGGGCACTAGTACTACCTTTCACTTTGAACTGGTTAAAGATTAATTAGTAGGGTAAATTACAGGTCAGGTTTATTCACCAGAGATAAATATCAGGGTATTATCAGCCCCCTGGACGCATAGTGGGGGCATACCAGGTATATCTCCTAATTTAAGGATACAGCTCTCTAAATTCAATTAAGCACTGTGTTTGAAATGGAAAGGCAAAGACTCCAGTCTTCCATGTTGTGTCGTCTTGCTCTTTCTCCATAAGATCCCAGTTTTGTAAGTCAGGAACCTGCAGTTCCTGCTTTTGGTCATGATGACCTCTTAAGACTACAAGGTGACAGTAAATAGAAAGAAGAATCAGAAATTCAGTAGAAATTATGATCAGAAATTCATGAGAAATAAAAAAATTAATGTTGTGGGGGAGAAAGAAAGAAAACAGTTCATGTCTGGGTTTGTCTAGTGTTTTCAGGAAAATTTCCTACACAGATCCAGTCATAAGGTGGGATGGAGTGTGAGCTGGATGGCTCTCTCACCTGTTGGTACTTGCAGATAAACATGCTGGAAGAGGATTCCCCATCAGGAACTTGGTGAGACTTCACCATGAAGTACATCATTTTCTGCCTCTGAGCTTGTACGCCCCAGAGATTTCCAGTGTGGTCCCAGGATCCAGTGAACTACCAAACTTGCAGGATGTGACTGGGCTCAGTTTTGATGCTGCAGGGGCACTGCTTCCTGGCTGGGCTTTGTTTAGCACCCATGTCAAACTTCTGTGTAGCATAAAGTCAGGCCCAGAGGGCTTACATAGTAATCCTTGAAACTGTTCCCATTCTGGAATCTCATTTTAATTGCTTAAAAATGATAACAGGCTGAAATGGTTTGGTATTTTGTCTACTGGTTTTGCATTTTTTCTTCAGTCCCTAATTTCATGTCTCCAGTGTGGAAAAAGTCTGAGTTTGGAGTTTTGCAGCTGATTAACACCAGTTAACTACCTGGCACAAATCAATTGTATTGCCCATACTCTGGATGCTAACACTGCTCCAAGTAGAGCTGTAGTCAAAACCTTTCTTCTGGTTGCCATCTCTGTGCTCAAAGAGATTTCAGCAGCTAGTCATTCTTCACTCTAGTCATTATCTGGATACAGTCAATATAATAATCTATATGCTGTGTCCTTGTGAAGTAACACAGTAGTCTGGATTTCTTTCCAATGAATAAGTATTTGTCACATAAATGTCATCCCTGAGGAATTATCTCATGTAAGGAATTAGTTCAGCTGAAGACACCTATTAGAACTACCGTGGGGTACATTGCAATTTTTCTCTATTTATTACATATCCTAAGGTGTAGCAACAAAAACCCACTCAACCTCTGTGTCTAATGTGGTGAATCACAGAATGGTTAGAGTTGAAAGATGTCCACTGATTGTGTAGAATGGTGCTACAGATCTTTCACGTGTGAATGCTGGTAGTCTAGGGGGAAAAATAAGTTGAAAAAAGCAGTGAGAATTATCTCTTTGTAGAGTTTTACTTTGTCAACATCACAAAATATCTGGTCACAGTGTTCAATACCTCGTAGGGGCCATACACAAATGGCTTCTAAATTAATGACATTTTGGTGGAGGATTTTTCTTTTTCTCCTCTCTCTGATCAGTCTTCAGCAATACTTCAGCTATGCAACTTCTTAAATGAATGATGCTTTGATTTAAGATTTTTAACCTCTATGCTTCTCAAGATGTTTTTTGATTGCATTGTGTATAAAGAAACAGGTCTGAAGATAAAAATAAATTGGACTCTGGGTTACAAAGATACATAGCAAAATTCACTATTTGTTTCTTGTTTTTTTGCACCCAAGGAGGCTTTTCAATGGGAGGTGGAATGGCAATGCATTTAGCATATAGGTTTCATCAAGATCTGTCAGGAGTTTTCGCTTTGTCTAGTTTTCTCAATAAAGACTCTGCTGTTTACCAGGTGAGTATGTGGTAGACTTTACAGAAGAACTGCTTAGGTAAAACATGATAATTAAGATAGAGTGTTGCAGTTTTATTCATCTGAGGCAGTCAATTAATATTCTAAACTTAGGGCATTCCCTAGGATAAGCAGAGTAGTAGGGAAGTGAAGGTTTAAACCTTCCTTACGTGATGTTTTGTTGCTTTTTTGCACAGACAGTACAATTATTTAAAGTAAGTCAGTGAAGAAGGCAGATTAACAAATTAAATACTTTGCAAGTTGTCCTTAGTTACATTGACTCTAACAACTATTCTTTGGAAGTTTGTGATGAATTATAATACTCATGGGCTCCATCTACTGTCGTGATTTTTTTACTATTTCTCTTATTTAGAGGGGGATATGGACCTTAAAGTAAATCCTACCATTTTGATAAGAGTTCTCACACTGGAATTTGAAGTGCATGTTTTTTTTCCAATATTTCCTTTTTTGCTTTTATAGCAATAGTACAATGTGCACATGCAGTTTAAAAAATTAAATGCTATGTAATTGTAACTATTGCTTTAAAATGTTCAGTGTTGTGTCTGACTGTTTCTTTTCCATCTAGGCTTTGAAAAGAAATGAAAGTGTTCTTCCAGAATTATTTCAGTGTCATGGAATGGCTGATGAACTCGTTCTCTACTCATGGGGTGAAGAGACCAACAAGATGTTAAAGTCACTGGGAGTATCGACATCACTTCATACTTTTCCAAAGCTTAATCACGAGTTAAGCAGAACTGAATTAGAAAAGCTAAAAACTTGGATTATAAAGAAATTGCCTGTTGAAGTAGCAAAGACAAATGAATAAAAGAAGATGCAGCTTTCATATATTTTCTGACTTTTATGGTTTTAAGAGTGGCATGTATTTGGGTGTCCCATATACATTATCTAAGCACAGCTTCGGGTAGACACTGTTATATTCCATAAAGTTCAGATAAGTGGAGAAATCATGGCGTTGACTATTAATACTCACTTTGCCATATGGATTTCCGATTCTGATTTCTTGTCCGGCTTTTAAATACAAACCTATTTCAGTCAGAGGAAAATAATGACTGATAAATATTAAAATCATTCCCACACAATGAAAACAGCATTCAGGAAGCTTTTGTGTGTGTGTGTGTGTGTGTGTTCTGAGATGGAAAAGTACCCAATGATAAGGTTCTCTTTCTAATGGCATTACAGGAGAAAAAAGCTGATCATTAAAACAGTGAACTTTGACTTTCAGAAATATGTGTGTATGTTCAAGTTAGTTCACAGAGAGAAGCTGTATTGGCTTCAGTTGGATTCTCAGCATGTGGGAATGAACCTGCATCAAAGCAAGTGAGTGTCACCTCAAAGTTAACTGAGGTTTGTGTTATATTTTTAAACGTCATAAACAGCTGTGTCTAGCTATACCACAGGCTCCTGTTACTACCCATTCTCATTGCTTTGTTACTCGGAGATCTAGCTTTATGTGAGTTGCTTGAGTTCGCTGTGCTTTATAGCGTGGGGTTTTTTAAAGAAAGGAAGAGTGCCATCGCGATTGTTAAGACCTGTCCTGTTTTTGAAGAAATCATTTCTTGGGCACTTTTCCTGTAGAAACTTATTTTTGCCAACAGTTTTCTTTGGCCTGCAAGATCACATTTTAAATTAAAAGATGAGGATACTTGACTCCTCTGTGAATTTCTGAGAGTTGTAAATAATGATTGTGATATAAAGAAAACTTGTATCCCATTATTTTAATGGTGGATGATTCATCTCTGTGTCAGTTTGATAAATTAAGTCAGAGTATAAATATCTCTCCTTATGTAATTTTAATGGGTTTTTTTGTTTTCCCCCCCTCTGCCCCGTTTTCTCCTCCCCAAATTCAGTAATTTTATTAGCATGACAAGGTATTCGGTCTTCTGCCAAAGTCAATAGATCCAAGTCTCTTGCTTAATGTTCTCCTTCCCCGTTTTCTGAAGAGTGGATCTAGGACACTGTTGTTTGCTCTGTCACAGCAGATTGCTGCCAGTATTGGCTATGATTCCAGAAGTGTCAGCCAACTCCAGGGGACTAAGTTCTGCTCGAATCCTCATGCACCAAGACCTAAGCCAGCTTTTACCTATCTTGAAGAATAAGCAAAGGGGAAAAAATTTCACTGTTCAAGTACAAGGGATGTAATTGGCAGTAGCAAGTAACAACTTCCTGCTGCTAAAAATATTTTGCTTTATTTCATTTTGCTAGCATTAACAAGTCAGCAGTCTTGCTTAAGTCCTGAAAAACAGGATTTTAAATGGCACTTGAAAACTCAGCTGTTTGAAACAGTAACTGAGAAGCAATTTTTCCTGGTGCCCTAGGCTTCCTAATTACTACAAATTAAATTGAAACAGGTGTGTTCAGAGGCAGCTGAGCTAACATTGCCTTGGCCCAACTGTAATTACAGTCCTTGACAAGTGAAATTACAGCATTTTATCGATAATATATCAGTTTGAGTTTTGCACCATTTTCTGCTCTTCCTGCAGTTCCTATCAGGCTGTTTGGACCACAAATGCAAGGTAGTAATTCATTTTGGTGACAAGTGCATTCAGATGGGAAAGTGGTGGGCTCCTGGCAAGGTGGCTCTTAACAAGGTCAGAGAATAGCATGAAACAGTTGAAATAAGATCATGGAATAGAAATTATTACCAAGCCAAACCTAGTTCTTTCGATTGTTTTTGCAGTCTCAATAATTGCAAATACAGTGGATACAGAGTTTGGTTTTGTTCCCTTGACATAGGCTGAGAAGCAATTACAAAGGTCTGCGTTTTATGACATTCTCAGAAAACAGCAAAGTCTCCAGCTTGCATCTGTTTTCTTCTGTCAGCTTTTCTTTCCTCAGCTTGTGAATGAGATGCTAACTAATTGTGACCTAAGCTTGGAAGTGTGTTAGATACATGCTGTAAAAGGGGTCCAAAATCTCAAGAGTTTTGTGATGTTACTTGTCATGTTAGAGAACATCTCGATTTGAGTTTTCCTTCAGTTTGCAGGTAGCTACAGTGATGTCGATGTGGCTCACCTAGCTCATTTGCTGAGGATGGTGTGGCTCTGTGTCCCAGATGGTGCCTAGCTCAAATTGGACAAAGAGATTGAAGTTTAGCCCAGAAAAAGTTGGACTGGTTGGTAATGAGAAGCAGCCAGAGGTAATATTAGTCCTTGAAGACAGTGGCCCTGCTGTTAGATCTCTAGTCAAATGAAAACTGTAATAGTCAAAATTAGCCCAGCTGCTTGACAGCATGTTTCAGAAGTTACACAGATAGATATTTGACTGACGCTTTTTTACTACACTTAAAAAGCTTCATTTTTAAATTGATACTGGAGCACAAGGGAGGGATTCATTTGCTGAAAGGGCAATTCAACAATACTGACAGCAATACGGCTCTGGGTCTACCTTTGCTGGGTGAAGCCTGAAGTACTTCATAGGATCTTTAAGGATCAGAAACAGTTCCCTTTTCAGTAACAAGTTACATGTTGTTGGGACAGAATTACAATAGGAGGTGCCAGGGCATACAGAGCCCTGAAGCGGTTGTATATCTTGTCAGTTCTACCTAGTTTTAGATGAAGCGAACGCAGCTGCTTTCATTCATCCCTAATCTCACTTCTGATACCACTAGGGATGCTTACACATCATGTGAAGATGTTAAGGAGAGAGATGTCACATCCTCATAGGAGGAGCAAATTCAGGGCTTTGGGGTTTTTTTCTTGTACATAGGCTTCCTCCTGTTTCTCTCTTACATGTTGAAGGAGGAAAAAAACACATTTAAAGATATGGTCCTGTACATCATTTTGAGAAATAAGTTGCAAAATTTTAGTGGCAAGCGTGGATCTGCATCTCTTGAGGACTGAAGATATGAGAACATAAGCTAGCAAGAAGGCAGCTCTGTGCTGTGCTAGTCCAGAGGAGGCAGGAGCAATTAGTTGGCACGCTGTTTATATTCCTACTGTGACTCTTTCAAGGTCCTTTTTTTACTACTTCTTTTCTTCCAAACTGAGAAGAGTAGGACATTTAAGTACAATCTTGAAATATCATTTAAAAATATGACGGAAATAACTGAGTGGGTAAATCCATTCAGATTGATATTACTTTGGATCTTGGTACTGTGTTGGTAAAAAACGAAATTCAGCAAGCAAAAGAGAACTAGTTTAATAACTTTAATTCTCTTTGGCTCAGTTAGTTTGTTTTGAACTGTTTCAGAAACAGTCCTAGTGTTTGGACTTTTTTTTTCTCTTTCTAATTTTATGATATTACGCATTTGATTTTCAGGTGTTTAAAATTGTTACTACCGTAACGTTATTGCCGTGAATTTGGGTGCCTTCTGAGTAATTTATGTGCTAGTACAGACATATAGAGCCAGAGAACAAATGACAGTAAGGTAGAAATCAGCTGATCAATGTGGGAAGCCAGAAGTCATTGCTAACTTAACTTTGACATTAAGGTAAGAAGTTCTGTACTTAAATTAATCTGTTTTCATGTTAAATCTTTAACTCTAGCTTTTTTAGTAATTCATCTTTAAAGCCATTTAACAAGTCTCTACACATGAAGTGAGCCAAGTGGGTTAATGTAACTTGTATTTATAAAGATGAGATCCAGATGGCAAAATACAGAAATGGGAACCTAGTGGACGATGTTAGAATGAAATCTGTTAAACACAGATGGAAGAAAGCAATGGGAGTTTACATCCCAGTTGACACACATTCTAGTACAGCTGAGAAGGTTGTTTAAGAGATCTTAGAAGAAAAACCTATTCCATGATTTTTCCAGCTTGAGTCAAGCGTGATTTCTGATGCAGCTGGTTAAAGGTGCTCTAGAGAAAGGAAATTACCAATTGATGTAGTTTCCTACTTTTGTGTATTTGTTGGTTTTCCAAACCGCCTTCCATTGTGGGAACTTTGTATCCTTACCTAGAAGAATATTAGCAGGGAGTTCTGCTTTCAATACCATATTGTCTGCTCAAATGCTTCTTTATACACTGCAGTGGGACTTAAGAGCATCCTTTTAGTGTCTCAGTTACCAGCTGATCAGTAGCACTCGCCCAGCATGTGGGAGACAGGTGGTTGAGACAGAGCTGTGAGTGAAAATATCTGTATTTACAACTGAGAGCCAGAAGAAAAAGGCAGTGATTCTGCCAACCCCATTTTGTACTAGTACACATTTTGTGGCTAGTGTTCCCTAAAGATGTGAGACACCTGCATTTAGTGCCTGAGCATGTTCACCTATGTTCCAGGCCTTAAAAATTTAGCTGTGTAGTCAATTTATCTAATATATTTTTAGTATAGACTCTTCATTAGAGTCTTCATTAGAACAGAGAAGATATTCTAGATTTTCCCTTATTTAGGGAAACCAGGAAAAGAGTCATGCCTGTTCTCCATCCCCCTCTTAAGGAGTGTTTAACTGTTGCCATTGAAGTAGAGAAGGTAGAGCATCCTGCATCAATTTGCTGATCGCTTTTTTCGCTAATTGCCTGTGAGTGTGGGATACCAACTTGTGCCCTTTCAGACGGAGGTGGGAAATGAGCTTGTTCACTGTGTCTTGGCTGAGCACTGTTTACTGGACAATTAGAGTAGAAAAGAAAATTAAAATTTTAAAAGAACCAGCAACATAGATCTAATAAGGCCCCTTATTCGCCAGGGCATAGTGTTGAGCCTGACCACCTTAGCTGACCTGCCATTCCCAAGAAAAGTTTGATTTAAAGTCCAGAAATTCCCTTCTCTCTTAAGCATGTAAAGGCTGTAGACATCACTGTGGTGAGGAGGCACCTGAAATCTTTTATTGGGTTCATTGTGTAAATCTCTAGGCTCCTTTGAAAACACAATAAAAAGTTGGTTGCTCGTTACTAAAGTACCTTTTCAAAACCAGTTGTGTAATGAGTGTTAAACATTATTTTTGGATCATTAATTCCTAGTGACAAGGAATTTAGATTCCTGAGAACAAAGCCAATGAGACTTTTTAACCTAGGCCTTAAAATGTGGTGAAGACAGTCAAAATAGACCAGGGATTATACTTAGAACTTTTCCACTACTTCACAGAGCTGGTTTTGGTTGGAGGATATGCCTCTCTGAGTTCTTGAAAGTGCTTATTGTTTTAAATTAAATGCAACATGAAGGAGTGATAGTCTAATACTCTGAAGCTCATAATAAAACCATGTAAGAATTGATTGGTTGCTTGTGCAATCTTGCTGTAATTAAAGGTGTTACAATGTGTACTGATAGACAGCAAGCACATCAAGAGATGTTACTGTTGCATGTACAGTAGATAGTTTATGAAAAGATGACTCTGCTGATACTTGGCCTTTAAAATATGCAGGGATAAATTAGACTGCAGGGTTTACCTGCTGTCATAGTTGGTCTTAGTGTAAAAAGGCCTTTCTGAGTGCATCACAGCCAAATGCTGATATTAAAGCCTGTGAACAATCTCTGCTGCCTTAGAGCCTATGGTTCCCACTGATGGATCTATGTGGAAAGTCTGGCTTCAAAGATGGAGTTTGTTTTGTTTGAGTTTGGAGGGTTTAGGGTGAAATTCTTAATGTAGCCAAGGTCTCATGGGGGGCAGCCAAAATAATTGTGAACCTTAGTCACAGTAATATGCCAAAAATGTAAAGGCTGTGATTTAATACTTCCATGAATGCTCAACCATCCTTCCTCTCTACGGCTGTGATTTTTTAATTGTTAATCACTAGCCCAGTTAGCGTATGCTTATATCTAAGGAAAGTCTCTCTTCTGGGTTTACTTTTTTATGAAGTGTAAGTTAGAATAGTTTTCAGGTAAATGTGATACACTGTTCTGGCAGCAAACTCCATTTGTACTTAAAAGAAAATGGAGCTTCCCTTCATTTTCTTTGCACTGCAGAAATAGTAATGGCTGATTGATGACCTTCTGGGCAAGAACTATTACTTTATCATCAATAGGATTTTTCTGAATATGCAATAATCTAAATCAGTTCTATCTGTAGACCCATCTTGGCTCAAGCCTTGATCCTGCACTTTTCAGAGAAATGAATGTTTTTCCATTTCCACTGAAAAAGTTACGGTCTAAATCTGCTAAATAAGTGCCCAATGAGGAGCTCAGGGTTTGGAAACTGAATGAATCCCTTCTTCAGCTTGCATCAGAGCATTTTCCAGTTAGGACTTACAGGTGCCTGTCTGACTGCCACCGTTCCTTCCCCACTGGTTTGGGAAAAGAGAGGAAGCTTACTTATAAATGGGTTCCGTCTCATGTTGGGCAGTCAGTCTGTGGAGAAATGCTTGATCCCATGACACATCATATCAGATTACAACTTTGAACCACACAGTTTTTTCTTTATAGGAAGAGATTTTTGTACTATGGACACCTGCAGCACATAAAAAAGTGGAGTGCCATATGCTAATTTAAAATAATTTCCTCAGTAACAAATTGGAACAAAAATGAAGGATGGTACGGCAAGTATTTTTAATAATATGTCAACATATTTTTTGGAAACAATGTGGCCCATGCTTCCATTTGTATTTATAATTTAGCATGACTCATAACCAGAAGTCAGAACTGTCCTGGTGAAAAGAAAAGAATGGATATTGCAATTACAAGTGCCAAGGCAGATTTTGTGTATCGAAAGCTGACAAAAATGACAGTTTCCAGGAGTTTCAGTAAGTGCGTCATTAAATCATCCTTGGCTTCTTCTCGATTGTTTTTCTAAAAGGATGCTTCTCTAAGCAAAAATATAAACATGTGAAACACTGAAGGTGACTTTCTTGGAAGAACGGGTTTTTTTCCCCATGAAGGAAATATATTTTTTTCGGAAGATGTCCAATTGATTAATGCCAGACTGCATGGAATTATTAAGTGAAATCCTCAAGATGTTCTACTGTTTTTATAGCACAACTCAGTTGCCAGTGTTTTTCTGTATGTGAAAACATTTGGCAGCTTTGTTGACCAGACAGGCAACAGTACATGAATTTTGCATTTTATATAAGGGTCTTTGGTTTTACATCTAAAATTTACGGGTTAGATGTTTAACTAAAGGAGCGGGTAAGTGATTCCCTTCGTAATTTCTGTAGAGTGTCACGAGAAGGAAGAGCATCCTGTTGTGCTCCACTCCACCAGGACTGGATGTACATGTTGGGTTTTCCTGAAGGCTTTTTTGGACACAGCAAGCTGTCAAGCCTGGAATTGCCTGTAGGCCTGCTGGCTTCTGCCTCTCTCCCCATGGCCTGTAAAGAGACTTAGGTCTGCTCTCCCAGTGTTATAAGCAAGTTCCATCTTCGTAGCATGACCCTCTTACTATGTTTGGCATGAGCAGCACTGAGAAACATACATATTGTATAAATTCCCTTCTTGAAGCTCTACCAGTACTTTGCTTAAGCCACTGTAAAACTACTGGTATGTATTTGTTCATAGTTTGGAAAATGCTGTTTTCATTACAGTAAACCAATATAAACATCAGCAATATTCCTATCAAACAAATTAGTTCTCATGTGAAATGTTTGGTAAGTAAATTTGTTGTGTAGCTGAATACAGTGTTATTTAATGGAACTTGATTTGGTGCCAACCAAACATATGGATCTTTGAATGCGTTCCCTTTGTGGCTATGTTGAAATCATCCACCAATAACACGTGCTGAATTCGCTTCCAGACTTGCAGGCTGGTTGCCCTTATTGTATGAGGTTTTGAAATACAACAGATAGTATTGGTGAGGGGGGCAAAAATGCAGTGCAACAATTTCTGTTTTGTTAGTAATTTAAAAAAATATAACTTCAGCTTCACTGAAGATTTTCTTCTCTCCCTTCCCCTACCTTTCAGTCTGGAAAAGAGTTTTGTTTTATCTTCAAAAGCCATTAAGGCTCTTCGTTCCTTTGAGGATTTTTGTCTCAGTTTCTCTTCCACTTCTTTCCTTTTTAGCAGGGGAAATTGATAAAAGGGAAAAGGGGATATAAGTGGAAGACAGGGAAATACAGGTAAATATTTTTTCCTTCCCTTTATACAATATTAAAATTATTACTATAGGAATATGTTATTTCTGAAAAGTTATTTTTTCAGAAAACACTGCCTTTTTTTTTTCCTTTAGCTGTGACAGTCTGTTTTTTAACAGGAAGCAGTATTGGGAAAGCTACTTCAGCAAACACTTTTTTAACCACACAACTGTAATGGCCTAACACAATAGATTACATTAGCATAGATACCAAATGCTTCTGTCTGTACTTATGTTTATTGCTACGTGTAGTAGTATTTGATGTCACTGCCATTCCCTTCTTGTAGTGATGCACATCTACAAGTGTCAGAAAGTTTAATACAGTGTTCCTCCATAGCAGTGAGTGCGTGAAGGTGGGCTTTAAAAATTATTGTACTGTAATTACATCAAGTTGTTTAAATTTAACTCGCTGCAAAACTTTTCCCTTTGTACTTAATCAAATGCTGAAGTGGTGCTAAGAGGGATGGACCTCATTTTGCTTCGTCAGGTTGCCTCCAGTGCTATAGCCACAAGTGAGTATGTTACAGTGATTTAATGTATAATACCTGTGTGTGCTGATGTCTCTTGTAGTCAAAATTGTGTTTTGGCTTGCTGAGGCAATTAAATTGTGTTCTCGGATTTGTGCCCAGCATCATATTCAGAGCTTTGAACGTGATTAACTTCTGGCTGGCTGGCCAAACCTGGTAATGTTACCTGACAGTGGCACACAAAACTTGCAGGCAAGCAAAAATTTCTTAACATCCAGCTCCAGGCACTGGATTGAGACCACCTTGTAGGGACTTGGCTTTAGAGTACAGCAGGAAAATAAAATGTTCTTTCAATAAATAATTAGGAGGACCTGTTAATGCTATACAGAGTAGAGCAGAGTTGTCTGTGCCAGTTCCTTCTGTAAATTGGTGTAGCTCCTTTGGGACCAGTTAAGCCGTGCCAATATACATCAGCTGAAGACCTGACATGAGTGGAGTAACTGGAGGTTTGGCCCTGTATCAGCTGAGGAGCTGCTTCTCCTGGATAGTACCTCAAGTTAGAGGAGGATGTTGAAGGGGCAATTTAGCTGTGTGACTTTTTTCTTTTTTTTCTTTTTTTTTTCCTTTTTTTTCTTTTTTTTCTTTTTTTTTCTTTTTTTCTTTTTTTTTCTTTTTTTTCTTTTTTTTAAGCCTCGGGAAAATGTAGGTGAAATGGTGGCATGATGCTGACAGTTGGGAGAGGGCACTTGTGTTGCAGTTAATACAGTGACCGGTGGCAAGCTGAAAGATGTTCTTACTCTCACAAAAACAAAGTTAAGGGCTAATTATAGGTCCACGATTGTAATGGGAACATTCTGACCCACCATTATTGTCATAATCACAGTTGTAAGTCTCGTAAATTAAAAGGTCTGTTTTTCTTGCTTTCTGCATACAAATTCCATTTCATAACATTGAGGACTATTTCTGGGAGGTTACAGGGCTCTGTAGGTGATTAAACTTACTCAGTCATCAGCAGTTTGACTTGTGACCCACCCAAGGACTGCTTATAATAGTGTTGCTTAATTTTGTTATTTCTCTTGAAATTTTCTTAGCTGAAGGTGAGCCATGGTCTAGGGAACCTCAGGTGCCAGACTGAAAAATGGGAGTTCTGTGCAGCTAATATAGTCTGCTGTCTATTTTGTTAAAATCTTGGTGGGAAAGGGATAGTGAGGAGAGGAAGCAGTCTAGGGGGGATTGTGTCTTGTGTGTTGTCCTCCTGTGGTACAGTGGGGAGCAGTGTGCGTATAGTAGGAGTGTGCACTGTGGGGCACCATGCTGAGCAGGACCAAGAAAGGTGTGTGTGGGGGGATTGTCTGTCTCTTCCTGAGTGACTTCACTGTGTTAATCCCAGCTCATTCATCATGTTTGCTGACACACAGGCTTTGTGCCCTTTTTTTACCAGGCCAGTGCATCAAGTCTGTCTGCAACCTTTTATTTAGGCCCATGTTTCTACATGATAGTTGTGGCTCATTGCTTCAGGCTGTCTCTAGTGGCAATTGACTCCTGAGTCATTTCAAAGCAAAGTCAAATGATCAGTGTAGTCTGCACTGTCACACATAACATAACCCAATTTGGTTGACTTTGTCCTGAAAGGGTTTTGAGGTGCATACCCTGAGTTCTATTTGTTCTTATCTGAGAAGAGGTATCTAGTCCCTTTTTAAGGTGTTTTCAGATTAGAACTCAGCTCCCTCCATGTCTGCTTGGTGAGAGCAGTATTTTGGACTCCATGTAGAAGGGGCAGGAGCCAAATGCTCAAGACATTTCTTCTGCCTGTAGGAGCATGTTTGCTATATGGATGACAAGGGTATCATGTCCAGACAGCATCAGAGTAACATGAGCCTGTCAACATGCTAGGTTGGCTAGCTGTGAGTAGGTTATGATCTTACCTGTTCAGTCAGCAGTAAACTGGGCTTAACTTTAAAAGCCAGATGCAGAGAAAAACATCTAAGTCTTGAGTGTGTTTGGATCTGATGTTGCAGCCCAAGGTGTACTGAGTGAGGTGTCAACATAGCAGTAGGCATGAGTGAGAAACATGGTCCTGGAGGATTTGACCTAGAAAGAAGAACGATGTTATTCATGTCATTAATGAAGATGCACAACATTTTTTTAAAATAATTTTTAATCAAAAGCAGCATGTAACATGTTAAGATAGTGTTTGAAGTTGATAGTCAATACTTGGGAAGCAGATATGAGAAGTACAAGCAAGATGCAGTCCAACGAGATATGGTTGCAGAGGGTGAGAGAGAACAGCAGAGATGGTGAATAACCTGCAGAGGAAAGACCCTAGGGCTCATAACCTAAGTTCAGAGAAGACGTAATACTTAGAGGGGCCAAAGGTGGAACAGAAAATGTCAGAAGCCCTTGAGAGAGGCCGAAGATTATGATCGGTATCCCAGCCACCACTTGGAGATAAGCTTCAACTTAGGAAAGAATCAGCAATATTTAAAATTTATGTGATGTACATAAAAGAAAATGCTTTGTCAGCTGATCCCTCAGCCAAATGTAAAATATAGGGAGAAGTTTTGAAAAGCTTCATAATCTTTTAAATTATAAATCCATGTTTTTCCACTGTATTGAAATTACTGTAAAATCCCTTTTGTGATAAGCTACCACAGAAAGGACTAGAAGCCAGAAAATATTTCTTATTAATAATCTCAGAAGAAACTCCTAATTCTTTCCCAAAAGTCGAAAAAAAATGATCCTTAAATTGTGTTCAAAACTGATGCTTTGGTTATATAGGGATTAACTCTTTAGGTAAATGCTAGAAGGTTGCTAGTGTAAAGACACTCAAAATTATATTAGTTTAACAAAGTGAAAGAAGTGAGACACTGTGAAAAAAAAGAAACTGCTCTGTCTTTTTTCTCTGTCCCAGATTAAATATGAAAAGAAAACCAGCTGCATAATAGAATAAATATAGAACTAAAACCTCATTGTTTGAGAACAAATTTCATGATTTTGTGCTGTATGTCATAAAGCTGTAGTTGACAGAGCATCATGATTATGAGAGATGTTTTCTTATTAGCATATCAGGTTTCTAGTCTAAATTGCAGGTAAACAGAAAATATGCTCTAACACTCTAGAAATGCAAAGCAAAGGGAAAAACCCTCTAAATTCTCTTGAGTAAAAAAAGATAATGTGGGGGTTTTTAAGCTGGTCATGCAACTTTAGGATATATATCCGAGTGCTAGGTTTGAGTAAACTGTATTTGAGTGCTGTGTTTCACCACCAACTTCAAAATAGTTATCTGAACTCAAGAGAAATATTTGCTAAGTAATATGACCAGACCAAGATGAAGGTGATTCCACTGCATGACTTCACTGACATGTGAATTTACAGGCACGTAACTTAAAACTTCATTCTTGCAGATAAACTTCTTTGCTTTCTTACTCTTTATGAAGTGAACCTGGAAAGCATTTGATCACCATTCTCCTTATTTTTTATTTTTTTTTCAGATTGGGAAACTGTTGTCACTTATACCTTGATATTCTGTTTCTAGATAAAATCTAAGCTCTTCGATATTTCTGTATGTTATGTTTTGTAGGTCTGTATAGCTTTTATTTTCCTGTGGTTTACTCGTTTTTAATGTGTGAGGCTCAAATTGGGTAGAATACTCTGGATGAGAATTTGCTATTGCAAAGTTGCACAGAATAACTACTGTGTGTCTCTTAGGAATGGTGTTCACATTTTTAATGCAAACAAAAAGCCCCACCTCTACCCTCTTGCAGCATAATGATATTGACATGCATTTTGATTGTCATCTGCTATAACCCCAGACCCTTCTAAGTATATTTTGTAATAGTACAAAACATGACAAAAAATATTGTTTTCCTTTTTCAACTGACCCGTTTTAAAAAAAAAAAAAAAGCCAGAGGGGCAAGAATTAGTTTTTGGGTGGGGAGCTTTCATTTCTAGTTTCATACCAGAGCAAATTTTTATGGCTGACTTATAAACCCCTGAAAATTGCAGTTCATAATGGAAACATTGGCAGACCCTGAACGGCGCCGCTGTAAAGTCGTATGAGCTTTAAGTTTTTTCCACTTTTAGACCTGGAATAAAACTAAATTACAACACTTTCCATACAGGCATTTGATTTTCCCCCCAGTAATTTCTGCTGGATCTGCCTGGTGTTTCCTGACTTCCTGTGTTGCCATTGGACTTTTTCCTATTGACTAGGCAGTTTGTTTCATTCAATCGGTAGATTTACCGATGGAGATACTTGAACTAAGCGTTGCTTATGGGGACAGAGGGTGCTTGGAAATATAATGCTGGCTTGAGGAAAATTACAGTGAAAATTTATGGAAAAAAACTGCACTGAATGGGGCTGGAACAAGTGTTACAGAACACACAAAACATGCAAAATGATAAAGGTTCCTACAATGTTGTTCTGCAGAATAGAAATGTTCTTCCAGACTCCATCCGAACCCATTGATGAAGTGGAGGCAGAGGCACTCTACAAAGAGAATATCAAGATTGTTTTCCTTTCCCAAAGCAGGAGAAATAGAGCAGCAATATGGTTTTTCATAACATTGCCATATGCTAGGTTATTCCAACAGGAGCAATTTTATCTGAAAGTGGATGTGAGAGCTGAAGGCAGAATGGAAGTCAGCAAGTGGACAGGGCTTTTTTCTGGAACTTTTCCTGGAGTAATTTCTCTTACTAGTGCAGGCTGCAGGAAGCCAGAGATCCACATGTGGGTTATTTATAGCCATTTTCTAAATTACTTCAGTGTAAATGATCTGTTTAGCTACTTCAGTCCTTAATGCACGAGTTGCTACTCCACTTGTTTGGCCTCCATTCTCCACAGGCCGTCACGGTCGTCGAAAGACTTTGGCACGTGGATGTGCTCACTGTTTCTGGAGTTCTTCATGGGCAGCAGGTAAATTTCTAACAGTGATAACAGGAGGCAGGTACCTGAAAATTAGCCTTGAGGTAGAACAGTTTGAGTTGGAAGGGGCCTTTAAAGGTCATCTAGTCCAACCTCACTGCTATAAGCAGGGACACCTTCAATGAGATCAGGTTGTTCAGAGCCCCATCCAACCTGATCTTGAATGTTTCCAGCAATGAGGCATCAACCACCTCTCTGGGTAACCTGCTCCAGAGTTTCATCACCCTCATTGTAAATATTTCTTCCTTACATCTAGTCTAAGTCTACCCTCCTTTAGTTTAAAGTCATTACCCCCTGTACTATTGCAACAAGCATCCTAAAAAGTTTGTCCCCACCTTTCTTAGAAGCCCCCTTGAAGTACTGAAAAGCTGCAATAAGGTCTCCTCAGAGCCTTCTCCAGAATCAGCAACGCCAATTCTCTCAGCCTGTCCTGATCGTAAAGATGTTCCAGCCCTCTAATAATTTTTGTGGTGCTTCTCTGGACCTGCTCAAACAGGTCCATATACTTCTTATGTTGGGAGGCCCTGAGCTGGACGCAATATTCCAGGTGTGGTCTCACCAGAGCAGAATCACTTCCCTCAACCTGCTTGCCACTTTCTTTTGATAGATAAAAAAGTAATGTCTATATCTCCTGGGTGGCTGAGAATCATTTCCAAATAGTGAATTATCTTAGGCTGAATTCAAGTTTTTCTGAAGGCTTTATCTGTGTTCATTTTGCTTTTACTGAATGTAGGAGCAAAGTCTGCAGTCAGTTCTATTGAAAAACCCAGTTGTTTTTTCCTGGTCAAGTGGAAAACTTTGTGGGCCAATTATTGCAGTGACACTGAGCAACTAAGAAATTGGGCAACTCTGCTTTTCCTTATTGTGCTTGGATGTGATCAATGTTTCTTCATCATGAGTGTGGCTAAGAACGACAAAAAGTACCTCCTCAGAGGTTTTTGAAACTCAACTGGACCTGATTGTACTTTGACCACTTTGAAGCTGGAACTGCTATGAGAAGGATGAAATAGGTGACTTCCTGAGGGCTCTTCCAACCAATTTTTTTCTTAGTCTGAAATCATTTTACCAGAGGTAGCGTCAATATGGAAGGAAACAAAAAAAATGTACCAGAACTGGGGATTTGAGAAGTAGATGTATATCTACATAACCAACTGAGGGGAATAGATTTCCAGCTATTTACTTTTAGTAGTTTAGTTTTCCTTTGGAAAATAAAATCAGAAATACTGTATTATCTGAAAGTGATACATTCAGTTACAATCAGAAGAACTTAATATTTTTAGCTCCTGTATTTCAAAAGTAAAATATGATCAAAAAAGAGAGTATTCCCATTGCAAAGCAGAGAACAACTATAAAGTTTCTTAACATGAGCTGAGAAGTATCAGTCACATTCTCCAAGTGTGCTTGTGTGTGTATATTAAATATATATAAACTTTAAATTAAACATTTTCAGTCACTTAATGTACAGCATTTTGCACAGTTTTTAAAAACTGTGAGCATGGTATTGTCACAGGATGTGCTCTCAGAAAATTATGTGCGTTACGAAAAGCTATGGTGATTTACTATTGACTCTTTTTGCTTCCTTCAGTTGAAGCACAATTCTGGAAGGAAAGAAATGTAAAGAACTGGCCTTTTGCTAATGTGTCACCTCTGTATCAATCAGTTTTGTTATTTTGCATTAGCTTTACTGTAAAGTTTACCAAAAAGATTGCCTGAAACAGTTTGACTTGATCAGATGAGTAGCAGAGACACAGTAACTGGTGCTCCATGGTGCTCATTGTGCAGCATCTGTTGTGCAGCCTCTGTTGTCTAGGAAGCCAGGAGGCAGATTTTGGATCAGAAACCAGGTCTTCTGTACTCTGGGCTAGTCCAGACCAATTTTCTGTGTCCTGCACAGTGCTTTTGTTGTTAACATAAGAACCAAAATCAACCAAAAGCAGACAACATTGAGTTATAGGATCCTGACTGTTTTTAAACACTGATAAGGGAACTTTGTTAAGATCAGCTTTTGATTTGTAGCTGTTTACATTTGGAAGAGACTGAGAGATGCTAATGTCCCTTCTGGCATTTGTAGCTATTTTGCTTTCTGAGATCTGTGGGTTTTACATGGCATAAGATCAAGCAATAACAAAGCTATGACAGACAGGATTGCTGTTGAGGTACAGAATGAGTCTTGTGGCTCTGAACACGTTGCTTACTTTGCAAGACAGTGTCTGTTCACTCCAGTGACTCTTTTTGCATAAGGGTCATCATTTCAGATGTTGGATTCTGGAAAAAAAATACACAGTTGGGTTGCATATGTGAGCAGATGGAAGAAGGTTCAGAGCTGGGCTTTCTCTTCTGCTCAGGTAGGCTTTTTCCTGTGCCATAGATGTCCTCACAAGACAAGCAAACATAGTCTCTGTTATTAAGCCAAAAGGAGCAGATAAATCTGACAAATTTTGCTTTTCTGCTGTTTTTCCTCTTCTTGGTTTATAAAAGCGCACAGTGTGAAGCACTTCAATGCCTTCCACTATTTTCTTTTACATTTTATAGTGCTTGCATGATCTCAGTGAGGGAGCATATTTATTGTGCATTCCATTCAATTTAGATTCAACTGTAGCACATGATTACAGCAACTTAGAGGAAAAAACTGGAAAATAAGTCCCTGATGTAAAACTGGTAACTGAGCCAAAACAGTAGTGCCAGTTATTTCAATGCCTCACACAGTGATTTACGAATTCACTGCAAACACATGTAACGATTTATTGAGACAACTGTGCATATTAACCAGTTCTCTCAAAACCTTGGATGCAAACTTCTTTTGATGATAATTTTTCCTTTTAATATTTTACAGAGAAGCATTAGAAGGCGACAGTAGGGAAAACTTGTGTTTACATCATACTTTTCAGTGCCACCCGTGAGTTTATCCCTACAGTCTCCACTGTAATATTTTAATTGGGAAAATATATGCAGTGGAAGAATGAATACCTACAGGACTGATCTGAATCCTATGGATATTTAGTAAGCTGATGCATATCCCTTTTTTTTTCATACATGTGTATTGCACATGCGTGTGCCCACATAGCTATTTTAGGCTGCTGAAGAACATGAGTAGCTGTTCTTCACTGTTCTGAAGTTTGTAGCTGGCACTGCTGGCTTTCTTCCATCCTTTGCATACTCTTTCCTAATTTGTACAGATTAAATCTGCAGGTTTTACAAGGAAAGACACAGTTAAACGTAGGATAAAGAGTTGCAAGTAAGGACAAACTAATTTTTAGGAAATTTCTGCCAATTCCTGACTTTATAGCAGCTCACACTGACAGGTTCCTTTCATTTTCGGCAGGCACTTGTGTTGTTTTTGTGTTGATGGTAAATGCAGAAGCTCTGTCAAACCTTTGAGACCATGTACGAGACCCCAAAATACCATTTTATTAAAGATTATTACAGCTGCCATCCTCCTACTAACCCTGCAGTGAGGATTGAGTAAATGCCTCCTGCAAAGAGTTTTAAAGGTAAATTAAATTACTGAAAGCTCTGGGTTATTTGTTTATGTTCAGTTTAGAGGCTAAGAAATGCAATAACTCAGGGGATTTTTTATCCAATAATGTCCCATACCTTATTTGTCTGGTGGTAAGGTAACACAGACCAAAGTGCCAGCACAAAGTAGATAGTAAGAACTGTCTAAGGGTTGTAGGAGGAGGCTGGAATTAAAGACTTCTTTTTCAGACAGTGTGAAAACTTCATCTCTATCTGGCTGATTATCTGCAGATAAGGTAAATAGCATTATAATCACTTTGGAAGATATTCTTATTTTTCCAAATCTTCAGTGCAGCTTGGGTGGTAACAACAGTAGAAAAGATCCCTTTACTCCAACTGCATACATACTGCATATGTCATAGGCTCAAGCATCTGAATCCTGTTGCATATCTATTTTTAAAAGCTAAGGTTTTTTATAACTTACATACAGAGTCTCCAAAGCACATTTATGTGCTACAATGAGGTAATTTTTCTGGATAATTGGGAAAGTTAATTAATTGCTTGAAAAAGTAAACATATCTTTTAATGTCCACAAAGCAAGTCTTAGAGCTGTTTGATACCTATGTTCCTGAAATTAAACAGTGGTTTACATCAACATGAAATCTGTCTTGAGCTATCCTATGATGTCATGTGGCACTGCCAAGGCACGTTCAGGCTACTTCAATAACCTTCATTCATGGTGGGGAGCCTCATTGTGATTTCACTTTTCCCTTAGTCAGCAAGAATCATATATAAAATGTGGTATCCATATGATTTGTGTGTGTTTGTAGTGTACTTGTTGACAGCTTGACACCAGTGGGACAGACTGGCAGCATTTTCTCTTTACCTTTTATTGCCTTTATGTTCTCCAAAGCATGACCTAGTGGCTTTAAAGTAATCTACCTGTTGGCATAGTCATGTGGCAGAAAGATACTTTGAAACAACCCCCTTTATTTTTGTGTGTGATTGTTGTATTTATTCAGGACCAAACAGAATGATCTGGGTCTGTGCCTAGGCTTCCTTATTTCGTATGGTTTATAGTAGTAATTTCTTGTTTCAGCCCTGCTGACTATCATAGCTTCCATGCTGATATGCCCAGCTTTCTCTGGGACACTTTACTAATTTCTCCAGTAGTATTTCCCGTAAAAGCTTCTTAATTCATCAACCTCTGGGTAGGATTTAATTGTAAGATCAAGATTTGTCTTTGCATGTCAGAAATGTTGATTCTGGGATTACTACTATCTAATGTAGCATCACAGTCTATTCTCTTCTTTGCATCCACTTGCTCTCTGTAGACATAAGGTAGTAAAAACATTTCCCAAACTCTTACACTCGAGCTCCATCAGACAAGACTTATGTTCTTGTCATCTGACAGTCTGATGACCTGGATTCTGACTGGGATTATTAATTAATAATTAATTATGTCTACTGTTGTTTTTCCTCATAAACAGTGGTATTCAAGACACTAAGACAGGAAAGAATTTGGATAGCAAAAAGCCAGATGCCAGTTTTATAAGAGCAGGACAAAGTTTATGATTTAAAGATGAAAAGAAAAGAACAGATTTTAAATTTTGTGGCAATAAAGGTGGATGCGCTGCATGGGAAGAAGGGAAACAATCTGTCTTGGAGGCTGAGATCCTGCATAACGGAGTGGACAGCGGAGCCCTCAGTATGAAGGCTGAGAAAAAATGATGAATTGAAAGGTTTTGACAGTGGAAAAATAAATCCAGGATGGCTTACTACAAAGGCCAGTGAAGGGGAACCATGGCTTGAGTAGTCATTCTTGACAACAAGGAGCAAAAAAGCAAGAAAAGAAACAGAAAACAAGTCCCAGAAGTGGATCCTCAGCAGAAAACACTGATAAACTGGACCCTCTGTTGTTATCTATCCTGTAATACTTCAGAGGATGCTGACATCTCCATCAGCTCCTTTTTCTCCTTGATTAGCTCTGGATACTTCTTATGTTAACATTTGGAAGCTTTGAATCCATTTGGATTTGTATTGAAAAGCCTGGATGTAATAGACAGTTGTGCATTTGTATGCTTGGTGTAGCTTCAATTACTTTCACTAAGGAAATAAAAATCCTCCCAGGATTTCAACAGAATCACAGAATCATCATGGTTGGAAAAGACCTCTGAGATCACCAAGTCCAACCCTAAAGACAGAAAAAACAAGTCTCGATGGATCCCTCTGCTGATAATAAAAATCAGTCACCTTAATTTTGTTTTTCAGAAATATTTGCTATAGACTAAATAAAGTTGTGTTGCCCTTGGAACTAGCCTATTGCTCACATTGCTTTCCAGTCCCTGAATGTGGGTTTGAAAAATAAATCTAAATTCCCTCAAAAACAATAATTTGATTTGCGACTATACCTTAGCATACTTCTGTAACTGGTATGATGCAGAAAAAAAAAAAAGTTTCTAGCTCACTGCTTCAGGAAATGAGTTTATAACAAGCTCACAGCTGTTAAACTGTAGTCAACTTCTTCTGACATTTAATGCCACCATCAGCATTATTATGAATTAGATAGAGCAATACAGAACATAAAAATAAGTGATTGTTAAGGGCTCTGGTTTTGAAACAAATTTACACATAAGAAGTGCAAGTTACCACATAGTGTCTTAAGGGTAAGTTGACTAAAAATATTTCTAATAAGGGAGTTAGAGAACTGCACCACAGATGTATGACAATTTTTGAACAATTGTAGAATAGCAGAAAATGCCTCAGTTTTCCAAAACAGAACTACACAGTCTTTGAGGTCTCTGGGGTGAATCAACAAAGAACAATTAAGGTTTATTCTATATTTAGTTAGAGGTCAAGCTGGGCAGCATCTATGGATACTGCACCTTTCCACTTCTGGATGACAGCTTTCTTAGTTTGCGAGAATGAGGAAAAAAAATAATCATATACTTAGCAACCAGTTGTCACATAAAGAGTGAAGCCTTCAAAGTTTTTGCCAGCCCCTAAAAATAGGTTGCTTGCCCAGTTGTGTGAAAGTCCTGCCTTTTTTGCCCGTGGAGCAATGAGATTATACATAGCAATGGAATTACTATATGTAGCAATTAGTTTTGGGATTTTATTTATATATTATGAGTTATTTTGCACAATAAAATAAATATGATATCTAGAGGGGGTGTTACCTTAGAAAAGAAAGTCCTTCAATTTATTCACAAAACAATCGCTATAAATGCACTATAAGTTTACTTGCACTCTCTAGCTGCATCATTTGCCTACTGCCTACAGCTTTGGGTCAGCAGAAGAAATTGTTTGTTCTCTTTGTCATCAGTCTTTGACACTGGTTTTACATTAGTAAGCCAAAGGCTTGGTTTTAGTGTAGGACTTCTCTAGCAAAGAAAAAAAATAGAATCAATTTTAATTAAATGCAGCAGCCTTGTTACCAACAGATCTACAGTGCTGGAATCTTTTACCAGCAGTTAGCACTAGTGGAGTAACTCTCAGAGTTGGATGCTTTCTTCATTGCTTGACAAAACCCAATTTTAATTTTCAACTATTAAATAGTTTTACTAGTTTTAAACCAAAACACACCCATCCACTTATAAGCTTTAAAAACAGTAAGGTCTGTGGAGCAGTATCTTTTGGGTTACCTAGTCACACTCCCTTCTATCATTTAGTTATGGTACAGCATATGTATTTAAAAGAAAGCATTGACAACCATAGGAAGATCATTGTAGACCATATGGTGGTGGTCAGGATCTTCATCTTACTTTCAGTGCATCTTTTATAGGCTGAGAAAACCCACAAAAATTTATTCTATAGACAATTATTCTATCACCCAATGACCCCTGCCTACCCAGAAAGGGGAAGCAGGGAAAGCAAAGAGATGCAAGGGTTGAAATACAAATAGATTTAAGAGAATAAGACTAAATAATTAACAATAATACTAAAGAACCAGTATTAATACTAATATAAAATATACAGGAATTAGACTCAGCCAATTTTATCAGTAGAAAGCTGTGCACTCCCAGCAGTGGATGACAAGCATCAGATACTGCAAGCACTGGGGCAAGGAGTTCAAGGATAGGGCAAGGGCTGCAATCAAGGGAGAGAGAACTACGCAGCAAACTTCTCTAATTTATATTGAATGTGATGTGTGATGTTCATGCTATGAAAGAATCCTCTTGGCCAGCCTGGGTCAAATGCCCAGGCCTTGCTCCTCCTCATCCCTGCACCTGGCAAAGCTCACAAACACAGAGACCTTGAATCCTACATGGCCTACCTGGCTGTAAAGTGGGTATTTTCACAAATTCAGACACTAGAATCTCCTAAAAGTGCAGTTTTCTCCAGCATTAGAAGAAAAGTTAGTCCTGTGTTGCTCAACCCAGGACAGCATCACGTTAGTTTTCCCTCATTCCAGGGATGATTAGGGCCTGCATTTTAAAAATGGCCAGAGAAGGCTTACTTTAAATTAGGTATGTGTCCTTTTACCTCCTTATTTAATCAAGGGTGGATTTCAGACATGGGCTTAGCAATGTTTGATTTTGACTTTCATTTCTCTTGGATTTCAGTTTGTGATAGTCTGTTTTGTGTTAAAGTTTATGATGGGAGGTCTGTGCTTTGTGCTTTCCGCAAGGACGAGTGGAAGTTGCAAAGGAATCTTCAGCAACTACTTCAGTAACTTACTTAGAGATGGGAAGTTTTGAAACTTACAAAAAATTTCCTGTGTTGAAATGCCTCTTTCTAGGAAAAAAAGAGAGGTCTGAACAGCAGAGTAGAAATCCATGGCTCCTGAAGCTTTGATGCAGTAGATTAGGAAAGAAGGGAACAAAGTGCAAGAGGCTTTAAAAAAAAAAAAAAAAGTTACAATTTATCAAGAAATATAATTCAATATATTTTCAGGCCTCCTCTGAAACAGATGACTCCATGGGAATAAAAAGGAAGATTTAAGAGGACCATTAAAGATGTTTAAAACCTTTTTTTTTCATAGTAATAACTGCAATTACAAGTCATGCCTGTGTTTATTTTATATTTGTACACATGAAAATGTTTTCCTAATTCACCTGTTCATTCAGACACCAATGAAACCTGGTTTACATTACTTTTGGGGGAAGTTTTCAACCTTTCTTGCTTTACTAGATTTTGGTAAGAGAAGGAGCAATACCATTGTGAAGGTGACATAGCACCAAAATTGAACTACACAGTTCTGGTCATCTGTGCTCTGGAAAGATTAACTAAATTAAAGCATGTGTCTCCTGTGAAGGGAAGGTAAACACCAGCACAGAAAAATGAGAAAGGTGACTGATCTGTGTGAGCCAGTCATGGGGCTTAAGGGGAAAGGAAAGAATTACTTAAGCTGAAGGATACCTTTGGCTCACGAACAAAGGTGTTTGAACAATTCACGAATAAATGAAGCTTTCAGAGGAGGCTGAAGTACAGGGTCTGGAACAGTCTTGTAGTCAGGAGAAATAGATGAAAAACTGACCTACTTTCAGTCAGAGCATGGTCATTTATGAAAGGGGCTTGTATAATGGAGTTATTGAGTGGCCCAAAGAGCCCTGGAGGTCCCTCCCCAGCCTGTAGTGCTGTATTAAAGCGAATAGAAAACCAATAGTGGCATCCTAACAGCAATGCCAATGCCTATTGCTTTCCTCAGTGTTCTCATCGCTTTTCATATGTACTTTTATACTTCTTAGATTAAACAAAAATCAAATTAACGAAATCCCTGCACTTCAAAGATTTTGACTGTAAAATATTTGAATGAGAACAAGAAACAAAACTATTTGTTAAAAGAAGAAAAAATACAGTAGAACTGTCACTTCTCCCTCTTAAGTTTTTCTGTACTTTGTGCATGTTTGTTATCTCACCAAGAACCTGTGACGTTGGCCAAGTGTTCTCTCTTTTTTTGTAAGGTGAAATAAAAGAAAAATAAGGAGTCAAAGATACTTGCACAATCTAGCTTTTTTAGAGATTCTAATTTTTTGAAAATGTGACATTAAAACTTTGTACTCTGATTATGATAACTGAAGTTAAATTTGCATCATGGATGACAGTAATTTCTATCTAGTATTGCAGGTGCATTCTGTCAAGTGATCCTAATCCACTTTCTTCATTGGATGAATGGCAGAATCACAAATTCAGTACTCTGCAAAATGCTAATTAAAACCCTTCAAAGCAATTTTAACTGAAGCCAAGCGTTATTTGGACACAGGCAAGGATTAACAGGCACAGCTTTTTGTCTATAGCAATAAAGTCGTTCACTGGAGATCAGAAGTACAGTAGATTAGTGTCTCCATTATGTGCCTGCCTCCTTTCTGAAAAAGCCTCCAGTCAAGGCAACAAAGCAGGCTTGAATCCCCATTGCTGTGCAGCTGAAGGCCATGTCAAGGCGCATATATCAGCTTTCTAAAGCAGTGACAACACATTACCTCATTAGTAGCTTCATACATAACAGATCTGGAGTCCCTTGATGAATAGTATATAGCTGCCTTTGAGTAGTCGGGATTTTGACAAAGCACTACAAACTGTTTTCTAAGCTCTAAGGAGGAGTGAGACAATGACAAAGAAGAGACAATAAAGCATGTGGTATATCCAGTTAGGTTACTGCCATAAATCTTCTTCCCTGTTTAAATCTATAAAAAAATATCCATAATGTTTTAAGACAGGCACCCATGTGTTTAATTCAATGACCTGATTTAAAAAAAAAAAAAAAAAGTAAAGCACCACAACTCACTTTTCAAATTCCCTTGGACCCTAAGGGCTGAAATCACAATAGATTTCTGAGACACTAAGGTTGTTAGGAATTACTGTCCTTTTAAAAAAAAAAAAATATATGGGATTTTAGCATAGTCTATTTAAAATAGATAAAGGTTAAAATTTTTTTTCAGCTCAGGAAATTTTGGTTGAGGCAGAGATACAGGGTATTTTGCTTAGTACAAAATATTTTGGGGTCGCTTATGTGGATAGCCAGTTGATCCAGCTTGTGTGGATTTAATTTTATAGTTAATCACTGGAAGAGTGATTAATAAAATTAATTAAATTTTTCCAGATAAATAATTTATATGACAATTTTGAAAATACTACTCAGACATGTCTGCATCTTTAGAAAAGCATCTAAAGATCTTTGAAATTTAACTGTAATATATTAAAAATATAATTCCTATCAGAAACTATGTAGTTACATGGAAATGTAGCATTAATTTCCTGTGTGACCAGAAAGCCAGATGCTTGCCACCTTCCTCAGAAGACATACACACTTGTAGTGAATATGTTTTATGCCAAAGTAATGTATTTAATGCTGCAAACAAATGTTGTAGCTGTCATAAAGTCTGATAAAGAAGCAGCAACATCACTTTCACGCAGATCTGACAGACTTAGCAGGATTTTAATTCTAAGATACTGCTGGTAAAGAAAAGTCCATTTAGGTGATACATACTGTAAAACATCCATCTCATGGAGTACTCTCAAAATGTAAGGGCTGAAACTGGTCAGGGTAATACAGCACCTTGAATCCTCTTACAATGAAAAAAAAAAAGAGTTTTAAAAAAATAGCATTCATTTACTTCAGTTTGCCCCATAGTCTCACCTGTGCTTATTAAGAATAGTAACTGGAAGAAATTAGTTTACTGTGAATGGGTACAATGTTGACAACAAAAAACCTGTATTCTTTATACAGAAACTGGAATTTTATGTTCTTTCTCAACACATTACAAAAACACAGGGTGACATTTTAAGATATTCAGCCCCCAACTACGTGAATGAATTCCTACTGTCGTGGGACTGGATTAATCATTGGAATTTATTGTAAAGGCTCTGAGTCTAAGTTTTATTTATTTATTTATTGCTTGCTTGCCACAGGGTATTTTGAAAGTAAGCGGTGAGTGCAAGGGAAAACAACTTGAAGCAACCGCAGCCAACCATCCAGAACCCAGGTTTGCCCACTGACTTCTCTCCCTGCTGCCAGTTTCTGTGACCACGAATGTCCGATTTTAGTCATTTCCTGAGCATTTGTCTAGTCTGCAAGGCAATCTGTATGTCTCAGTTTAACTATTCATTGCAGACCTTTCCATTTGATTCAAGAGGATAGCTAAGCTGTATTTAATATGACATTATCAATTTGAACTCTCCATGGAGTCCTCAGTTGTGAGAGGGGGCTATATATATAACTTGAATACTGATCATAAAGTAGTAATGATGAAATATAAATTGGATTTTCCACTTCACATACAGTAGCTTTCATCTGACCTTTGCTCAAAATTGGTTTGCTCCTTTTTTTTTTTATACATATTTATCTGTTGAGTTTTACAATATTTGCATAAGGTAGTTGATATTATCAATAATTTGCAGACAAAGAAAATGCGATAGAGATGCTCCATCTCCTCTTGGGAAATACCAGTAACTTGGCTACCGGTGTTACTATCAAGGGAGGTTTTGCAAAGTTTCCTGAGAATAAAAACACTAAGTGACTTTATCATGAGTCACTGGAAGAATTAGACATTTAAACCAGGAGCCTTGTTACAGCTCCACATACTAACATTAGGCAGTGCCTACCACCACAGTGGTAAATCACTCAAGTCAAATTATTGTTTTTCAGAATATCATATGGCTTATTTTTAATTGCTGCAGCAACCATTTTACTTCTTCCTATAAAGAAATTTAAAAAAAAAAAAAAAAAGATACCAGCACTTCTTATCTGAAACAAGCTTTCATTCAAGAACCTAGATTTTCTATCCATTTATTTCCTTGTGGTTTTTTTTTTTGTTTGTTTGTTTTGGTTTTTTTTTAAATCCAGATACTCACTTCCCTGTTACACAACAGCTAAGATCAAACTTTGAAATACAGAGTGTTAGTCTAGCTTTCTAGCTAGAAAATAGCAAGCTCTTAGATTCTGCTGTTTTGTTTTGGATTTGTTTGGTTTTAATAGCACATTACCAATTCTGTCTTTCAGAAAAAAAAAAAAACACAACACCAACAATGACCAAAAAAACCCCACAACCACCATTATTTAATTAAATAATTTTTTAGAGGAAAATATTAATTCATTAAGATAATGTAGATGTCAGAATTAGTGATAAGCAATCCTTGGAAAATTTTTTTCTAGGTAAACCTACAAGATATTTTTATCTTAAAAAATGTTCTCATTTATGGTCCCTTATCCCTGCTAATTTGCAGTGCCCATATTTTAAGCCATCCAGTTTGTCTTCCCTTTAAAACTCCTTATATGTCAGGTCTTCAAGGAGTGCCATCTGGAAAGGGTCTCTGAGAACTGGACAACTTGTATAATCAATTGAGCCTATAAGTGTAATTGAGATGGAAGTAGTATATCATCGTTTCTTGGCAACTTTACTCGTCTAAAATACCTTGTAGTTAGTTTTTAAATGCTGTAATGAACCTAGGTGGAAATCATTGATGTAAACAATCTGAGGTTTCATAAATTGTTAATACAGGATCTGCCTCTCCTTAAGCATCATTGGTATTCAGAATGAATTGGAACATAATCGTCACCTTATTACCTTATTTCAGTGCCATAACTTCTCAGCTGTGTTCAGGTTTTGTTATAAAAATTTTCACTAGTTGAGAGTGATGTTGCTCCTGATTCACCTTCTGGTACAACCAGTAACAGTTCAGGAACAGGGCAGGAGCAGGCAGAAATGAAAAATGAAAAGAACAGGCTGGTGGGAAATGACTAAGGATAGGAAAAAAATAAAAAAAAATCAAAAAACCCTGAACTGTAATGACTCCTCTTTATCCTACTATCCTCTCTCAAAAAATCTTAATAGAAGAGTAAAAAGTCCTCTCTTTCTCTCCTATTCCCCAACAAGGAAATATTTCTACTTTCAGGAAAGTACAAATCAAGCCCTATAAGCTCCTGCCTGAAAGCAAAAGTTGGAATATCTGGTGGGAGCTGTATTTTGCTCATCACAGCCTGGTTTTCTTCCATAAATCAGGATCTGCAACTGGATTATATCACCCATAAAAACCTTAGTCAGAGGTTCCAGGGTGAACATCTTTCCCCTCATCCTGAGTAGAGACCATACTGAGAGCACTTTGGTAGTAAATAAATATAGAATACAGGTTGTTCAGCTGACTCTCCAGCTTTCTGCTGAAAGGCAGGTACAAATGTCAAAGTTGCTGTGGAGGGCAGGAGGCCAGCACAAGAAGGGGGAGTTAAGAGTTCAGTGTGTTTTTGCAGTAGTCAGGGCAGAGAACGAAGATAGGAGGATGGAAAAAGAAAGCATCCTGTCTTCTCAGAAGCTGCAGAAAATGACTTAAAATGGGCTTTTGAATCTTCACCAAGATCCTGTCTGTGGTTGTTAGCCATACCAGGCTTCTTAAATCCCCTATATGATCACTTAAAACCTGTGGCAGTGAGAATCTGTTTCAAACAAGTCCCCAAACTGCATTTGTATTTGCCTAGGTGAGAAACTGCTTTGTCTGTCCACTCCAACCAGGCTACAGATCAGATGTACACAGGGAGCATGGGCAACAAGAGCTCAGGCTGAAGCCCAGGTCCCAAGACCACAATCACAGGATCTACAAAGAACCTCCAAAGATCAGTAGTCATGACTGATCTCTTCATTTAACCTCTTAGAATGGCAACTGGTACTAAACCCCCCCAATTATCATATACTGGAAAATTCAACATGTCTTTGCCCAGTCCTATTACGACAGGTTTTTGCTCCCTTGATCAGAATGGTTCAAAGGAGACTGACAGCTGTTTAAACTATGGGATAAATACAAAAAAAAATTAGAAAATTGAGACCAACAGTAACGGGGAGTTATGGTGGTAAAATACTCCCTGAGCAATAAAAGGGCAAAGAACAAGTAACAAGTCATTCAGGAAAGAGCAGGCTTTCTTTTTATCCTACTAATCCTCTTTCAAAAAAATTTAATAGAACAGAAAAAAGTGCCCTCTTTCTCCCTACCAGTGTCACATCTCTCCTCCTGTCAGTGAATACAAAAACAAACCATTCTCTTTCCAGCAGTTCAGGGTGTCTCCACCAGAAGAGTAACAACTCAAGAAATTACTTACAAAGACATTCTTTTGAAGAAATGTGTCTGGATGGTCTCAGCAGATCCCTTCTAATAACTCTGAGATGATGACTGTCTAGGGATAGGCAGGAGACACCTTCTGCTCAAACAAGCTTTGCTCGCAGCAGCTTTGGTTTACCCATTAAGTTCAACGTCTGTAGATGTTTAGGGTTTACTTCTTCCCCATAGCTGCATCGGTAGTTTAAATAATCTTCATCACTGCAATTATTCTTATAAAGAGAATAAGAAGCGATTGTTATGAAAGCCTAGATACTGATGGTAGGTATAATTGGAGAGCTGGGAATGAAGAAATCACTGCGTGAGGAAGTCTTGTCTTTTTTTTTTTTTTTCCCTTAAGATAGCTATGGGTTATTTGATTTGATTAGCAGCAGTTAAATAATCTGTTTATTTGACAGCATATTTTAAAAGACCTTTGAGATCAGATTACTGCATGAGTTGGATGGAGGCCACCTCTTATCTTTAAGGCAGGTGGATGGATGGGACGAAATACGTTTAAGACAAGTTTCCTGTGCCTCCGTTTGGGAGGGAAGGAGGAAAGAGGCCCCCAGTGGACAGAGGTTTCAACCCCATCAGCACGCTTTTGCCTAAGCGGGACAAATCTGAGCATGAGTCAGGGGAATAACATGACACTAAGGTCTCTGAAACAAATATATTAATAACTTTGCTTATTTGTTGGCCTTTTCTTTTTCCATTGTTTCAAAATCACATTTTTTCATTTTAATAAATACAGGTGGTATTTAAAATGAAAAGCAACTTTGCTTATCAAATACTAAAATGTTTTCATTCAAAAATGCAGAAGAGAAATATATCAACTTGGGAAAAAAGTCAGCAAGACCGGTTTCCTAAAGCCATGACAAATCAGTAGAACACTGTCATATTGAACCTCAGCTTTTTTCTGAAAATAGCTCTCCCAAATTTTGGCATCCAAGTTCTAAAGAAAAATTAAAGACTGCCTATTTCCCAACAGCAACAGAGTGCCCGAGCTTTCAGACATATAAATACACAAGTGAAAATCCTTTCACTCATTTAATAGGTCCATTGATTCCTTCCCATCCTCTGTCCCTTCAGAGAAAGGACTATCACTCCACTGCAGTCCCTGTCTCTGTAATCATCCATGGATGAATCCCAATTCCTACCTATCAAGGATAGGTTTGGCTGTTCCTTGCAGATGAGTCCATCTGTTTTCTGCATTAGAGTCTTCCACTGGGGACATACGACCTCATCCAACTCTTCGTTCTGCTTCTCCATAAACCAAATACTTCACTCCATAAAAGAGGGGTTTTCTCCCATGGTTTCCAATTGTCAGCTGTCTGTCTTAACATCAGAGGCAACCCGTGTCACTGACCTGGATTTCCAAAAGGCCCTTTGAATGAAAATCACGTTATTGGAAAATAGCCNTTTTTTTTTTGTCTGGGATTTCCTCTGCCACAGAAACCTCTCCGTTCAGTAAGGAGTCCCACCAGAAAGCCTTCACCTGATACTACAAAACACAATACTCTCATACATGTGACATTCACAAATACTTTTTCTTGCTTAATTTAAGGATAACCACTTTGAAGTTTTCATTAATCACATTTATGCAGCCTACTTGAATTTTATTTGCTTAACTGGAGAAGGATTCCAAGAGCGTACAGATGCAAATATACAGTTGTCTGCTAGCCGATAGCTGCCTCACAAGTCTAGGTTAGGAAAAGTTAATCTGCCTGGCACTTGCTCAGCTTTGTGTTGCTCACCAGCTCAAGGCCTTTATTTGAATTGTTCATAGCTGGCTTTGTGTCCACCTTTCTGTCCCCCCCTCCAAGTAGTTTCAACTGTGAGCCCGTGAGGGATCCGGTTATGTATTTCTTTTAAACCCTCCTCTTCAAAATGTATTGCAGAGTTGGTATGTTGTCACAGTGCTCTTTGGAAATGCACACTAATGACCTGGGAAACTGAAATAGCCCCTGGAACAGTTAAGGAGAACTTGCAGGAATTCCTTCATGCAAAGCTGGGCACCCTAAAAGAAATATGCTTTCAAGTTCACACTGTTGTTTATTTTGGAACATGTTTCTCTCCGTGCTTTCAATGGTGACCTAGGAATGAGCTCACCATTGGAAGCAAATCCATCTTCTGTTTCCACTCCTAAAGGATTACCTACTCTCTGAAGTGTATGGGGTTATTGATGGGCTTACACCAAAATTATGATTTGGAATTCTGTGGAAAAAATAAATACACAGACACACACGTGTGTGTGATACTGACAGATTTAAGTTAAAAAAACTCGCTGAAACATTACAACAAAGGGGCTGAATTTGTAAAAAGTAGAAGGCTTCCAATATTTGCAAATGTTCTGCTTTGTGCTTGAACAGGAAAACATCTAATCTAGCATGACTATGCAGGAGAACAGCAAAAACAATGTTTTGTAATGTGCATATGGACTGTGTAGCATTTGGCAGCAACTCAGACTGAGATGCAATTAACAAACAAGCTCACTCTGCCTTTACATGGGATTCTTTAACATGGTTTTCTATAACCATTTCACATGAACCAGTGCTACTGGGGCTTGATTAGTGCTTCAGCTACAAGACTGATGACAAACCAAGCAGAGACTGCTCTGCCCGTCACTCCGTGATGCCCTGCAGAATCAAACACCAGGTCTCACAAGTATTGCTTTTGACAGTTTAGTCCATGGGACTGTGAAGGCAAGCAGTATCTGCCACCAGGGCCTGCACATGAAAAAGGCAAATGACAGCCACCTAAGATGTGACTGCCAAAGATGCCCTTGTCTTTATTTTGTACCGCCTTCTGCTTTTCTGACCTTACAAGTGCACACTCCTTTGAATCCGTTTCCCACACGGGGACAGACAGGTCAAGGATCCACTCTGTAAATGCATTAGGAACTTTGCCATTTCAACCTCTGCCTGGTGGCATTTGAGAGCCAGTGAGCGACAACTGGCCCACCAGCAGGCAGAGATGGAAACTTTTTTAAGCTGAGTTAGAGAGATAGCTTTATTTTTCCTGTTGTAGCAGTCGCCTATTAAACCAACTATTGACAGAAAGCCAGATAAAGTGACAGACATGGTATAACACCACAAGCAGAACAAAAAGAAGGAACAGGCTCTAGTGTCTGTTTGATGAAGTGTCATCCTGCTTTGAAGTAATTTATTCTGAAATCCCTGGGAAATTACCTGGCAGCTGATTTCTTCAATTTGCTTTGGTTGCTCCTCATACATTCCTCTCCTTCTCTCTTTCCTGCCCTTTTGTCTGTCCTTCACACATTTAAGAAGGAAGGATTATAAAAAATCCATCATAAAAACCCAAATCTACAGATGCAGGAGAGACGTCTCTTAAGTCATTCCTTCTCTTTTTCACTGATGTATTCTCTCAAGAGTGATAATCATCTTTTTTGAAATGCAGGTCTAAGATGGAAGGAATTTTTATCTGGAAGAGTAATATAAATTAGCTTTGACTGCCAGTTTCCACTGATTATTACTTTCCAGGCGGAATTCCTACAAATTCTTGAGGCATGACCTCCAATGAAAAAATAAACCCCTTTAAAACTTGTTTGAGAAATTCCAGATAACTTTCACAAGAGATTTAATTTTAGAGCATTAACACAATCTTGGTTGGAAAGATAAAACTACAATGCAGTTATTTGGTAGGAGTCATTACTGAACAGTGAAGTCATTTGAGCTTATTTTACTGTGCTTATCTTTTTGCTCCCTTTTTCCCCCCCTCCTCAAGCTAATTTTATTATGCATTACTCAGTGCACTCTGGATTCACCCTCATAAAAGGATAAAGTATCTCAGCAGATATCCAGGCTTAGGCAGTCAGTTTGAGAGTAAATTCATAAGCTTTAGTTATCTATACCAAGCAGACAGTGCACAGGTTATCATCTACATATTGTCAGTTAGTGTTCATTAGCCTGTAAACCTTGGGTTTGTGAGATTTAAGCAAAGGTAAAAGCTGCCACAGATAGAAAAGAAACTCTTTTAAATACCATTAGTAAGTGCTTGGCACCGGTAAATGCATCTTTGAATCAGATTTCACCTCTCCTAAGCAAATAAAAATTTAAAAGAATCTGCAACAGGCTCTAGTGTCTGTTTGTCTCCTGCATTTCTGTTCAATCTGCAGATGCATGAAAAAGTAGAAAGCACGTGTTGGAAGGTACTAGTTTATATTGCAATCATTTTCGTACCATTTGAATGTTTAGGGCCAGAATCCCTGGTTCTTTACTTGCAAAGCATGCATGCACTGCAATGAGGTGCCCTGACTCTGGAGACACACAAGCTCATGCTCAAGGAGCTGGGCCAGTGTCCCTGTGATCCTGCAAAAGCAGCTGCCCAAGCACAGCCATAAAAAATGGATGTCCACCTTCAAATTGAAGTGTATCATGGAGAAGTGGAGCACTGCCCGACAAAGTGTTTGCAATTACAGCAGGGCTAAGGGATGAGAACTGTAGTGCTATAAAGACAACAAGACCCAAATATGTGTGGGTTTGGGGGGAAATTATTTCTGTGTCCCCACATGTGACTTCATAGCTGGCTGAGACTTCCCAAGCAGGTTTCCAGTCTGAGCAGGAATTAGCAGCTGGCTCTAATCTCGTGGAGAAGTCCAGCTGTGCTCTCACCTGTACCTGAGGCAATGCTTGCTTACATTTTTGTGTGTGGTGGTGTTTGGGTTTTTTTAGCCCAGCTTCTATCTTCTAAACTGCTTTGCTTCCCACACAAGCATTAACAGCTAGTACTACCCAAGGCGTGCTGAGAGATGACACCATGTGTCTGCACATATGTGCCTGCCCAGTATCAGTGTACTGGTCTGTCTTATGTCTCCCTGGGAGTAGGCACCAGCTGACAATAGGAAGCTGCATAGGTCATTAGAACCTTCTTTTCTATGTGATAATCAACTTAAAATAAAGCCTGACCTTCCCGACAGCTGCTTACAATACTCTCCTTCAGAAATCCACTGCCCCGCATGAAAGGAGCGTGACCACTTTTTAGCTAGAAAAACAGCATTTTAGGGAACATGTTTCCGTTTGGAAAAAGTCCCTATTTTCCTGCAGAAACAAATTTAGTCTTCCTTTATCCCTTTTTTTGTAATTTTCTAATCCCTTCTTTTCCATTAGCCCACACTACTCATCTCACTGAGAAAATGGAAGAACATTGCAGGTATGGTAGACAACCCAGAATTCCTTTCTGTATTTTTATTTCACTTTTTTATAGTCATGAGTCTTTCAGCTATACTTCTCTGCTTCTGGCTATGCCAAGTCAAAAAGTATATTACAGCTTGATCTCCTCTTCTTGCCAGTGTTTGCCTATCAACAGTCACTGCATTATTTATTTCCAAAACTCTATATAAAGGTCCTTCCTCCTTTTCAGCTTATCCCCCACAGAAGCATTTCAGCTAGCTGAACTGGTAATAATGGAATACCAGCTGAGCAAGAAAGAAAAGGTGGATTTGAGCTCAATGGTTACATGAATCAACATCTACACACAGCAGTATCTTGACATACACATAGGTGCATGACTGGTGTTTATATATACACTTTTTTTCCCCTCTTGAAGGAATGCTCAGCTGCCTCAGCCAAAATAGCTGGTTTCTCCACTAATTTAGCTTTATGGACCAGCTTATTTACAGTGTGTAGAATACATGATTGATAGTACAGCTAGACAGGAGTCTTTTATTTACCTGAGCTTAAAGGGTGTAAGTTTGGGAGGAAAAGTTATTTGAAAGCCCAGACTTTCTCTGTTGTTTTATGAGTATCTCCATATAGTACCCATTAGAACAGGTCCACTCCTTGCTTGACCAAACTCATTAACCAGAGTTGGAATAGAGCTTCCTCCTCTGAGAAATGTAGACTTTTGTTTTTAATAAAACACGTGGGCCAAATTAGTATGTAAATAAATGAATGACTTTCAAGAATCACAGATAACACTTGCTGAGCAATGGGTCAGGCCAGATTTAATCTAAAAATCTTTCTGCTGCGTGTAAATGATTATGTCATAGCATTTGTCTTTAATTACTAAACTGCTTCCAAAGGCTTGACTCATGGCATGTTTCTCAGTTAACCACAAAAACTTGTACTACAAGATTTGCCATATAGATTCTTTTTTTTCCTACCACATTGTTAAGCCCTGGCTCCTGAAAAAGGAATGTAACAATCTCCCAGAGATAGACACTTGATCTTTACAGTAGTGAAAGTGGGGTTGGTTTTTTTTTAAATGAAATTTCCACATAAATGAAAAAGGGCACTTTTAACTCATAAGGAATACTAACATCCTTAACATTGACAGCAAATCAGAGGTGAAAGTGTGTCAGATATAAAGGATTGCTTTTGTAAATTTATGCACAATGACATCTTAGCAAGCTATAGCTTTTTTCATATGCCGTGATAGCTAGCCCTTGCCAATAGCAAGGGTTTCAAAAAAGGCTTCATCTCTCCTTGTTCTCAACTATATAATATTGCTCAGGATCCATAAGCCCTGTCTGTCTTTTATGTGATCTGAGGAGAGCAAAACACACCAGCTACTCTGAATTAACAGACCGATCTGGGGATCCAAGAGATGTTTGGGGAAAAAAAAAGTAGGATTTTATTATTATTATTATTATAAAGAAAGTGTTGACTTCACCACTCAGCTCTGAGAGTGACACTATACGATCAGGTTGGTGGGTTTATAATTCACAGGGAAAGTCAGAAGAGACAGATGTAATAAGCAGAACCAGCTTGCTAGATAAACTAGATAAAATAGATAAACTAGAAGTTTAAAATATCTTTTACCTGCCTCTCTAGGTCTGATAGAGGGAAAACACAGGTACCAATTGATGCAAGCCAATGGTATTTAAAGCAGAGTAGAAACAGGCTCCAGCTGCCTTTCAAATGGAAATACAGCAGTTGGAGACTGTCAGGGAAGAAATACATTCCTCTAGTAAATTTATACAATGTTACAAGATGCCTCTACAGGAAATATTCTACTCCCAGCACTTTAGATTTTGATAAAGCTACTCATAGAAGCATGCCACCTGCTAAATACCTTTAGGAGCACCCCCATTTCTTCAGCTCCTCTGACTGCTGACCTTACCCTACCAAACACACATAACACATCACCAACAGCTAACTTGCCAGAGCACACAAAAGACTTCCACTGAACTTCTTTAGACCAAACCACTGAGCAGAAACAGAGAGAAAAAACACACATCGAACAGTCACTAAAGCAAATAACAGCTGAGAAAAAAGCCCCTCATCTCCCAACAGGCCTAGAACAAAGTAGAAACTCACCACAGCGCCCACTTACAAAGCCAGAATACCATTAAGCATGAATGGTGTAGAGTGTCTGTGGGGGTCATCTGACCTTTATAAGAAGCAGTGATTGACACTGATTAAGATAAACGTGTCCAGCTGTTAGCTGGCTCTAGCGATATCAGGAATACTGAGGGTTTCAGGTTATAAAAGGGTAGAGAACAATCTAAGAAAGTTATTTTGTTGAAGGTTTGGTATAGCTGAAGGGGAGATATTTTTTTAAAGGTACTGTCAAAAGGACCAGAGGTTTCAATCTACAATAGTAAACCAGCTCTGAGAGCTGAGTGGGGCAGATTGTTTCTAAACACACGTGCTAGGGAGGGAAATGCTGGTTTATACACTCTGGGCTAATATGTATTGCTAAAGCAAATACAAAGAAGCAGCCAAAACTTGGACAGAAGTAGGGAAATCAGTCATAGAATCATAGAATGGTTAGAGTTGGAAGGGCCCTTAAAGATTGAGTTCTACCCCCCTGCCATGGGCAGGTACACCTCCCACTAGACCAGGTTGCTCAAAACCCCATCCAGCCTGGCCTTAAACACCTCCAGGGATGGGGCATCCACAACTTCTCTGGGCAACCTGTTCCAGTGCCTCACCACCCTCACAGTAAAGAATTTTTTCCTAATATCTGATCTAAATCTCCCCTCCTCCAATTTAAAACCATTAACCCTTGTCCTATCACTACACTTCTTGACAAAGAGTCCCTCTCCTGCTCTCCTGTAGGCTCCCTTCAGATACTGGGAGGCTGCAATAAGGTCACCTTCTCTTCTCCAGGCTGAACAGCCCCAGCTCTCTCAGCCTGTCTTCATAGGAGAGGTGTTCCCTCCCTCTAATCATCTTCGTGGCCCTCCTCTGGACCATGTCAGGTAAGGGACAAAGAAGATCCAGGTATCTATCTGCTGTTGGGATATCCCAGATGAGTGTAACAGTCATGGTAATTCTGTTCACTTATTAAGTTTCCTGTTTTCAGGGTAGTTTCAGTAGGGCTTCTTTCTGTTTTCCCCAAACCAGAGGACAATTCACCATCTAAAGCCACTGGGTCCCACTTCTGGTATTCTTAGCTGGCCAGGAATTTCTAATAAACTTGCTTTCTTTCTCTAAGTTACCTACCCTACATCTTCTGCTACCGTTCAGCTATCCCTGGTTTTCTCCCTCTCGATCAATTCACTTCTGCTTGCAGGCTTATGGTGTTTCCCTCATGACAGTCTCTGTATATCTTACCGAAGTTCTGTGTTCTGAAATGTTACTATTTTTTCATTTGTATTCTTATGTTTCCACCGCCTGTTCCCATTGCTATGCATTTGTTAATCATTAATGGAAGTGGGTTTTTTTTTGCCAGAAGTGGTAGCTCACATATTCTGCTTGAATCTCAGTTATGCTTTTTTCTTTTCAACCAACTTTTAATGGTATTAAAATATAAATGAGGAGTTTGATTTTGGAATGAGACATGCACCTCCTTTTCATTTTCTACCTCCAGTTATAAAATATGCATTATATAGAATATAAGGTATTGATGTGCTTTTTATGTTAAGATCCTTGAGATAATTGTCCAATGTTCATTGTAAGGTCCTGGTTGTTGCGAATTGTTTGTAAGTCATTCTAGCAGGGTCCAGGCTAACAAACAAGCCTTACAGCAGTGGAAGACTGACATAATGGCCTTCATGTCTCCTCATCCCCTACCTGCACATTGCAGGTGTGGGCAAGGGAAGAACTGTCCTAGGCTGAAAGTACATGTTTCCAGCGGAATTCTTATAGGTAGAAGAAGCTTTCTACTGAGAGCATGTCTTAGACTGATACTTTTTCTTTTGCTGTGCCAGAAGGTCAGAAGGGCTCAAACCATCCAGCTGGAAAACACAGTCAAATCCCTCTTGTCAGCTAAAGCTTTTCCCCAGATCACTCCCTAACTTTGATTGGAGTAGTTTGCTTTGCCACTGCATGTTTTAATCCTCTCTTTATAATGATCCACATAAAAAAGCAAAGCAGGCTAATTGCTAGCTTCCATAAAGGGGAAGATTAAGTGGTGTTTTTTGTTTAAAAAACGTTACATATGTAACAACATATGTATGTGACTATGTATGTATGTATGATCCTTCCCTACCTTGAACAGACTAAATAATGAAAAGGAAAGTCTTATCAGAACAATTTAAATATTTCACTAATTTTCATGCTCTCTAAACTTTCTCTTCTGAAATGACTGATTTAGTGAAGCCAGTGAGCAAACAATTAATTTCATGTTTCTATGATGCTTTCTGCAGTTTTGCAATAAGGTAACGTGCAGCGTAAGGATGACATTTAACCAATATTTATGTATACATTACAGTAAAGCATTTTCCACCTGTGGGAAGGGACACAACCAAGATAACAACATAATATCAGGGAAGAGCTACTCTCTGAACTGGAGGTGTCTTCCTGGGAAAAGCAGCTGCCTTGGGAAACCCTTCTCCAGCAGCAGAGTATTGGTGTAGAGGTGGTTACAGGAAAGGTTTGGCAGGTATCAAATGTTGCATTGATCTTAATTAAATGTTTTAACTAAATTGTACTTCCTTAGCTTGTGTTCACTACCAGGTGATTGTACAGGGAAATATTCTCGCTTTAATCTGAAGTATAAATTAAATATCTTTAAGTTGATGACCATCTCCTGTAATATGTGGATTGCATATTCTCATTCACTATATACGCAAACTGAACAAAGTGGGCTTGGACTCAAGTGAAATTTGGCAAGGGACAGTGGCCTACTGGCCTCTAGGATTTTCACAGGAATTTGATTCCACATTTTGTGTGGCTATGTACTAGCAAATGGAATGTTTAAATAAATAGCAAATTGAGTAATTTACTGCTGAATCAACAAATAGCGCCCTAAATAGGATTCCCCACAATTTATACCTGTATCTTGCTGAAGATTCCTATTCAACTGATTTCAAGAGGCTTGGAGCTGAAGACCAGTAACATGGCAGGCAAATCCCTCTCCTAGCAAATGCATGAAGCAGAGCGTATTGTTCCAGCTGCATGAAACCTTTAGGAGAGCTCTAATCCCAGGGCAGCTCCACCTGGACACACACATATATATGTGCTTATAACAAGAGCCTGTTTTTTATGACTCAGCATTCTGAAATTCCCTTGCTGCTCTCCCTCTTTTACTTTTCTCTAGTAAAAGGATATTTTTTATTATTAAAAATGCATTCTATCTTCTGTGCAGCATCTTGGCTCATTAGTAATGGGTTAGTCACAGGTTAAAAAGAAAAAGTTGCATTGAAACATTTGGTCTATTTAAAAAAAAATTAAAGTCTGGGGGGGAACCCAGAAAACAAGCTTAGGGAAGAACCATATACCGCAATAAATTTCTGCTATAATGTAGCAATTTAAAATATTGTTCAGTCTTTGTTCTTCATACCATAATGGACCCATCTGTACATTGTGTACAAGGTTTCTTACCAGTTTCTTCAGCTGCCTACCTATTTTTGAAACAAAAGGACAAGCTGTTTCTGGGCAAGGAATGTCAACCTTATCCCACTGGAAATTTTGCAAAGGTCATCTGCTTTTCTTTGAATCTTAAAAGAAAAAAAAAAATAGTTCTAAAAGGTACTTTTCTTTCTGTGATTTAAGTTCATGACCATTTATCATCATGCCAAGTCATTTTGTCTTTTAAAAGAAGCTTTCCAGAAAAATAAAAGGGATGACTTATGAATCAGGACATGAAGAACTTCATGTGGCTGCCAAAGTTAGCCACAAGGTGGTTCAAATGCCACCCCCTCCATGGTGTCACTCTGCCCAGCTGTCAGTTAGTACACAGACATAATTGGAACCCATTGGGAAAGTATGATTTCTGGAAAAACTGAGAATTTTCAAAAGAACTAACAAATTCAAATATTTAAATTTGGTGGCCTGGAACCGAAATACTCTGGTTTGTATCATTAGTTTGAATTTCAGCTCTTACGAAACACTGTTTCTCACTCCCGCTGAAAGAAATATGGGAGCAGAGTGTTGAGTCCTGAGCTTTCTAATGAAAGTTGAGAGTTGGCATTGCAAAGCAAATGTTTCTATTGATTTGAAACAAAAGTTGGTTAAATGTTCATCAGAGGGTAACCTACACTGTACCTTTTAGGGCAGCAATAGCATACTTCATGGCTGAAAGAGGAATTAAAAGCTTTAGGCTTTAGTCTCACACAGTAACTACAGCACAACATCTGCTCGAGCATCTGAGGTAAATTTCTTACATTGTGATACAAGCAGAAAGAAGAATATACACACAAGCAAAATCCATGTTTTGATCACTTAAGAAGGTGACTTTGCTCCTGTGTATTGCAAACTTCTCACAGCTCCCCAGCAAAGGTTGTTGCAAGTATTGCACCACCTGCAAGTGGTGCTACTATTGCATGTTTAAGAAACACCTATCCCATGGGTGCCACCATTTCACAAGGTACCTCATTGCATCGGTGCTCTTTTGCTATTAAATTTTTCTCTATCAAAAGCCTCTGCTTTTTGTTTTTTATACTCTCATTCTATCTTGCCCTTCATTTTTTCTGTCTTAATCTTGTGCAATGAGCTTCCATAGTGTGAACTGAACTTGTTACCTCTTTCTGGTTGAAAGGATTTATTAAGAATTATTCTAGATTATGTCAACCAACTTTAACAAAAATGGCTTTTGATTTCGTATCGGTTCAGATGCTGACTAGTGCTTGTGGTTTTTTTCCCTTTATTGGATTTGACATAAATTTCCACACTGTGATCCTTGCCAGCATTTGTTTTCCCTTTTGTATGGGATGAAGAACACAATCATTTTGCCAGTAGATTTTGTGATCAGCAAAGTATTTGCACAGCCTAATTTATTTTTCTAAACAAAAGAGGTGGGGCTTAAATGATTCAGGGATCCCATTACACCCTCCTAGCTGTCCTGCAATCTCAGATGCGGTCAGCTAAATCGCCTCAGTTTTACCCAGGGGATCCATCATTGAGAGGGGCAGATTGCATAGGTACATGGAGCATGCTTTTCCTTGAATATTTATTTCATGCAGGGCTTGGGGCTTCCCACCAGTGCACAATAAAAGAATCATCAAGCCTATGAGTTCCCTCCTACTACACAGACATGGAATATGTCCTTTGGCAGAGGCAGCACTCTCTTTTCCCACAGAAAAGGGGGAAAAAGAATTTTTTTATTGCACTGCTGGGGCACAAGCCACTCTCCAGGGAGAAGCTCTCTGGCATGAGTGGGACGTGATGCAACATTTACCACTGCATTAATAAATGACAGTGAATGCTGCCATGGAGTGAAATGTTGCAATTAGGCCAGAGTGCAAGTGAGGGGTCATGATGTGCCTCTTGGCCCCATCAGAGCTGGGGTGAGCAGCTGTGGTGGCTGGGCAGGGATAGCATGCACTTTGCATTGCTGTACTGCAAGTCTGAACATCACAAAGACGGATGGTTGCTGGAGGTGCCTTGATCCCTGGTACTTGCTACACCTTCCTTAAAGACGTGTCTGGGTCTGGCACCTGCTGGTAGTAGGTGTGAGAAGCCATGGGGCTGAGTAGGACACTGGCCCCCTTAAGCTTTCCTCTGTTCGGTGCAGATGGCAGTAGCTGACCCAGTTTATGTTTGCAGCACTTGAAGTGGGCCAAGGCAGCAGTGGAGGGAAAGAAAGCCGTACCTGAATGTCTCTTATTTCTCTGGAGAACCATTAATCCTTACACGAAAATCTGATCATCCTCCTTGCTATTTATCTGTGCTGTGTTTGGCTTTGAGGGCACCAAGAGCTCGCAGATGAGCCAAAAGGAGAAACTCCTTCAGTAAGGGGAGTCAAAGGCTTCTGGTTCCTCTTCTGAAAAATTATGCAGCTGGTCAGATTTGGAGTACAAGTGAGATGCAGATTATTAACCTTCTTGAGGAGGAATGAAATCTTGAGAAACAAATTGGCAGCTAGCTCTAGGATGGCCCAATTTTGCCGCCCTTTTTCCAGGACATGGCAAAACCAGAGTCTTGGCTCTACTAGTCTCACCTAGAGCCAAGTCCAAAGGCGGCCTACTATTTTGAGGACATTTGTTGAGGCTTTTGCGGTGGGATGTTTTGTAGAGAACTGCAGTGAGAAGACAAGATCTATCTTGTGGAGCAGATTCCATGCAATTCTCACAGTCATCCTCACCTAATTGAAAAACAGCTGCAGCTTCTAAAATCATGGCTTTTCTAAATGTAATTCTAATATAATATTCTAAAATAATAACATTTTGGAGCTACAGGAGTTGCATTTGAAAGTGTATTCATAATAATTGCAATAACTGTAGTACTTGCCAGATGCCTGCATTTGGTCACAGCCTTTGAACACAAGATCATGGTACATAGTAACACAGCAGTGGATCATCACCAGACTGCTGAATCTGAAAGGGACCCACCAATTAAAGAAATTGAATTTATCTGGACTTTTTGGATGAAGAGTGTGCTGCTGGGCATCCTATTTCTCCCTTGTTAATGGTTCTTACGACAGAAAATAGTAATGTATTTGTTAGGTGCAGACAGATATTTTTGCAGGCCTGTTTGTTTGGATGTCCTCCAAAGTAGGCTCAAAACATATCCCAATTCAAGTGGGCCCCTTTGGGAATTATACCAAAGAAGGGCTCCCTTTATTATATTATATAATACTTGTCAGCGTTTAGTGCAGAAAAAAACCTTTTTATTAAAATAGCCACACGCTTTATTTCCCTTTCATCTATAAAAAACAAAAACCATAAGTTATTCTTTTTATGTGAAGAGCATAATAACTTTTTTAAGTATTAAACTCTATGAAACAAATATATCCATGTTCTTCTGCGGCAGGTCACTCTAGTACTTAGCTTTACGATTCCTCCAGTTAATCTGATATGTGGAACTGTCTTCCTGACATATATTCAACAGAAAATACAATGAAAATGAATCCCAACTTCTCTAAATTTGAACCTCTGAAGTCTGGGGGGAAATGCTCTTTATGCAACCTGTCTTTTAAAATAAAAAATTAAAAGAAAAGCAATGCAATGTTACTCTTCATTATTACTAAAAGACTTTTTATTATACTATCTCAAGCCTCTTTCTTGGATGGAATTATTCCTGCGAGCCAAGTCTCTGGACCCTTCAACCCACCCTCTAGGTCTTGTTGCTTTAGAAAACCAGCCCCTTATGCAGCTGACACAACTATCCATCCACGCTGGTGAGCCAAAGTTTACTTGGGGATCTAATGCCACTTCTCTGGTTTTAGAAGAGTCACTGCAACTCTTTTTGTGTTTGACATCTTCCTCTGTTGTCTCGCAAACCTAGACTCAAGTGGGACACAGAGCAAGGTATGACTGTGGTAGGCCACTGCTGGCTGCTGCGTAGCAGTGCACGGGAAGTAAACCATTACATGTGTTTTCCTTCTGGCTTTCTCAACAAATTTCAAACAGAGGCACTTAAAAGTATATCCAGACAGATGAGTCAACAGACCTCCGTGAGCAGCACCGACAGCAGGATGGGACTGGACGTTGCCTGCAGGCAGTGCGGGCAGAAGTGTGTCAGAGACAGGTCACTCCTAAGCACAACAGCCACTGAAGTCACACACTGAGAATTTTGTTTATAAAGTGAATTCCGTAGGTGCAAGTCATCAGAATAAGAAAAAGCCCCACAGACAATATTATATAATCCAGATAAATTTACTAATAGGGGATTTTCCAGTGGAAGAAACCTTACATCATCCTCAAGCAAGTAAAAATAAAACCTGGCACTTGCATTTGTTCTAAACACAAGAGGAGTCCTGATGAACTACTAGTTACATTTTTAGCTAATTATTAGTCACACTGAGCATTGTGATGCTGGCTGCAAATTTATTCCATAACTGCATCCTAACCTCAATATTAAAGTAGCATAGGCTTTCAAAATCAGTTTCTATGTAAGGCTCACTGTTTCCAGAGAACAATGCACTTTTCTTTCCTAATTATTGCTGATGTTTTAGCCATTACTGAATCTCATTTTTTCTTCTTCAAAGAAGAAAATAGCACAGGGATTTGAAAAAAGACAAGTTACTTGTGAAGTAAAATGAATCAAAAATTAAAGGTTGTATAGTAACTCCCCATATGCTAGATACATTTAAAAATCTTTCTTATAGCTGGAAAAACAATTATTTCCCTGCATTTTGTGTCTGAAGATCACCAGTGAAAGAAGCTGTGATTTGGCCTGCTTTATTTAAATAGTGCAGAAAAAGTAAATATTATGCACCATGTTAATGACAGATAAAAAAAAAAAAAAAAAAAGAAAAAGAAAAGATGTAGATATGGAAAAGGATCCAAAGTGTATCTGAAAAGAAATATCATGTCCTTAAGAACAAAGCAAACAGATAAGATGCAAAATTGGGTCTGTTGTCTGGAAACAAAACCTTTCTTTTCAGAGGAAAAAATAATAAAAGCTCTCTATCACAAGCCTATGTTACATTTGATAAAAATTGAATATTCAAGCAGACCAGGTGATTCTAGTGATACCCAGCATGCCACTGTTTATCCACAAGATGCATGATGAGTTTTTTACAACTTTCCATAGCTGAACATCTCACTGGCTACTTTTTTACAAAACCTTACAGCTAGGTCCACCTGAGCAAGTCCAAGTTAGTGGCAGAGAGGTGTTAATTGAATGAAGCCAACTGAGCCAAAACCAAGGTGGATTCACTTAGGCGCCGGTTACAGTTTGTATGTGTTGGTCTTTTACCCAAGACAAGTTACAACAGTGTTGGATCAACTGGCTGCAAGTCCCAAAGGGAAAGAGAAGAATGGGGCAAGCACAGAAGAAGAATGGGGGAAGCACAGACGTTCCTTCACCTCCACACATCTTTTGATGGGGGTGGACAGTGGATCATATAGAAATTGGCCGCTACTCATTGCAGCTGTCTAAGTTTGGCCATACCTTTTCCTCCACTCCTACTTCCTCTTCTTTCCAAGCAGCAAATGGAGTATCTCGGGGAAACAGCTGAACTGTCCACATTACATGTGGGGGGGTTTCCTCCAGGGGTTGGTCATTCCTCTACCTCCTTCACCTTTGCCAAAGGCATTTGCCAGAGGATATAATTCCTGTACATGTGAATTCCTCTTCCTCTGCTGAGTCATGGCATCATTAGCCTCTTAACCCCATCTTTCAGATTAGAGAGAATCAGCCCAGCTTCTGTAATTCTCAAATTTGTTCCAGGTATCTTGAAAAAATGTGCTGCTGTTGGAACTATTTTCTAGCAAATAGAGGTAGCAGAGCTTATCTGCTGAGTTTACCCCAAAAAGTCATACCAGCTTAGAAATGGAAATAGTAAATTTGGTCATGTCATGTTCCTGTCAGGTCCCAGCTGACAGCAAGAAGGACTGAACACAGCTGTAGGCTCTTTACTAACCCACCATCTCAGCATACCTAAGCAGAAACCAGGAGTAGCCACATTGGCTAGCAGGCATCCTCAGAGGAAGACACCTTTCGATCACTGAGAATGAGCCAGCCAAGCCTCTCTAAGAAAACAGGCCTTCTCTGAAAGGAAATAAATGTATATGTAATAGCCAGGAAGTCACCAATGCCCCTCTGCGGTTTCCTGGGACACAAGAATTAGTATTGATGCTCTTTTTTCAGCTAGATTTTTCTGGCAGACTCTGCTTCCAGGAGAGCTGGTCCACTGTAAGCAAAAAGCCAGAGGTCTCTATACAGCTTAGCTAGTTTATACTACTGGTAAGAGGGGTCTCATCACAGCTGGACTTTCTCTTAATGTAAATTCTGAGCTTTCAGAGGTGGTTATGTTGGTATAGGTGGAGGCACTGTGGATGCCCTGATGTAAAGTATGAACAGTAGGGTCTGTAGCCCCTGTCTGTTGGTGTTAGGCACAAGAAGACAAGAAGCTTTCAATTTTTTTTAAACCTTAGCCTGTGTTGAGCTGCCCCTTAGAAAAAACATGTTAACATGTAAGCTCTTCAAATATCAGATGGAAACACTGACACAATAAACACTGTGCCACTCCTGACAGTTTTTTTCCAGAGTAGAACTGACCCTTAATATCACCTTGCTTTGGCAGATTTTCAAAGCAAGCAGAAGAGGGCCTCCGCTGAGACTCCTCTGACACCAAGTTGTGGACAGATCCATTCCAAGCTGAAGGGCATCCCACCATGGGCCATAATGCAAGAGTCAAATATAAAAAACAGCCACTTAAAAATAAGTGGTTTAGTGGGGAAATTTGGTTTTGGAACCGCGAACTGCATAATTTAAAAAATAAACTTGCACTTTGGAGCCTAGCACTGACAACCAATGTATAATATCCCACCAGCAAAATATGAAAGGAAAAATTCTGTCTTGGATGGAATGTGTGGGAAGCTTATACCTCTGAATTTGCCTCTGAATCTTGAATATTCATTCTCCCTGACCTTTCTACATTGTGCGTGTTCCAGATTCTGGAATCTGATTCCACATCAATCTAACTTTGAATAAAAAAATAGTTTTGATAGTTTTGTAAAGTAGGAACTTGCAGTTTGGATTGTCTTCATGAAAGTATTCACATGTTCTTTTTTCACGCTGACCTTTGGCTCTGGGCAATGATGCCAATAACCTTTCTGCCAACGTACTAATGAAAAAGGGGAAAAATTGGGGGTGAGTGGAGAGTGTAATCCTACTATCCTAGCAATTGGATCCAGCTGGCTTCCTCAAATACATTCAGCCACAGGGGGGGAGAAAAAAAGACAAAAAATAACTTAAACATAAAAGACATGGTTTCCAAAGGTTTTATGCACCAACAGCTTTTATGCATTTGAACTAAGTGTTCTACATGTTTGGAAGTTAGTCCCAGGAGTGGAATTATTCTTTGCCAATAATGTTACAGGACAGCTATTCCTGATTCCCTTGTTCACCCCCTCACATTTTTCATGTTATGTTAAAGTTCTTTTACATTGGAATAGAAAAGATATATCTTTTTACCTTTCTTCCATAAGCCTTTCTTCCCTATTACCCTCGTTCTCTCTTCCCTTCTTGTTTTACATATGTGTGTTTCAGCCACTGGTCCCCACTGGTTGGGAAAATAAAATCCTGAAGTCATGGAGTCCTGGATTTCAAAATACATAAGTGAAATGATTCTGTGGCTTTGGCTGATTCTTTTGATACCCAATGTGTAGGTTCTTGTGGCAAAGACCTGTATTAGCTTAGGTGAAAGCACCAAGCTAATTTCATACGTTTTACACACTGGGACATCCATCACTGGGAAATGATTATAAGGTTCTCTTTGTTGAGCTGGTCATCTAGAAGTGAAAACCTTCCTTATCTGTCATCACTTTCCAGAATTTTGTTCTGCAGTGTCCAGCAGCATCATTTCTATCTTGGCATCAGATGGCAGGCACTGTGTAAGATCTTAATCTGGGCAGAGAAAATAAGACGCCAAATGAGGCATGTTTCTGCTGACTCAGATGATATCAGCAGGCAGCATGGGAGTCTCGAGCCCTGCTGCATGCCCTACAGTTTTGTTAGAGGTGGATTTGTTTGTAAGAAGGAGCTAGGAACATGCCCAAAGTTGGATGATGTCAGAGGGACTCAATTTTACAGAAGGGAGAAGCACACACTAACACATTGTCTTTCTCACTACAGCTGCAAGACTGCCACCCTAAGGCCAAAGGGGTGCGTAAAAGCATCTTTTTCCTTCCTCTGAAGGCTCACATAATTATCAAGTATGCCTTGATCTTAGCAGAGCCATGGGTCTCTCTAGATTATGCATTCATTCGTGCAGCAGCCTGCCTTGCTTTTGCATTTTAGCCAAATGATGCTTTATTCCTAAAACGAGTTAAAAGGCTGTTCATGTGCCTGTACAAAAGAGACAGAGCCTGTGCTCAGAAGCAGCATGATCATGAAGCAGTTGGAAGGGGCTCCAGAGCTGTGGAGCTGCACCTCCTGCCCATGAACTGCTCAGCAACCCTCTCTCATGCAGGGTTGGTTCACCCCTGTCCCAGGAAGGACTTCAGTAGGGAAAAGGTGCCCATGGGTGTCAGTGGCATTTGGAGGAGATCCAAGGGGTGCACTTTCTACCTGGGAATATGCTCTAAGGCTTTACCAACTGCCCAAAAAATGGGTTCAGCAATATTACCCAACTCCAACCTTTAAAAAATACTTGGGTAAATATTAGAAAGACAATGAGATGGAATTGGAGTCATTGAATGGAAAAATAATAATTTTTTTCATTTATTTTATTTGCTTTCTTATGTTGCCCCAGGCAAAGCTAATTTTGCAGGTTTTACTGTACAGCTCTAAGTGTTTTCTCATCAGTTTTCTAGGAGCTCCCCCCCAAAAAAAAACCCCAAACCAAACCAAACCAAAACAAAAAAAAAAAAAAACAGGCATAAAAATATTGAGCAACGGAAAATAAAAGAATCCCAGGTCGCATCCTCAAAGGACATGAGTCATGTTGGCCCCATTGACTTTAAAAAAGACAAAAGCCAGAACGCTCAGCTCTCCTTCTTCCATGGGCTCAGCTCTTGGCTGAAAGCAAAGAATTTGCTCTGCAAGAAGTTATGCCACTGAGACCTGCAGGTGAGGACAACCTTCTGAGTCTCATGCTCAGTTCATCACATCCATCTGCCACTTCTGAGGGATGAGTGTGGTCCCTGGAGGGACATGCAGCTTGAACAAGGCAGGGACCTGCCTGTCCAGATGGCAGGAAATGCAGACATGGCACCTCTTACTAAGAGCTGGGCAAGTGTGTTTAGTTGGATTGCTGAGGATACTTTTTGTTAGATTTCTGCTGAAGAAGAAAAAGTTGCTTCACAAGCAAGTTTTGGGTCTCATTTGACATTTGCTGAAGACAAAGGATGTTCTCCCATGGACTTCAGACCTAAACTTTATTTACTTCATAGAACTCTATCCACTATCTCCTATTGGTTCTTTCTAAGTAGGCAAGAAGTGGCCATGCTCTTTGACAGACCCTATCTTAGTCCTTTCCATACCTTCCATTTTGTTTTGCACAGTTTTCACCAAAACTGAAATCTAAATTTTGAGTATTATATAAAGCTTTTCCTAACTGAATTCCTGTTCAGGGCCCTGCTTCCTAAAATGGTCCAGAAAGAGTGAAGGTAACACTACTCTTCCAGGGGTGAGATAAGAAGAGAGATCTTCTCTTTCATGTTTGATTTCTTGGTGTTTTGTAAGAGCATACTCTCAAGTGTTCTATTTTTATGTAGCATAAATAATTTTCACTGTGAGGGTCTCGTGAAACCATTATTTTGGGTGACTGAAGTCATTATTTTACTTCTCAGACCAGAGATATAATTTTCTGTCTCATTTCACTTTCTCCTATGTCATCCCTTTAACCGAAATGCTGAGCAGTTGGAATCTAACTGCAATTTCACGTAACACTTATCTATGCTGCTGTTCACAGTGTACGAGGTAGTTTCAAAAGGTCAGAACAGCTGGATTCCATTACAGAAATGCAGGGAACTCAAAGTAGGCTTTATAAATATATTTTTTGAGGAATTCAGGCAGCTGCACTCGACACCCCTGGTCCTTATTGTTTCAGAGAGCTTTAGTATCAGTTGAGGTCAGAATTACTAAATTACTCCTGCTCCTCCTCCAGAAAAGAAATTTCCTTTGGATGAACACTAAGAAATAGTCAAAAGTAGAGATATTTCTGCCTTTGCATTTTTAATAATAAGTTTTAAAGCAAGAAGTACTAAATCAAGAAAACTCTCTTCCATATGTGTTCAGGAACAATTTCAACTTTTTTTTTCTACATTTGTTTTACAATGCTGCAGTTTGCAAATCAAATATTTTCTCACAGACATAATGTGGTTTTTATTCCATTTGTCTTTTTTCAAATAATGCAAATGTCTGTGATTTTTCTCAATAAAAGTCCAACTGGAAGATATCTACAGAACCTTCACATTTTCCAGCTGGGCAAGTACCAGTTACACATACTAATTATTATTCATATTATCATTATAGTGACCATGGAGGATAATTTCATGTGGCTTACATGGTCAATATTCAGTGATATCAGCAGCAGATATTGTCCTGAAATCCTTGGAACTGAGCTCTCCTTAATCTCTGAGAACATTTAGATATAGATCTGAGCCTCCTGACTTGACCTTTCCTTTAGAATAAAACTAATGACAACCCCAACTCTGATTTCTGGAAGTTGCTAGTGGGTTTAGACACATTTTTCAAGAGTATCTTCAGTTTGGAATATCTTCCTGTCGAGAAGGGATGACTGGGGTTTGTTTCTCCCACAGTAGTTTTACCTACCTGTAGTTTTCTTGACTGCATTGAAATAATTTTGACCTACCCCATTGGCAGAGCAGGGGTAGGATCTCAACCCTAGTGTGAATGTTTTAAATCATCGTATTATTTCAATGCAGTTTTCAATTGCTGTGAATCTCCAAAACTTTCTTTTCCGCTCTTGCTGTAATTGTAAATGACCACACAGAGTATTGACCCTTGGACGGAAATTTTGTATGCCATACTATAAATCACCAAATGAATAATTATGTCAGAGAGGATGAGCAGGCTCTAAACTCTAACCATCCTGGTGGGTGGTACCATTATACTAGGTTAATTTACTGTAAAGCTTTGGCTGACATGAGCATATTTCTGTTGCCTGACACAGAGCAGTTTATGAAGGATGCCAGAACTCTTCCATTAAGTCACTTCCGTAGTATTCATATCATGACCCTGTGCTATATGGAAAGCATGATTGTGCAATTTGTGAACTATAAAAACCTTAAGACTCCTAGATTTGTAGCTATTTTTTACTTTTTTATTCATTATTGTGTAAAGAAAGGAGAATGATGAGTGGACACTTATTATTGGGATAGCAAAAGCAACACAAAGAGCCCTGAGACAACACAAAAGCAAGCTCTTCCCTCCCTTGTGAATATAAGCCCTATTTCCATAGGCTTTTGTGGAGTTCAGTACTTGGCTGGAATGAGATCCTACGCAGGAGAAAATTGGGTGGATGCAGATGGATTTTTCCCTTGATTTGCAATCAGGGAGGCAAGCAGATACATCCAGCTGTTCTCATTTCCCCTAGGAAATATGGTCATCCAAGCTGAGAATATTGTCTTTCTAGATATCTCAGGGCAAAAATAAACCCTGAAGAAACAATGAGGAGCAGGCAGCGCCCATCCTCAGCCAGCTCCTATGACCATCGGCAAGGTGTTTCAAGGAGCTTTGTTTGATCATATTTGCATCCGTTCAGCAGCACACTTTGACAATAAGGACAACATTTTGAAGAATTCATGGGGTTAACAACAAGGCTTGCATCACTTTGAACATTTTGCTTCTAGTTCGTTCTATGTGTTACCCTCTATTAGGTCAATCTACTGTGGATGGTGTTCTCAACTAAGAAAAATGTAAAAGGCACGTTTTTGATGGAGTTCTTGGCAAATTGTTTGATTACATTCCCTGATACTCAACAGATGTCTGCAACCCACATGGCAAACAGATCCACAGAGGCAGTAGCTCACTACAGCACTGGATATGAAGAAGTGATATATAGCATTTAGTAGAAATCATCTATTATCTATGCAACACTCCCACTTCTTCAGGATAGCCAATGACTGACCAACTTAATTTCCTTTTAATTTGAAATCTTATCTAAATGCTTGAAACTTCAATATCAGGGACCTTTGGATTTTGAGGGGCCATAAAATGAACCTGACATCACTTCTATTTAAAGATAAATTTGAAAATTAAACCATTGTTCATTGCAGATGTACATTCCAGGCCATGAATGGCTGGAAGTAGAAAGGAAAAATAATCAGAAGCATTTAAGTGTTTTCTGAAATTTGAATTCAAAACTGCCTTTGCAAGCATTTTTGTTTCTTTTTAATGAGCACTGCCTAAAGTCAAATTTCTGTACAGTACCCATGAAAAATTCCAGCTGTGAACATGATTATCAGAGCTCCCCGAGAAGCGTGTTCTATTTGCTATTGTACCTCACATGCAACCATAGGATAGCTGGCTGCTGGAAATGGCTGGCTTGCTTGGTGCACCATTAAAGTTCAAACCATAATTCTGTCACTAATTTGAGTACTAAAATTTGGCTCACCCTGCTAGTGGAAAGACATATCTTCAGTTCTTATGTGAGGTGCATTTACTAAGATAGGATTAGCAACAATATACTTTTTAACCTCCATTTTACAGTCTTTATATACATACATATATATTTCCATTGACATCTGATACTGAACAACTGCCTCTGGTATAAAGTTTTCAGCATCTATTATCAGAAATAAACCCTGGTATTATGCACTAAAGGCCTTGAGTCTACACAAACAACTATCTCTTCATCATCGTGTATCGTATCTGCTGCAACCAATGAGCAAAATTTTGGTAAAAGAAACATAGGAACATGTAATCTTGCTGTTTACTCAGTTTTTACTCAGTTCTGTTAAATGAGATCAAAGATGGAAACTGAGCTAATACTCATAAACAAATATTCAAGGATATTTTTGTGCTTCTGACTCTGAGGATGTAAAATATGGTGTACCTAGTGAGAAGTGCACTCTTAAGACCGAGGTAGAGCCAGTCTGCATGTGTATGAATTAAGATAATACTTTCTTCAACAATTTACCTATCCAGTATCATGGCACTTTTAAACTAGTATTATTGTTATTATTATTCAGCAGATATAACAAGATTTTCCTTTCTTTGTGAGAATGTGAGCACTTAGCCATGCAGTATCTCTTGAATTTTCATAGTAGTCACACAAGGACTGCCCAAACATTGTGGAAAGAAATAAAAAATACTCCATTGACTTTGGATAAACTTTTGGGGTGCTTAATTTTTTACGTATTAAGTTTAGAGGCAAAATATAATTTGTCTGAGCATACCAGGGTTTTTTATTATTATTATTCCAGTTTAAATGTATTTATAAAAAAGAACCAATGTACTTGCATTCAATAAATTTACATATTTCATGGCCATATGTTATCAGAAGTTCCCAATATTTTGGTTCATCACACGAAGTAAAACTTGTAGGTCTACTACAAGTAATGGGTGTGGTATTTAGAGTTTTAACTGGGAGAAAAGTGTTTCCTGATCCCATTCATGATTATTATAATTGTATATGAAGAAATGAGAGTCAGTAATAGAAAAATAACTGTCTTTTCCCTCTCAAATCTTGTAGATATTATTGCTAGTGCATTTGATCTGCTGGTAAGACATGTAGTGACATCCTTACTTGATGTGCAAAAGAAGACAGGCAACTTCTCACAAGAGTTGCTTGTTTTGTAGGTAACATCTTTCTGCTGATTAAATTGATTTAAAAAAGGTACTTTTTGAAATACACTCATCTTTGCCTACCATGGCCTCCTAGAAAAAAAAACTCTCTGCTTTACACATATCTTGCTTCTTGATGATGTAGTTTTTGATATTTTTTTTTTCTTGGGGCTTCGGAATGTTGTGAAAGGACAAGACCAGATGTTTGAGGAGTTTGGTCACCACCAGCTGTTGTTCTTGATGAGCGATTGAAAAGCACGTAGGCATACTAAGCAAATATCTTTGCTAGAAGTCCACAAGGAATTCTTTGTCAGTAACACAGTTTTCTTCAAAATATACAAGTCCCTTATGGAATAATATTCAGGTTTTTGTTGTGTAATGTTTGTAGTATTTGTTTTCATTCCTGGTCATAGAAAAACTCCAGCTTGACCTTTTATTGTAGAGTTATTTATTATACAATATTCTGCATCCGTTAAAAATACAGTGGTATAAATTAAGTTCAAGAGGGCAAATAGTTGATACATGTTATTTGGATATATAGCATATGTTTACACATTATTCATTATTAATAGAGGACTGTAACCATGTGCTTGACAGCACTGGCAAAAAGCTTCATATAAGCATGTAAGTCATATGTGAGAGGCCACCATGTCCTTTTCATTTTCCAAATTAAACAATGATAATGAAAACTTTCCCAAAGGTGTTATTCTGTCTCCGAAGAGTGGAGCTCTGCAGTATTGGTATGGGAGTAGATATCTGTCCTGATCCTGCAATGCTGAACTCAGTGGCCAGTTCAGTTTCAGAAGAGGCAGCAATGGACTCCATGTTTTCACAGAATCAGAGAATGACATGGGGTTGGATGGGACCGCTGGAGATCATCTAGTCCAACTCCTCTGCCAAAGCAGGTCCCACTAGAGCAGGTTGCACAGGAACTTGTCCAGGCGGGTTTTGCATGTCTCTAGAGACGAAGACTCCACCACCTTCTGGGCAGCCTTTTCCAGTGCTCTGCCACCCTCAAAGTGAAGGAGTTCCTCCTCATGTTTTGATGGAACTTCCTATGTTCAAGTTTGTGCCCATTTTGTCTTGTCACTAGGCACCACTGAAAAAAGACTGGCCCCTTCCTCTTGACACCCATCCTTTAAGTATTTATAGGTTTTGATCAGATCCCCTGTTCTCTCTTCTCCAGACTAAAAAGACCCAAGTTCCTCAATCTTTCCTTGTAAGAGACATGCTCCAAGCCCCTAATTATCTTTCTGATCCCATGTTCCTTCATTTTGAGTAAGGACCAAATGAGAATAAACCCTAGGAAGAAATCCACAGATCTCTGTGGAGGATCCATCCCTGACTGACTTTTCAGAGACAAGCCTGCACCAGAGCTAGAACACAAGTCTGAAGTAGAAGCTCTTACTCTGTATAGTAGTGGAAACAACAAACATGGAAACAGCCAGGCTCACTAGGCTCTTTTGCATATGAATTCCTTTCCTTCCAGGGAAGAAAATATAGCAAGCTAGTCACTAGCAAGTGCTCCCAGACTGCACTGCAGACTTTTTGCACCAGATACTGTGTTTATGGTTGTATTAATTCTATTAATGGATACCACATTTTTGTTCAAAAGGGGGTGGTAGATGATATGAATTCTGGTATGACTAATTGGTGAAACCCCTCTTTGTATCTTGTTAACCTTTTAATCTGGAATGAGGTTAGAAGTAGATACTTGCTTTCTAAAAGTGAAAAGCTTAGACTTTTCTCCTGTTGTCTGCTAGGCCTAATTTAGTAAATGCCTCAGACTGTTCACTCTTTTCTTTGATTTCTGTCATCTGGAAGTTTTTCTAGGGCTTTTTGTAAGCATGTTACACTGGGAATCCCTAAAATCAAGTAATTTGTCCATTTTGGAGAGGTACTCAATTACTTCATCTTCTTTCAGAGCAATGAAAACTTAAAATTTTTCTGATAAAGAAAGAGAAAACAAGGAGGCAGATTTGAGCCTGTGTGACACTATGGTAATTTCACTCTGTCCCTGTTGGTTACACTGATTTTTGAAATGGAATCAAAATAGGTATGAAAACACCTGTTGGCTGCTTTTTGCCCAATTAAATTCAAAATCCAATTCAAAGGTCCTGGCAATGACTCAGCAGCCTCAGCAACTGTCTCTTTGCTAAGGTCCAATGTAACAGCTGTGGTCTGCAGGGCTGTTCAGTGAGCATTTCCAGGACTCTACTCACTAGGGATTCTGGGCATCCCTGACAGTGGAGGTTATACATGCTGGGAATGGGGTTGACACTTCCTTAAGGTTCCAGTATAAGAAAGAGTGCTCTGGGACTTCCTACTGGAGATGAGCCCTCCAGGCAATTCTCTCCTTGAGGCAGACCAGCTGGGTCAGCATCTGTTATCCCTTTCCTTGCTATGACCCTCTCTAAGGGAAAAAGGGAAGCCTAGTGATGAATGAGGTGGATTCAGAATCAGGTCTCCTGAGGACTCTTCCAACAGCAGGATGCATGTGGCATGTAAGTTGTTAACAGGTGCTCTCTGAACTGGAGATACAGATGGCTCCATCTGCATTTATGAGGTCTCTTAGCTCTGCTTGTCTCTGTCACATGTATTTAATTTCCTGTACAGCACTCACTTTAAGCCATAAAGGTTGTATCTGTATTGTTTTGGAAAAACATACTTGACAGCACCTGGGAGACAACATTCCCTTGCCAACTGCACTCTCATGTCATGGGAGATTCCCATTCAGATGCTGCAGCCATGCTTTTTCCAACTTTTAGAGACAAACCACCTCTTCAGCCTCCTCATGTGCTAGGCTGTCTCTGCTGGTACAGGAGTGTCAAGAAGGACTTCCATGTACCTCTAAACATGCAAGCTTGTTCCCATGAGCTGCTACTTCTCCAAAAGCACAGCTTAAGTGTGAACGTTAAGGCAGAAAACAGAAATCTGTGGAATGACAAAGTCATGTGTGAATCCTGGATGATGCTGGTCAATGTAATTTTATTTTTCCACTTTGTGATTTTTGCCTGTCAGTTTTTATTTTGATATGATATACTGCCTTTCAACTCTGGCTTAAGAAGAGGGGTGGAGAAGCAAGGACAGGGATATTATTCAAGAGCTGTCCCTTTTTAATGTCATCCCATATCCACCCACTTCGCTTGCCCATCTTTTTGTTCCGCAAGCAAAACAAAATGAGATTAAGGCAACTCTACAGGAGGAAAACCCTCTTCTGGACTACTCATGAGCTAGTATAATTCAGAAACACATTTCAAAACTGCCCAGCGCTTCATGAATTCACACAGTTACTCCTCAGGAGATATGAATCCATGCTGGTCACTCTGATCTGACTGCTGTCAGCATGTAGGGACAAACATGCAAACATCCTGACATCCCCATTGCTGCTCAGTCTCTGGAAGCCACTTCTGGCTGGCCTAGAATCTTTCTTTAACACCAGCTCCTCCCAGGATGAGACATGCTCAGCTTTGCCCTGCACAGTTTGCCTCTGCAGAGGCTTTGGTCCCCTAGTATCTTTATTCACAGCTGTATGGCCTAAAAGGGACACTGTTGTGTCTAGTCAGGCCAGCAACCTGAGCTGAAGAATCTAGATGACTTCAGCAACCAACAGACATCCTTGTGAAATGCGTGGAAACCAAGATGATTCTCACCAGCAAAGAATGAAAGCTCAACTAACTCAGGAACCAAGCTTCTCACTGGTCTTGCAGCTGTTATTACAAGGTTATTTTGGAGTCAAAGTGGCTACATCCCTAAATGCAGGGAGTGTGCTTCTATCAGCGCATGTACATCTCTGATAGATGTAACAGTTAAGATTTGTTTGTTTCCAAACCTGAAAAAAGGCACATTTTGATTAGGGACACAGTGATATGAAAAAGTACTTATACAATGTTTTACAATGATCATTTATTATTCTCAGCTTCACAATTCATAATTGGAAAGTTTGTCAAATAAACGGGGTTAAGTGACATGATTCAGCATGCAGAGACCATCATGTCTTCCATCCAAGTCTTTTCTGAATCACTTCAACCTTTATCTCTATTATTTGTGGAAAGACTGGAAAATAGGTTAATTGCTTTGAAATGGAAATGAAAAAAAAAATTCTGGATTTGTTTTGTATATTTAACCTTTTTCTGTTATTTCAAATACTGTTAGGAAAATCTGAAATGCCAATCTTTTGAATAATGATATCACTGCGATAAAAATAATTCAGTCTTCAATTTACTTGGTTTGCTTAGTTACACTTCCATTCAGGTATTGAAATCTGAATCTTAGAAGAAATAACACCAGATAACAAACCTTTCAAATGATAACTGGCTGAAAAGAACAATTTTTCTATGTACTTCTCAATAGGGTGTACTAACTCAATCCTGTTGAAATCTCCAAATCTAAGATCTTTTCCAAACTTTAACATGAAGCTACTGGGGGTGCTACATGTTATTTGTATGATGAAAACATTACATTTTAAAGGCAATCAGAAAGAACATGGCCAAGATAACACTAGAGAGGATGGAAAAGGAAGATTTATCTTCACACATTGTTCAACATTTCTACCAAAAAAAGTAAACTACTGTTACTTCAAAAACTTGGGATTATTTCACCCAGAAAAAGATCAAATCAGAGGGTCCTCAAAAAAAACAAAAAAAAAAAAAAAAGCCACTGGGAGCTTTACTATGAGCCACTATGGCTCTACTATGCTTCAGAAACTCCAGCACTGATAATATGGCAGATTGAAAAAGAACTTACAAAAAAATACCTGGGCTGCGTCCCTTAGGGAGCTAGTCCCTCTCTAGCTGAATGAATGCTACTATGGCAAAAAATTAACTAATACATCTTTCATTCTAGAATTTCAAAGAAACAAGCTACACAGTGTCATATGTATTCATAGATGTTGAGGGCACAAGTAGCGATTAGGTCATCCAGTCTGGCTTGCAAGTCACACATCCTATAATTTCACTGAGCTGTGTCTTTAGTGAGCCAGAAGTTTGCATCCAACCACAGCATACCTTTCAGAAATCATTCAATGTTAGTACAGAGACATCAAAAGTAGGAGAAAGCAGTCTGTCACCTCTTCATTGTTCTATTTTTTAATCAGTTTTGCTATTAAAAAAGTGTATCTGGTTGCTAATTTGAATTTATCTAGCTTTAAATTTCCAGCATAGGTTCCTGCTAAATCTTCCTCTGCTAAAGTAACAGATTTTTCAATGTTTTCTTCCCCTCTCTCTCTCTGTGAGAATACTTACATACTGTAATCAAATAATTTTTAATAAGTAGGTACCTTATTTTAGCAAAAGCATATTTCTGTGACTCTTTTTGCCACAAAATTTGATCCTGTTGTATGCAAAAGGATTTTAATATTCTTTCCACTAAAAAATCCAGTTACTAAAATATTCTCAGCTAAAGGCCATCAAAGAGCTGTCTAATTAAATATGAATTACATGCCAGTTATGATATGATATGCTCAGAATATATCTGCAGGGGGATCTAAAACTTCATCTTTGGTTTTTTGAAGGCAATAACTCTGCTATTTGAGCTAATGGAATATTTTGCTGGGTCAGCCCAGAAGAGGGGCTCTATATCTTTACCTCCATCTCCTTAAACAGTGTTGCCTTTCATTCCTGTAAAAGGAGAATTCTCTGTGGGATCTTCCTTGAAACACTAACATTCTCCAAGACGTTCTCGGGAGCATGATATGACCATAACTTGACACCAAGCTAGAAGTTGCCCAATAAATGTTTGCAAGTCTGCAATAAACTCTGTTTCTAATGGTGTGCTTCATGCTGTGCTAGCGAAGTGCAAAGGAAATGGGAGAGGAGAAAGCTGTATGCAGTTCTGGAGGACGACCCCAGTGGCACGTCATCTACATGGAGCACCTCTGCACAGATAGAGGCAGCCCTTGTCTCCCTTTGGCTCACCCAGCACTGCAAGTCCTTGCACAGCTAAGAGGAATGCCCAAGCACTTTTCAGGTGGAATATGGAGGTGCTGTATATTTTTTTCTTGTTCATGATGAATTTTAAGTGAATAGAATTTTTTTCAAGAGTAAATGTTAAAGATTCTAAAAGCTCATAGGATTCTTCTGGGTTGCTTCCAGGTGCTATTTTGGTGATATACTGAGTCTATAATGAAATCACCCTAAACGCACTATGGTGCTGTGTGGTTTCACCTTTTACCTGTCTGCTGATAATGTCTAAACTCAGCTGATGTCAGCAACTCAGTAGAGGTTTTTTTTTTTCCGTAGAAGACCCTTTGACCCTAGTAAGTTTCTTCATGGGCATTAGGATTTAGCTATATATTTCCCTTTGAAGAATCAACCTTAGTGATAATTAAGGAACCAACTCTTGTAACCATAAGTCAAAATTTATGATTTAGATATCTGTTATGTACTTGTTCCAGAGTAAAAAGTGCCTACACAAAAGTTCAGGAAACTTTTAAATATGAAATAAAGCCAAACAAAAACAAATCCAAACCAAACCAATCAAAACCCACAAAACCCAACAACAACAACAAAAAAACAGCCCTAAACCTAAAACCGATAGAGAAGTAGAAGCCCAGATTCCTCTCACCCCTTGCTTTCTTACTAGACCTTTGAGGCCAACACAGCTTAACTTTCTTTCCATACAAAAATCCCATCCTCAGCTGACTTGGCTGAACTCTGATGTCCTCTCATATAGTGATATATAAAGTAGCTTTATGACACAGCTATAAATAAAGCTGATTCATTTACAGTACTTAAAATCTTGGGCATTTCAAAGAAGAAGCCATTGAAAGCATTCTCTTGGGATCTATTAAAGTATGGAAATATTATGCCTATTTTGTAAATGGGTAACTGAGGCACTATGAGGTTAAATGACGACACAAGATGTTCATAAAGAAGTGACTAATTTCTTGTAGCTTTCATTAATCATAGTCTAGCACCTTAAGCAAGAAAACGTCATTCTTTCCTTGCTGCTTAGGATCCAAGTTATTCTTTTTCACAAACATGTCTACATCCTTAAAAAAAAAATAATAAAATGCAGCAACAAAAAGAAGTTACACGATATCTATCCCTTATACTTAGGCCAGCACATTTGAAATTATTTTAATTTGTTAAAATATTAAAAATATAGCCTACCTCCTATCCAGAAAACTGAAGCTTTGAAATTGAGACAGAAATTTGATATTTTGAGCATGGCTATAATGCTCAGAAAAATGTACCATATATGTCTTAGTACAGTTTATCTCTGTATTCAAAGGTATGCACCAGTCAAAGTCAAATGACATTCATGCATGGTAAGTTTCTGCTTCAGTACCTATGTTAAATAAATTTAAGAAATGAGACTGCTGAGCCTGTTTTCAAGTTTGCCAAAATACCCCAGAAGAAACAGAGTGTATTTTTCAAAAAAATTTCTAAACTACTTTAAAACAGAGTTCACACAGAAATATCACTATCAATTACCACATAGAATTAATAGAAAAGAATATTCATGTTAAAATCAAATTACTTTAGTCAGTGTAGTCTAATTATTATTAAAATGATTGCTACTGTCCATACAAGTATAATTATGTCTATTTTTAGCTCCAACTAAAATAAATTAAAAACAAGGAGTATTCTGCCTAGTTTTTTACAAAAGTTCTTCTCAATATCTAGTGAGACCTTTAGGTATGTAAAACTTTCAGAAGCTGCACCTCACTATTTGTAAGAGAAAAGATTTCCAAAATTGGGAAGGCCAAAGGTCAATATATATTCTCTCTAGAAGTAGCAAATTTCATGGAAAGGTGTTTTCCAAGCAAACATATTTTGTTCTAAATCTTTGGCAAATTTCTCTTTCTAGCCGTCATCATGTGTACTAATGACTGTAATCCTTTTATACATATCCTGAGAACTGCATTCACAAAGTGGACTCAGGCACTTAAACTTCTGGCATGTCACCCAAAATTTAGATCTGCCAACTTCAGCAGATGTATTTTTCTCAGTAAATCTCCCAAATGTCTAATATGCTCCAAATACACTTATCATCACCAGAAGAAAAAAGTGGTAGCCACGCTGGTCTTCTGCCTTTTTCCAGTGGCTTGTTCATTAAGTCCAGTGTCACCTGTAGATTTATCTCTCCTCAGACGAAACTCATCACCTGTCCCAGACAAGAACATAGTACATCAAACCATTTGTGAAGCAGAAGGCAACAACAGCCACCATCACCTTGTTCCAGTGGCCTTGTGCAGTGACAGCCTGATACATCTACCCTCAAGCTTTAGGCTTCCTGGTTTTAAATCCTAAGGGAAGAACCTTAGAGCCATAGAATAGTTTGAGTTGGGAGGGACCTTTAAAGGTCATCTAGTCCAACCCTCCTGCAATGAGCAGGGACATCTTCAACTAGATCAGGTTGCTCAGAGCCCTGTCCAACCTCAACTTGAATGTTTCCAGGGATGGGGCATGGGGTGTTTACCAGTTTTCTGAGCAACTGGTTCCAGAGTTCCATCACCCTCTTTGTAAAAACTTTTTTCTTCACATATAGTCTAAATCTGTCCTCTTTTAGTTTAAAGCCATTACCCCTTGTCCTACCGCAACAGGCACAGCTAAAAAGTTTGTCCCCATCTCTCTTATAATCCCCCTTTAAGTACTGGAATGCTGCTACAAGGTCTCCATGGAGCCTTCTCCTCCTGGCTGGACAACCCCAGTTCTCTCAGCCTGTCCTGATAGAAGAGGTGTTCCAGCCCCCTGGTCACTTTTGTGGTCCTTCTCTGGACGTGCTTCAACAGGGAGACAGTTAAAGAGAGACATTGAAATTCCATTGAAAGACAGAGTTTCATGCTATAATTTTCTGAACATTTATACATTGTTAAAAAGCAAGACTGCCTGTTCCACTGTCCTTGTTGACTGCATGACACATCCCTCCATGCCACTTTTTCCGTTATGCTAGTGCACCAGCTTCCCAAGCCATCATCTTGGGAAAATTATCTGTATTAATATAGCAAGAAGAGGTAAATTTTCAGCCAGAAAAAGTCTTAAAAGTGGTTCATTAATGAGTATATGAATTGTTTTTGTTAACAGAGGGAAGGTGCTGAAGGAAGGCAGATAAGTGGTGCATGGGGGACTTCAGGAGTCTGACTGTGTATTTGGCAGAAAAGCTAGCTTCAGGTGGTCTGTTTATCCAAGGAAAGGTGGCCCCAGTGACACTTTGCCTCTGAGTATTTGCCACTTATACACAGAGGTTTCCTGACTTTCTATCCCAGCTTTTGCAGAGCCTGTGCTTTGTTATCTTAAAGTATAGCTGTATAAGTGAGTACAGACAACCACATGCTCACCCTGCCTAAGCTCCACACAAACTAGGTGCAACTTGGAAATCATGAAGTCATTTAATGCGGTCTTAAGTCTGGAGTGACTGAACCTGCATCTCAAAAAGCTGGTTTTGGTGGAGGATAAGTCTGCTTTCATTTGGCAGGAAGGGACGAGGCACTTGAAGAATGCAGTAGCTGGTTTAAAGTATACTGTTGTCACAAAAACTTTCTTTCCCTTAGAGAAAATCTACGTCTCACTTACTGTGACCGCATACTAACACACAGGGAGCTTGCACCTTTATTTACCTTGCTGTAGGTTTCATGTGTGTTCATATCCTGAGCCTCAGGGTTGGAAATTTACCTAGAATGCTTGTAATCCCTTTGCATCTTCCTCATAATGTCTTTGCTTAAAAGTCTCTTCTGTGCAGGAAGCCAGCACAGATCTACACATAACTTAAATCCCACTTAAATTGGGGCTTAAAGTCCCACTAAAATAGCTCCTGGGCCTCATGCTGGCCTTCTATATGGGGATGAATTCCACACTTATGGAATTCCTCAGAATTTCCTCCGTTTGATACTCTTTTGCTTGCTGGTAGGGTAAATTACCCTCTTCTGAACACTATAAGATGACATATTTTTTTCATACTTTAACGGTAAAAGCAATCTTTATTAAAAATTGTTATAATTGAGTGCAAAAAAAACCCTGCCATACTTTAGGAGGATCGATCAAAAATGTCCTACCACCCCTGTGATTCACTTCACTTCCTATGAGATGAATGACACATGACCATGACTAAGGGAGAAGAACTTACCAGACACTAAAGTAGTATCTGTCACAGTTCGGAAATAATTATTGCCAGAGATTATTTGAACTTGACTGAACTCACTGGAGAGGCTAAGGCATATTATTGTCAGATTTCAGAGTTTCACTGTTGGCCTATTGCTACTGTTACACTGTATCACGCAGCTATGAGGAAAAGTGTATAACAAAAGCCTGAACACACATGAATACTAGTGTGAATGAGGCAACTGAATATCACTTACTCATTATTTCTATGATATCTGGATGGTGAATAGTCATCTTCTGTTGTCTTTTCTGCATGAGATGATCTCTATGATCAGTAGACCCATCAAACTGAAAAAAGAAACCAGTGAATAAAAATTATTTCTTTTTCCATGGGTAAATAATCCAGTGCTGAATTAGTTTACTTTTAAGGTTTGTCATTTCCTTAACAATATTATTTCTTTCCATTTGTGTGGTAGTTCACAAAGGTGGTTTGGTGTTCTCATGCAGAGTCACTTTTCTAAGTGTCTGCATGCTCAGGTATTTTTATATACATTTAGAACCATCTACACAGATCTTTAGAAAATCCTCTTTTTAATAAAAGTAGTAGTAGCTCAGCCATATGCTGGTGCCATATGACTCAGCTGACCAGTCTCAGACTACAGTTAATAAAAGAAAAGCAGTTGGAAAGAAACACCTAAACAGGTTCAAGCGTCAGACAAAACTGTGGAGATGGTGCCAAGGAGCTTTACACAATATAAGAAACACGGGAAGGAAAAGAGACTTCAGCACAGAGGAGAACATGTAAAAACCATTCAGCTTCTTTAGTCTTGTCTGAGCTCACCACTGCACAGTGCTCCATTACCAGGAGCAGTTGTGGTTCCAAAATGCTGGTGAGCACTGCACAAATGCCACCTAGCAGAGGAATCGTAGCCCTCACCACGGAGCAGTCACAGCACACCAGGCCTTTGGCTCACTTGACCTTCCCCAGTGTTATTTTTAATGTATTTTTTTTTCTTT
>VZRU01005012.1:60626-85303 GCA_013398155.1 Pedionomus torquatus | reverse complement strand
TTGGAACTGGATGATCTTCAAGGTCCCTTTCGACTCTGACCATTCTGTGATTCTATTTCACAAAGAGCCCGGTGCAATCTCGTAACTCTGCTGTCGGTGGAGCTGAAAAATTTAGACAAACGGCAGTCAGTCGGCTTCGCAGAACAAAACCCATCGCGGGTCAGGGCGTCCCTTCTCAGGCAGGTGTCTATGGGAAGGTGGCTACGCGGCTCCTTCCCGCTGCATCTTTCCCTTGGCGGTGGGAAAATGCCCAGGTTTTGAATTAATCGATGTTTTAAAGCTCTCAACAAAGGCACAGCTGGCATTCAATAAAATTACTTTCGTAACGTTTGACGTTTCATCTAGTTCCTTCCCGGTTTTCTTGCCTGTGCAGTTAGTTAGGGTAAATGATGGCTTTCCTGGTGTCGTTTGCCATTAAAACTTGAGAGTGCTGTCTGGTAGTCACAGACAGAAAAAAACATCTGGAAGCTGAAAATCTTGAGTATGTTATTGGGAGCGCAAGCAGCTTTCACGATATAGCTGTATTTGGAGAAATGTGGAAAACTGGACTTGAGATACAGGTGAGCTTTTAGTTGCAGTCATACAGTATCATCAAAATCACCTCAATGTTTACCATTTTTAGTTTGTGAGATTCTTTGAATGAGTTATGTACAAAAATGCTTTAAGGGTGGAGGTTAATGCACAGACATTCAGCCAGATTTGGTGGTTTTATGCATAAAATGTTCAATAAATTCGAGCACTTGCTTGGTTGCTTAGAAATCAATTTAGATAGTATAATTTTAATTAGTAATTTCATATATGAGTAGGGAATGTACTTAGTTGTTGTTTTGGTTTTTTGTTTGTTTGTGTTTTTTTTTTTAACAGTGTTTAGATTACTGATTAAATAATTGTCGGAAGAAAGTGGGAATACCTTTTATAGTAGTCTTTTTTAGGCCTTTTGGTGATTCTGTCTTGTAGTCTCTTCCTCTTGAGAGATTTGGTTTGGTTTTTTTGTGTTTCATTTGTAGCCTCTTTCACTGATACGTATAGAAACCGTAACATCAGCTTCAGCCTTTGGACACGCGAACCTTTAAAAGAAGAATAAACCCTATCTGTTAGGGTTCGTGTCTCAGAACAAAAGCACGTTGTGTGGCTCAGCAATGCATAGCACCTTCCAAACTGTACCCAGGGGTTCACAGCCACAACTGGAAAAACCTCATTACTGTTGTATGAAATGGCATTTAATAAACGCCAGCCTTAAAGATAACTGTTTTTTTTTCTTTTTTAACTTTTCTAATAGTTGTATTCAGTAGGTTTCCATTGATTGACATAATCATATGTAATGTATATGCACATATTCCAAACTATATAGATAAATGAAATGTTGATGCTGGAACAAATATATTTGACTTGTAGCAAAAAAACCCAAAATGTAGTTGTGATCAGTTTCCTTTTTCTTTCTAAAAGTTCCTTCATATTGGAATCTATAGAAAAAATAAAATGTATTTCTATTATTCAGTGAAGTTATAGTTCATAGATATGATTGGCACTTAAATTTCCAAGTGTGAAGACATTCCAGCTCTAAGGAACTGTGGAGGCTGGGCTTGGAGGAGCTGGGACTGGTCTTATGTATTGTAGTTGAGTTAAAAGGAGTGAGTGATGCACCTCTGGCACTATTATTCTTGTCAGAGGTAGCTGGAAAGACAAATAATTAGTGTGTTAGAACTTGAGTAGTAATATGAAAAGTGCTAAAAATGAGCTTAGAGCATATTGAAATTAGTTTAAGGATTTTTAACCTAATAAGATACTTTAACATCACAAAACTGCAAAAACTGAGAAAGAGCATCTTGCATTTTTAAGGTTTTAACTTCTTAGATGGAATAGGATATGTAACTTTTCCAATAAAGTATCCCTGTGATGATTTTGTAATTTTTGTTTTTTCTGTCTTTACTTTCCCATTGACCAGAAATGTGCTGAAACAGACGCTATAGAAGGAAACTAGAAACACAAGGTAAGTGCTAGACCTTAAACCAAGTAAGACTTTCTAAATACAATTTTTCATAAAGCTACTGTTTTTTAGTGAGCCAGTGCATGGCTTTAAGTTGTGCTGGTTTTATAATCCTGTTAAAATGGAAGGTGATCCAAGAGATATGCTCTCATACAAATAGGAATTTGAGGATATGCAGTGTCTGTGTTATGGAAGCCAGGAACAAGATACTGTGATGGTTTTGGTTCATCACTTGGTGTGGGTTATAACCACCTTTTGGAATTTTGACTTAAATATTCTTTTGTTGATTAAATTATATTTTTCTGCTTTTTAAAGGCCTGTCATCCTTGCAGGCCTTCACAGGCGATTATAACAGGTGGTTATGTTAGTAATTTTGATACCGGGAGCTATAACTCTGGCCTATGTAGCATTTTGTTTATTTTAAACAATTATTCTGCAGTGACTCAGGCTAGTGCCAGCGTGGCACTTAACAGCACAGCACTTCTGAAGTACCACCAGATCTGTGGTTTTTGATTAAATAATTTCAGTTATAGATGAGGAGAGGAAACTACATTCTCAAAGGGAGTACCTGAGAATGTTTTCTAGCTGCTGATAGAATTCTTTTTCACTAGGTACTGGGAAGGGACTGGAGCAGCTTAGTAAAATAAGGAACTTGGGCTAAGTCCATTAAAACGTTCTCAGTTTTGGAACTGTGTGTCTCTGATGTTTAGCTGGTACCAAAGTGCTGAAAATCCTGATCTTGCCCCCTCTCTCACCATCTTTTTTATGGGATAAAGGGCTTTGTTAGGGGGGTGGAAGGGGTAGTTTTGTTTTCAGAGTGAGAGCATCAAGCTTAAAGCCTCCTCGATAATTTCTGCTGAGGCTCCTCTAAGATCAAACGGAGCATTGGCTCCACCTCTACAGAAAGAGCCAGACACTGCATACAGCTTTCATGGCTTTCACTGCTCCAGAGAATGGAAGAGCAACAAAATGTACAGAACTTTCTGGATGTGCACGCAAGGTGGTGTGTATCTGAAGCACTGCTGTATTCCAGCAAAATTCTACTGTTAGGCAAAAAATTAGCAACTGGAGATGCTTAAAGATAGGGGAGCTTCCTTTAACCTGAAGGTGAGCTGTGTTTTAGGGTTGCATTCAGGCTACATGAAGAAGAGCAGGTTTGATTGGACTCGGCAAACCAGTTCACTTCGTGTCCTGGTTTAGTAAATCTGCAACCTCTGTTTCTCACTGTGAATATATCTGCTGCTTCGTTAGCAGCATGCCTAATAACTGAAATTAAGCATGTTGACACTTGGCAACCACGAATATTTCATGTTTGCGTCTTTAAATGGAATTATTCTCTGTTGCATTGAGCATAGTGAACCAATATTGCTGGCATTGTTTCTTTTTTTTTTTTTTTTCAACTGAAATTCAAGACCTCGAATTGCATAATATTAATTACAGAATAAAACTTCTTCAAACTTTTCTTGTGTAGTGAAGATTGACAGTTGCTGTAAAACTACTCTTTGGTGTTGTCGAGGCTCTGTCAAAGCCACAGCCACAAAAATCTTCCATATCCTGAAACTCCAAAGCAAATGTACATTACAGAATTTATTAAATAGTGTTCAGATTACTGTTATTAAATCCAGATGTTAAATGTAACAGTTTTGCACTTGTGCAATAAACTGAATCTCTGTGATCGTTGACTCCATAGACAGTATTTTAAGGTTTCATATTTGGGTACTTGGCTTAGGGTATTAATTAAATGTTTGAAAACTGGCTTAAACCTGGGCATGACGCCAAAAGCAACAAAGTGAGAGAGAAGTCATAGTTAAGCTTGTTTTTCATATTCACACCAACTAGCAAAACAGAAATGAACAAAACACTAAAAATAAAGACAAAAAGACAAAAATCCCCTGGTTTTCTACCTCTCTGAAACTCTGAATCTACAAGATTATCACCCCTAGTTTATATCCCTGAGAAGGATGAACAATTGTATTTTTATTTCTGTGTTTTGTTTCTGATGTTAGAAGTCTGCTGGAAGGCTAGGGAACGGTTACTGAGAACTTGATTAAAAATTCTAGAGATGTTGAAGGTAGTTTGCCAGTCATGCCTTATTATAAATGTAGAAGAGGTAGCTAATAAAAATGCAGCAGAGAAGCTGTTAAAATAGAGTTCAAATTGTTAATGTATTCCAGTAAAGTCCAGTTAATACCCATAAATGGTTCTTAGGTCTCATAAAATGATAAGCTTTTCAATAGTTCGTATGCAAAAAAGAATTACACCTAGAATTTCAGCTCCTAATGTTCTTTCTGATTACATCGATGGTGCAATACTTAATTTTGTTCCCCTTTTTTAGAAATGAGAATGCGTTGTTAGTAGAGTTGTGATCCTGAAAAGCTTTAAGCATGTGTTTATGAGACTAAATGGGTTGCAGAAAGTTGAACACACGCCTAAAGCTTTTCAGGATTTAAAACCACATGTTAGGAAAGCTTTAGGAAAGTAATAGTTGTGATTAAACGTCAGCAAAAAAATGTGTGTCTGAATGTCCTTTTGGTGGATGTGGTCCTTCTCACACCACAGGGTTATTGATGCAGGTTTGAGTATTAGTGACCTCTTTGACATTTGCTGTCTTAGTAAGTGTTTGTACTTAAATGTTACCTGAGAGAACGCCAAGTTGTGTTGTGTTTTACAATGCCACCTAAGTTGTATGGCTTACCAGTATTTTGGGAATTGCCTGTCTTTCTCAGCATGCTTCATTCTTGTATGTAAGTGGCTTTGGAAGTGAGAAAGCAAAGGAGTGTGTTCGTGCTTTTATAGTCCTTCTCTGGTGGTAATCAGGCAGACAAGGGCCCAGGAATAGTGTAGTTTGAAATGGAGCTTGCTGAATATGCTGAAATTACTATACAGAAATTCAGAGGATCTTTATATTCGTTATGGTCGGTCTGCACTGCACCATTTGGGTATTATTTTAGGAATGTTTGAGTGGACTAATAAATATTTTAATTATTGTGGAATGTTTGGTTTTTTCATTATGACATCACGTTATTCGGTAGGTTATTTTTTAGGATTTTCTCTTTAAAAAAATACCATCTTGAAAATAGATTTCCATGGAAAATACAACACAAGACAGGTAACCAAAATAAATGCCTTAATGTTGTGCTAATGATTTTCAATATATAAGTATATAACTCTTTTGTACATCTAGACTCTCTATCAAGATAATATATTAATAAGGTTATTTATACTTTGCGTATGTATAAGGTTTTTGTTAAAACTTATAAAATGCGCCAATTGGGAAATAATTTAAAAAATCTTTTTGAATCAGCTCTTGATGCCGTTTAGTAGGAATGTGTCAGAATTTCTACTAATTCAGATCAGTGAAATAATTTTTTCTTTGGATGGTGGTATGCTTGTTCATATGTTTTCCTCTCATAGTTATAGTTGTGCTTGGTTCACATCCAACAGAAGAAAATAAATTTACATACGCTCCTAGTAAGATAATCCGAAAAAAAATCAATTCAGACTGTCATGGATTCGGTATCACCAGGCAGCAGCTTTTGCTATGCAATTGACTGCAAAATTGAGAATGAAGCTGTGTGTTTGCACATCAGCTCTCATTTGGAAGGTTTTTTCCTATTTAAAAGTGGGGCTTTTTTTAAGTAAAATTGCAGAATTTAATGCTCGTGCTCCAGAGGAGTAGATGACCTCCTGAATATATTTTGAAGTCTTTCAGATCAGAAATCAAACACTGAAATAAAATTTGCAGATAGTGAAAGTGTCAACAGTACTTGCTGTCACTGAGTACTGGGGAACTGCTCCAAGAGCTAAGTTGATCAGTTAACGGGTCATTTGAGACTTGCTGTTATTTCTTTTAAAAATTTCCAAATTTTCTGTAGTCTGGCTTATAGTTCAGGTAAATATTGAGAATATTTAGGGGACGATCTGCTGTGATAGAACAAGGGGTAATGGATTTAAGTTGGAGAAAAGTAGATTTAGGTTGGATATTAGGAAAAATTTCCTCTGAGGGTGGTGGAACACTGGAGCAGGTTGCCCAGGGAGGTGGTTTAGGCCCCTTCCCTGGAGATATTCCAGGTGAGGCTGGATGAGGCCCTGGGCAACCTGGACTAGTTGGGGGTGTCCCTGTGACTGCGGGGAGGTGGGACTGGATGGCCTTGGGAGGTCCCTTCTGGCCTGGAGGATTCTATGATTCTATTCTATGAATAATCATGGCGTCACACAACTGTGTGTGAAGTTGTAAGAATGAGTTAAAACCTCGCCATTCCCTAGTTGTCTGCTTTGGAGTTGCTGTGCAGCAGAAGGATTTCCATAGCGGGTTAAGGGGTAGCACTCACTTACTGTGTTTCTAGAAAATACTCAATTCAAGAGAAGTTTCTACTTTATTATGGTCTCTACTATTTCTGAATTTGTATGGGCTGTTTATAGTAATGCATCTTGGTGTTACCATCCAGTAGCTCAGCAGCACTCAAATACTTTTGCCTCGTGGAAGATAGTTTCTCTCACTTGCTTAAGTTTTGAGCAAATGCTACCGGTTTCTGCAAACCGTAGACTGTCTTTATGGTTATGGGAGTTACAAATCTGCCACCGCGAATCAAGCTTTAAATAAAGCACTCTACATCTGTAGATGGTTTCAACCAACTTTATTTTCTTCTGTGAGTAACAGAGCGCGGTTGGTGATTTCTTCTGGAATCAGATCAGCATGGTGAGGCAAACTGTTCTGGCTGCGGTAGATCCAAGCGGAGTGGTTAATGACGCCCTCCTTCCTCTGCCAGATGTTCCACCCTTCCTCTGTTCTGCCAGTTTAACCGTTTGACTGCTCTTTTACCAGGTCCTGCTAAACGTGCCTGATTTGTAAAAACTCTTCACACAGAACTGGGAAACCAGAAAGGTGAAATCTCTGGGAAGGGCTGAAATTCAGACAGTAACAACCTGCTTTGGCCGAGAGCTCATTTTTCTCTGCCCTGGGAAAGTCCTAAGCGGGAGCAGAGGTGGGCAGTGTGGAGACAAACCAGGAGGCTGAAATGGAGGGCAGATAAAACGCTAGAAGGTACTTTCCTTTTCTACAGACTGAACCAGACTGAGAGTTGACCGGAGGCTCTTGAACATAGGCACAGTTCTAAATCTGCTGTTTCTCAAGTGTTTTGGGCGTTAATGGGGCCGGAAGGCAGCCCAAAAGAGAATTCCGTAGCATCTCTTTGATCTGTCTGTGGGTTCTTGCTATCTGTAGGTAGGATTTTGAAAGCTGAAGCCAAGCCTTATGCTGGCTGGATGAGGAACGTGGTGAAGAGAAGAAAAGATATACTGAGGAGGGATGGTATACAGAGCAATTTTGACAGGTAAAGGGGAAGCCGAGATGTGATTTAGTGATATGTGGACATTAGGAAAGAAATAGAGTATTTGGGAAGAGGAATCAAGAAAGAAAGCAGGTCCTGAAGTGATCAGGGGAAGAAATGAACTATGGTCTGATGCCAGAAAAGAAAGAATGCAAATCGGTCAGTCAAGAGAAACCTGGGCGATGGTAATAATATCTGACCAGATTATATTTAGGGAATATCTTGTTTTCAGTAGATTATCAGTAGCTGTTCAACAGCATTTCTAATAACACTTCCGAGTATATATTTTTGAAAAAATATTTCTAATACTCTTCAAAAAAAACCAAACCAAACCAAAAACCTTTGAGGAAAGAGTTGCATTACTTAAGTTTTTTTTGTTTGTTTGTTTGTTGTTGTTTTTTTTTTTTAGCCCTTTTTATTAATTTATTCATGATTAAATACATGGTGTGTTTTAGTGTTAGTAAATGGATCTAACCAAAGTGTTTTGAAAAATACTTACTCTGATAAACTACATGCGAGGACTGTTAAATATTGGAAGTCTTGCATATCAAAAGGAATATTAAAGTATTTTCTGTTGTGCTGCTGAAGACCAAAAAATGTCTAGTATACAATAAAATTAAAATTATTATTTAGGAGAGAAATTATAGCTTGTTTTTAGGCTCATGAGTTTGTAAATTAGCTGTTACTCTAGTTTTGATGTGTTCATGAAAATAAATGTTTAGTAAGAGGTTCCTCATTGATATTATGCAAAAGTATATTAGGAAAATATATTTTAAAATATTTCAGCCTATATTTTAGGGATTTTTTTTTTTTGGCTTTTTGAAACTCATGAATTTTATTCCACATTTGAAGTACGTTTTCAGGAGAGAGAACTCTTCAGCCAGGTAATGTACTGAAACATGGTTAAGATGATACGTCATGTCTTTTGGTGGAGCCTCTCATTCCACCCCTACCTGAGATTCTTTTTGGCTGCTTGGGTTTGTTCTCCTAAGCAATTTCAGTTCGGGTTAGCTGAGTTCAGGCTCGTTAAGCTGTTTGATCTCTCTGTGGATAAGAAGCACCTATGCCAACAGCTGACCCAGCAGTGTGGACAGCATCAGCATCATCCTGAGAAATTGGGTGGTGAACGTCATCTGAGAGACTGGTAACTGACTGGTAGCAGAAGACTTCTTTCTCTTCTTTATAATTTGGGGAGATGAGAATGATAATTGTTTTATAAGGGGAAGGTTTAATGGCTTTTTTTCACTTTGAGTTGTATTGAGAGAAAAATCCCAAGAAACATGGACTTTAGATGTGTTACAGCTGTTAGCGGAACAATATGTGTAGAAGTCTGCTGTAAACAATTTTATAGTTACCATCTATCTCTGTTTTATTTATTTATTTTTAAACAAGCAGCTTTGTAGGGAATGAAATATTGGAACACACAATAGTTTAATAGATAAGACTTCTTTGAAAGTGGCTTTAGGCAACATAAACTCTCCTGACCCAGGGATTCTGCCTTATTAGTCTTTAGCTAGTTTAAGTATGGCAAATGGAATTCAAGTTCATTTTAGTTTTAGAGATCGTGAGAAATTGGTTCTTAAAGCACTGAGGGCATGGACTGTGGATTATAGCATTAAACTGTGAGTTTAATGAGAGTTTTCAGGCACCGTACTAATAACATACTTTTTCTGGTTATTTTAGAAAAATGGGTGTTGATCCGGGGATTAAGTTTGGTCACTTATAACCTTGGTTCTGTATTTCTAAGGAAACAATAAGTGATATTCCTTCCTGTGGTCTTATGCTGTCCGCAGGGAGAATTATTGGCCTCGTAAGAAGAAATTTTCTTGATTTGAGAAGTAAAAATTGTGCTTTTGCCAGCGTTTTGTCTTTAATAATTTTTTTTCTGTTAAAGTCATTATGTTTGTGATACATCTTCATGCTTAATTTCCAATGTTTACGAACGGGGGGTTGTGGTTTTGTGGTTTGTTTTATTTTCTACCTGAAAGCCTCTACTCAAATGTATGGAATTTACCATTCTTTTAGTATGCATCCTTATTGTATCTATAAAAAAATCCCACTTTGATTCTTGGGAAGATACCGCAAGGTGTAAATTTATTACAACTGTTGAAATTGCATTCGAACTCTGACTTTTTGTCACTGTGTATGAAAACCTCGGTCACTTAGTACAAGGTGGGATATGAGCAGTTGAGCAGCGGTTGACTGTTACCAAACGTGGTGTGACTCTTTGTTCTGTTTGCTTCCAGGTGAGGTCTAATAGCTTTTTTTGTTTAACCCTGTTACGGCAGTAGGTGTAACTTGGAGAAAGCACCAGTTGAAGACTGAGGAGGAAAGAGGTTGTTCTCCTGAAGGCATGAATCTAAAGGATGGCTGGTATTTAAGCGATGAAGCAACTGCACTCTTTCCCTTTTAAATGCTTTTTAAAGTTTGTAATGGAAAGTAATACTTTTAAGCCAAGCAAATAAACACATTTGTCCAGTTCCAGTAGCAGCTTTGGCTATAAAAATGAGAAGTATACTGACCTTGTTCTGTCTCTAGGATAACGACAAGTGCAGTGGAGGATGATTAGAGGGCTGGAGCCCCTCTGCTGTGAGGACAGGCTGAGAGAGCTGGGGCTGTTCAGCCTGGAGAAGAGAAGGCTCCGGGGAGACCTTGGAGCAGCCTTCCAGGATCTGAAGGGAGCTCCAGGAGAGCAGCAGAGGGACTCTTGGTCAGGGAGGGGAGTGATAGGACAAGGGGAAATGTTTTTAAACTGGAACAGGGGAGATTTAGATTGGATCTTAGGAAGAACTTGTTTGCTGTGAGGGTGGTGAGGCACTGGAAGAGGTTGCCCAGAGAAGCTGTGGCTGCCCCATCCCTGGAGGGGTTCAAGGCCAGGCTGGATGGGGCTTGGAGCAACCTGGTGTGGAGGGAGGTGTCCCTGCCCAGGGCAGGGGGGTTGGAACTCAATGATCTCTGAGGTACCTTCCAACTCTAACCATTCTAGGATTCTATGTATTGAGTCAAAGAGTTGGCCATAGCATGAAGTGCTCTTATGTGACAGCTGAAATTTTGTCACTCCCCCTGTTTAGTTGAGAAAGATGAGCATTTGTACCCATACAGCGTGTGCCTAATGAATACGTGTACTTAACATGTGCAGTTAACTGTGGGGTATCTCTGGGAGCACTAGGAGAGACTTCAAAATCCTCAAAAGCTCACACAGTGAGCTATATAATAAAAAATTAAATCATAAAAATCTGAATCTAAATAATAAAAATCTTAAAGCCTCCATCATCTTCAGTTAGCCTTTCATCATACTTTTATTGCTACTAAGAACTTGTCACATCATCTAACTTAAATTGAATTGCTGAAAATAAGAGGTGGTCCCATAAACTTGTAAATCAGATGTTTAATATTTTGGTACTAGGCCTCTGTTTTCAGTTAAAGGAAATAGAATTGAGGAAAAGATTAAATACTTCTAGTAGCTTGCAAAGTAAAACCAGTGTTAGTGAGTTAAATTGGTGTCGTAATACTCTGCTTTGCTTTTTACAGAGTGATTACGTGATCATAAATAAGAAAAGAAATGATAATAATTTAGATGAACTCTAAGCATTTAGTGTAAATCACATAAGGAATGTGGTAGGTAAATAGCTGCTGCTTAAGATGTGCGGAAAGTTGATTTTTTAAAATTTTTTTTCCTTACTTAAACATTAACCTGTCACCACCTAAGTTTTCCTTTCACCCATTAGCGGGTTAAATTTTACAAGTTCTAGTTTCAGCAGTTAAGAGCAACAAGTTGACTGGTTTCCATGGGAGCTAATTCAAGTTATTGTTTGCATTGTTAATATTGGAAAGTAGCTGTGTTGGTACAAGTCAATATGCAGCAAAAGGTTTGTGAAGGAGAGATTTTCTCGCTTGACCTAAGGTGAGGAGTGGGGCCCTGCTTAGCGGAGTTCCCTCTGCATACGTGCACTGAGTTGCAGGTCAGATAGGATTGTTGTGGTATTTGTGAGATGCCCGAAGCTGAAGGTGCTAGGAATCCCTAATCGTGCTTCGGTTTTTTGAATTCACGTCTAATTAGTATTTAGTTCATTGCTGAATGTGAATAGTAAGTTACTCGCTGGCCTGTAGAAGCTGATTGTCCTTTTTTGAAATCAAATATCAGTCTTTGGTATACAAAATATTACAATAAAAAATTTTTGCTAATCTCTGTAACAGTGTATAGACATAAAAAGAAGCAAAGTATGTATTTCTCAAGAAATTCCATTTGATAGAAATGGTTGTGTAAGGTTCAGTCATGCTTAGGAAGGAAGGCAGAAAGTAGTGCATTCAGCGGGAAACAGCCCTGCGGTTCCTTCCTCTTTGACTTGAGTCCTAACGCTTTCCTTGCTTTGTTCGATTCAAGGACTTGGTTTACAGGCACTAAAATAAACAGAGCAGCACCTGCAGCTTAGTCATAAACGGGAACATCTTGAAGTAGCTTAGCAAACAAATGAAATCATGGAGTAATTTAACCTTTTCTGAAATGCCTTAGATTCTCTAGCAGCATCCGTTTTTTAAAATAGAGCAGCATTTTGGCTATCGCGGGACTCTGAACACAAAGAAATTGGTAAAGATTGTTTTAATTTATCAATAAAGGTTACAAATTGATTATTCTCTGAACTGTGAGAACACCTCTTGTAAAAAACTCTATATTTTCTATTCCTTTTTTAAAAAAAAATATAAATGCCCATTTCAAGGACGTGATGCTGAAATGTTTCTCAGTGGTGTGATGTGTTCATGTAAATATTTGACCCTTATTCCAGACTTGCACTATGAAGTGCTTTAATAATGCCAAAATGAACATTGGTGTGTTGGGGTTCTTTTAACGTTTTCAACATTGATTACACAAGCAGCGTAGCTGGCAGTGTCTATTTCTGTTTGCTGGCTGTAGAAGATGATGGAGCGCGTGTTTGCTGTCTTATTAATTCCTTCTACAAAGTTCTGCCATAGACCAGAAGAACTGAATTTGCTTTTTGGCAGGTAAATCTGATGTGATCTTGCAATTATTTGGACCCTACTGCTAAGCACTTCACAATAAAATTGATCCTAAGCGCTTTTGAATGTTTTTAAATTGGAATTCAAATAAATTGCGTCTGAAATGGTATGTCACTTATATTTCCTTGGAAAAAAGAGATCTAATTTAAATGTGTAGGGATATGCAAGGGTGAGAACTAGAAGCATCTCATAATTGCATAGCATTAACACGCTTGCTTTCTTGCTAAATTTAGGTATTACAAAACTGATCTTGTGGGGGTTTTTCTAAGCTGAAATCTACATTTATTCACTGTCAGTGTTAATAGAGGCAGTTAAAATTTTAGTGGGGTATTAAACCAAATGTAAGATGTTAACAAACAACAGCATCTTCACAGACCAAAAACCAGCTATGTCATATTTTGATTTTTCTGAGTGTTTGCAAATGGCATGTTTCTGTGCACCATGTGTGCATACGTCTAGCATCTGAAGAAGATACTGCTTCGTGTTTTATCTTTTAGATTAGAGTATTTCTATGAAGTTCTTTGTTTTAATAGAACTAGTGTGGATATGTGCTGTAACTGGTTTGTGTTTATTTAATCAAGTTAATCCAGCTGAATGACTTGGTATTGCCTCAATATGAGCATTGTTGACCAAGAATATCCACAAACAAGTGGAGATGAAATAAATGCTGTCTCCTCATAAGGTACAAAGTAAAAAGTTGTTTGAAACAGTGTCTGGAAGTCTTTCGCTTATGACAAGTCATAGGGCGATGTTTATCTATTAGCCAAGTGCAGGGTCCTGCACCTGGGAGGTGGCAATCCCAGGCACAAACACAGGCTGGGCAGAGAATGGCTGGAGAGCAGCCCTGAGGAGAAGGACTGGGGAGTGCTCCTGGAGGAGAAGCTCCCCAGGAGCCGGCAGTGTGCGCTGGCAGCCCAGAAAGCCAACCCCAGCCTGGGCTGCAGCAAAAGCAGCGTGACCAGCAGGGACAGGGAGGGGATTCTGCCCCTCTGCTCTGCGCTCCTGAGACCCCACCTGGAGTCCTGTGTCCATCTCTGGAGTCCTCAACAGAGAAAGGACATGGACCTGGTGGATTTGGTCCAGCGGAGGGACAGCAAGATGATCAGAGGGGCTGGAGCACCTATGGAGCTATGAAGACAGGCTGAGAGAGCTGGGTTTGTTCAGCCTGGAGAAGAGAAGGCACGGGGACATCTTATAGCAGCCTTCCAGGATCTGAAGGGAGCTCCAGGAGAGCAGGAGAGGGACTCTTTGTCGGGAAGCAGAATGATAGGACAATGGGTAATGGTTTCAAATTGGAAGAAGGGAGATTTAGGTTGGATCTTAGGAAGAACTTCTTTGCTGTGAGGGTGGTGAGGCACTGGAAGAGGCTGCCCAGAGAAGCTGTGGCTGCCCCATCCCTGGAGGGGTTCAAGGCCAGGCTGGATGGGGCTTGGAGCAACCTGGTGTGGTGGGAGGTGTCCCTGCCCAGGGCGGGGGGGTTGGAACTGGGTGACCTTTAGCGTCCCTTCCAACTCTAACCATTCTGTGATTCTATTATTCTTTCAAGTGTTGTTGCCATAATCTCATTGCTACTGATGCTCAGGTAGCAGCTGTCAGGAAGGACAGACTTGTTAGTTGTAGATGAAGTCACGTCTTCTTATCCTCATTCAGAGTTTTCAACATGAGAAGTCTTTATGAACTTTTTGCTGCAAATTGGAATGTAACTGTAAGTTAAGCATAATGTAGCTTCTACTTATAAAGCGTTGTGCGTCACTAGGAAGTATATTAAAAGATATTCCGGGTTATCTGATGCATTAATAGATGCTAGCTTCCACGCTTGGTTTTCAATAGCTTGCTCAGCTACCTGGGTGACCATGTCTCTTTGACGTGGTGGAACAGCAAAGCAGTTTGTGCTCTTTGAAGAGAAAAGTTGTTGACTGTGTTGTCATTAAGAGGCAGCTCCTTTTTCGTTTGCTCATCAGGCTGATTATTGATTTTGCTGCATGTTGCAAAGTTATTTTCATAACTTCCTTAGAGGAGGTTGGTAGATTTGAGAAGTTTTGTATAATCAGTGAACAATTTAAATGTTAGTTCCATCTGAAGGGATTGCTTCTGTTGTAGTGACTTGAATATTATACATGTTGAACCTACAGATACAGGTGTTTCTGTGCTTCACACGCTTCACACTGTGCCTTTGCTAGTGTGCCTTATTTCTTTTCAGACTTTAATCAGTCCGAAGGCTTTAGGATGTAAAGATTTCTTTTGAAGAATTAGTAAGGAGAGTGTCAGTGTAGCACTGTCATCGAAATATGCAAAACCGTTCCATGAGTTTCTGGAGGTCTTCTAGCATCTGTTCAGTGGTACTAATTTAGCTAGAGCAGACAGTTACAAAAATTTAATCTCGGTAATTTATTAAATACAAGAGGACGTTTGTCTGCAGCGTTCACCAGCCCAGTCTTGACTCCATGCTCCTTTGGGAAGCGTGTTACTCGGGTATGGTGAGAAGCCTGACAGGACCTTTGTTCTGTCATATTCTTCTGCATACTGTTTTTAAAATAAATTAATGGTAGCAGCGAGTTTCTGATCATGCACAATCCCAGATGATTACTCAGAGTTAGTCAGCCGTTGATATTTCTCATCTTTTTCTGCTTTTCTCTAATTACCTTTGTAAAAATAGCTGTATGATTTAAATTCTTGTTGCTGTGTATTTTACCACAAAATTTATCTTAATTAATTAATATCTCAGAACTGTGTTTTAACCATAGGATTGCAGTTTCTCTTTCTAATAATTTAATGTCAGTTTTGATTTCAAAGATCATGTACTGCATCCAAAATACTTTTAATTAGGGAGGTTCTGAGACGCAGCAGAAATTGCAAGAAGCACCAGGTTGTCAGCAGAGGTGATGCTGCTTCTCTTTGGGAAAAGGCACAGCGTTGTCCTGCATGAAGTGGAATACTAAAATGGTTGACTATTTTCAAGATTTCTTCTGTAAAAAGTGTCTTTTAGTCTTTTAATGCACTGTGGAATACATAAAATGGGGGGTTCAACAGAATAAGCCTTGTTCTCGCAGCAGAAGCAAATTTCATTTGAGATGTTTTTTGCCAACCAATCAGTGAAATGATGTAAAAAATGAATTCCACAAACATATTCAGTTCATTTACTGATAATCTGGATGATTATTAATAGCAAGTACTTTCACTTCTATGTTCAATTTATTCTCAATCATATATTAATTTTTACTGGTTCTAAATGCTATTTCTATAAGCAAATTTGAAATCTACTGAGGAAACGAAAAAAAAAAAAGTAAACCACACACCCACCCCAATATGTGAGACTTAGTGTAAAAGAAAAGACAGGTTAGTTATTTGGAGGAATAACTTTAAGTAGCTTTTAGATACTTTGTAAGTATTTCCAAAGCTGGGTTTTTGTTTGTTTGGTGTGGGGTTTTTTGTGTTTTTTTTTGCTTGGTTGTTTTTTTTTTGGTTGGTTGGTTGTTGGCTTTTTGTTTGTTTGTTTTGTTTTAAATCATTATTAACCTTTCAATTTTGCAATGAAATATAAGTACTCTTTAGAGTCTGGGGAAAAGTTGTGTGTGGACATGCAGAAAAAGGTATTTGGAACAATTCTAAAGGAAGCCCCAGTAGCTTTTCACATAGGAATTCAATAAGATCTCAGATTTACAATAGGACGTAAGCACATCTGAAAGGAAATTGTATGTATACTATATGTGCTACTGTCTAGTAAACAGAAGATGCTGCATCTTAGAGGTCCCAGGAAAAACATTATATACGAGACTGAGGACCGTTACTGTTTTTGCAGCAGATGCCTAGATTTTTCTGTTGCACCAGGAATCAACTTGGGATGGACATCCCGCAGCCATCCCTACTATTTGTATCTTAATTTTCTTTTTAGCCCTTGCTGATAAGCAGCATGCCAAGAGGAGTCATCCTCTAAAGACATTGCATCTTTTCCTCTCTTGAAGTGGGTATTCCATTGCCAGTTCTCATCTCTGGGAAATGATTTCCTTAACGTACAGTTCAGTGAGCTAAATGTTCCTCTGTATTTTGAATGTTTATGTCCAGGTCCTGCTTGTATCGATCCCATTGAAGAAAAGAAATGCTGTGCATTCCAGCAGGCTCTGGTGGACGGGATTGTAGGGGGTTTTGTTGTGTATATAGTTGGACTTGGTGATCTCAGTGGTCCTTTCCAACCATGGCAGTTCTGTCATTCCAAGGGTCTGACCCCTGGGACTGAGGTGTTTGATGATCAGAAAGGATCCGTGCATTGATAGGGCCCACCACATTCTGAAAGCTTAGTTCTTGCCCTTCTTTTATGAGGTGGAAAGAGGAATTGCTGAGTTTGACTCGTGTTGTGACTTAGAACAGTATCTGAGATACAAATCACAAATGTTTGCTGTTCAAATTGAAGTAATAGTTGAAACTGTAACGGTCCCCTGTGTGTTCATTACACCTTATTGTCTGAGATCATTGTCCCCACTGCACAGATTTTCAAGTCTTTTTAGGCATTGACAGGGACACCCAGGAGCCTACTGTAGATGCCCCTCATGGGCAGCTGTGAAGCTAACCTGCTGGATGTGGTGCTGCTTAAGCTTTTCAAGTGCCTTTTTTTAGTGTTTCCTGACATGTTGAAGAAAAAACACCAAAAAAAATTCCAGACAGCATTTTGCAATTCTGAAAATCTTCCTACTAACGATTCTGCTACAAACAGCTTGCTATATCATTTTAAATTTTACTGGGTTTTCTAAATGGTGAAACTTAAACCTAGGTGATTTGAGTGCTGATGCTGACGCCGGGATTCTGCAGTAAATTCTGTGCTGGAGCCTGGCATGGCTAACGTCTCCGGTGGCGTGTTGGTGTTGGTGATGTGAGACTGTGCATGTACCTCACAGGTGTCAATGTGTGAGCAGTCTTAAGGTCAGCCATTTGACTCGGCCAGAGTTTGAAAGCACGGTGATTGTTGAATGTTTTTTTTTCCAGAAGTAGAAGCTGATTTACGACTTAAGCATCATCCAGACTTCCCAGTTTGTGCCGAGTAAAATACCAGTTTTCAAGTGGCAGGGAAGTATTTCCCACCCCCCTCCCAAGATTTTTTTTTCTAAGGAAATATACTTTGTCTTTTGAAGATAAAATGTTTAAAAATAAAAGAAGCATTTGTCTTCAGCAGTTAAGAAAGATAGCAACCACCTACAAGCTGTGAGAACACTTACATAATGCTCATACGCTCTCTGGGAGTTCTCCTTTGCCAGAACTGGAGCACTTTCTGTGTGGCTGGCCGATAAACGTGAACTGAAGCCTGGCTCGCAGCACTGGTGCATGTTCTCTGTCTATTCTGAAGGTTAAGTAGGGAAATAATTTTATTCTAGTCTTCACTTTACTACTTTGAAACATTTTGCTGAATTCTCTGTTTAAAGAAAAACCAACAACCCAAATGCAACAAAGCCAAACCTGAAATCCTTTGGGACTGTTGGAGGTAGTGGAGTAGTTTTCTTTTTGTTGCTACAAATAATGCTTTTCATACCAAATAGGGTGACGGTTTATACAACTTAGTTTCAAGGACCGGAGCAGACCCCCCTGAAGCAACACTTGATTTCTGTCTGTCAGATTTGCCTTGTATAAAATGGTACTTTCTTGGTTTATGCAGAATAGTGTTAAGGCTTCCATAGTATGGATATTTTTTTAATTGCATTTTTCCTTTATGTGTTTTTACTGTTAAGTTTCAGTTATTTTTATTAGAATGCTTTTTGTATAGGTCTACTTAAACTTAGGGGTTACGTTGATAGTGGTTACCATCAGTAAATGCAGGTGGCGAATATGAAATAATTCTTTGAGATTGAGGAGGCTTCAGATAACACATTCGCCTCCCCTTTCTCATTTATCTGCAGCACAAGATATGGTAGTATCTTGGTGTGTGTAGTTCTAAATCAGAGAAGTTTCTCACTTTTGTACGATGACTGGATAAAGTATTTATCATACAGGGTGTGATTTTAATCAAGTTGAACTCACGTTTTCTCCCACTGTTTTTTGTGTTTGATTTGCTGATGTCCAAACAATCAGTTACATTAGAAATGTCAGAATATGGCTTTTGAAAACTGAAGATAGACGGAGATGTTCTGCATATCTTAAGTCTAGTTTTCTGTGAAGTAAGTGCTGCTGGTTGTGTAACCTCCAGCTGATGATAAAGCAGTTGTATGTGTCTTCTCCAGCAGCTCAAATGCGTGCTAACAGATAGCAGGGGTTTAGCATCTGGCATGTACAACCGTGTAAAAAGATGTNATGTCCGTTTTTTTTTCTTTTTTTTTTTTTTTTTTTTTTTTTTTTTTTTTTTTTTTGTTTGGAAAGGTATTATCAAAATATTTTTCTTTAGGTTTCAAAATTACTTTGTCAATCAATAAGGAAAGTCTTATGCCCAAGACAAACTAGTACTTTTGTGGATGCTAACTTTTACAAGTTCTTTTTAGAAAGTTGAATAGTTGAATTCTCCTTTAGATTGTAATGGAACAAGAGAGAAGAATCGGATTAATTGTTTATATTTTAATATTGCAAGTCCTCAATTTGTCACCTTTATAGTATTGGTTACACGTGCTGCTCACGGATTCAGTAAGATCACAGTGTATCTCGGTCACAGGTTTCTTTCCTTCTACAGAAGCAGGTTATAGATGTTGGGTGGAGGTGTGCATTTTCTTTATTAGGGGCAGGGCAAGAGAATTTGGTGTTCTAAGCTAGAAATATTTTCGTAGCCTGATGTGGTAGCGCTTTGTGAGTAAAAATGAGAAGAAATGAGAGTGAAATGCGATTTGGTGTGTGACAAAGGAATTTGAGGAATTTAGATTTTGCAGGACTTCTAGAGTATCTTTCGTTCAAAGCTGATGTAGCAACAGGTTTTAGTGCTAAAGGATCGCTTGGGAAGATACCTGGATTTTTAACAGCCTGTCAGTAAAGGGGCTCACATCAGCTCTTGCAGTGAGGAATTGGAAGAGGGAGCAGCGTGCAGTGACCTCCTCCTGCCCTCTCAGTCAGTAAAGCCCAAAAAGGAATCAGCTGTGGTATTTCCACGTGCACGCTGCAACCTGGTTTGGTCCTGCTTCCTAAAGATCTGTTTCTGTGAAATTCCATAATCGTAAAAGGTGGCAAACTGATAAATAGTGGATGTTTAGGCTTGCTGCAATATTTGGTTTTTATGAACAACTTTTATTTTTAGTGGTTAAAATGGTTTATCCAAAAAGATTTCAGACAAAAAATTTGCAATATCTAAGACTTCACTGTGAATTGGAAACTTTCAAATAAGTATTTGAGTTCTGCATTGGAGAACTTTGGGTTTAGATATTTCCTAGTGGCCAAGTTTGTGTCCTGTAGGAAACCCCTGCACAGCTTGGGACCCGAGAGCCACCATCAGCGATGTCTCCGGGTCAGAGCGAAACAGCCAGAGGCAACAGTCACAGGTTGGAGCAGAAGAAATTGTGTTTGAAGCAGGGGGACAAGGAGTTCTCAACGGGGCTACCCAGAGGTGGTGGAGATTTGCAGAACCTGACAAGAGAAGTTCCTCAGCAGCTGATAGCCCCACTGGGGACTGGATGACCTCCAGAAGGTCCCTTCGAACCTGATTTAGTCAGGTTCAAATCACAGATGAGGCACGATTTATGGGAGAAGTCAACTTGTTGCACTGCAATGCTGCCATCAGTGTCGTTTAACGTTTCGCATGTGATTCTTGCTTGCCTTGTTCTTAGTTGAATCTGGACAATAAAATCACATACACCGTTCCGGAAACAAAAATAAAGAAACGGTCATGTAACTGATTTACCAGTGTGTAGCAGAAGTGATGAAAGCTAAGCTGATTTAATTTAAAGCAAGCTATTTATGAGGACAAGGGTTAGGCAGAGCTAAGATGCAGCATAATAAATGTTCAAGCTTTAGTACAACAAGGTGTTTCTCTTAATTTCATATAGATTTAACGGCATGACTACACCTAATGTGGTTTAATCTCTTTGAAAAGTAAGTCCAAGACATAACTCATAGTTAATAAATTGTGGAGAATGTGAGCAGATAAGCAGCTAAATTTTCACTTAAATTCTGTTCTGAAGAGACTTGCTTGGTTAATAATGTACTTAATTTGTATGGGTGAGTGGGAGTTTGAGGAGAGCATAATGTCAGGAAATCGAATGAGAGCTGGGTAAATTATACTTCTAAAAGCTAAGAACAAAGCAAAAAAAATCTTGCATAACAGTAAGTTAATATGTCTTCATTTAATGTGAAGGCACCAATTGGTAACTATGGAAAATAATGAAAAATATGCACTTAACCTTCCTAATTGTGATACTGAGTTATATATCAAGCAGTACTCGCTTATATTTCTTATTTTGAAATTGGTAATTTCAGCAACATGATTCTTTACCCGTTTTAGTAGCATAGATCGTTCTTTGGTGGTCATGATAATTTTTTGTTGTCTTGGTATTTTTTAAAATGCCAAGTAATGTTTGAAATATTTTGGGTATGGGCATTGAAACGCCTTACATTTTAATAACCTTTGAATACACACCCCGGCATGTGCTGTATTTCTATTCAGCATACCTGAAGTTTGAAGTTTACGGTTGAGGATGGACAGCAGTAGTGTTTCTTAAGAAAAATCGTTAAACCCCCAAAATTTTAACAATAAGATGACATTTCTTTGGTTTTATGGATCTTCATGAATTGTTAGTATTTCATATCGTTCATGTTTCCAAGCATCCAGGGATGGACGTCATTGAAGTTCATATTGATTTATTGAAATTTTAATGACTTAATAGAGTTCTGTGAGCTATAAAAGACCCGTGCCGGTAATTCATACTTCTGTCTCCTCACTGTAGATTAAGTACCACATTAATGATAGAAAGGAAAGAAATAATAAATTGGGACTTTTATTCCACTTGGTAGTAGCCAGTAGGCTATAAAATTAATTTGAAAAAGTTCACGCCAAAAAGCCTTCCTTGTTGGGGAGATGAAAGACTGACTAGTTGTGATATACTCCTTTGGTGGTATGAAGTCCTGTATTAATGCCAAAGTTGATTTTTTGATCTGATGGGAAGTTGTGTGGCGCCTCAGAATATTAAAAGCCGTTTGTATGCTGTCATATATTGATCCAGCATTCTCTGACATAAGCTACTGAAACGAAGAAGGTTTTGCTGATAAATGGGTTGTGTCACTGGCTAGCAGGTGGGGTGCAGGAGCTTCGACATCCGTATTGGGAGTTCACACTGTCGTTTTTCTGTCAAAAGGAACAGAGGAAACTGTCCTGCTTCTCAGAACCAAATAACTGTTAAATTGCCTGTACATACATCGCTTAACTATCTTTTTTCCCAAGATTAATGTTTGTGCAAAACTAGTAGATGATGTATGTATCATTTTCCAGCTGAATGTTGTGTGCAAAGGGATGGACCAAAACCCAAAGAAAAGAAGTGATGTGTCTACATGACTATCGTTTTGTTCTCTCTTATTTTTGTCAACCGTAGGGTGATTAAGAGCCTGCTTGCGCTGCCTCTCTCCAGACAGCTTGTCACCATGGATCACCTGGGGACAGCGGACGCCGAGGATGAGTCGGGATCGCTGCCCCGGCTCGCTCCTAGTCCTCACAGCGAAGCAGTTGCGCACGAGTTCAAGGAGCTCTCATTGCAGCCCAACCAGTATTTACCTCCTCTCACCGAACGGAAGAATGGTGAGTGCAAAAGTGACTATTCTCCTTTGCTCTTCGTTGCTTAAATGTTTTCTGTGGGAATAATGAAGTTTCTTTGCTTTCTTCAAGAAGCAGGAGTTGACTCTCTTCACCTGCTCTCACTCAAAGTGCTACGGCGCTGGTTATGGAACCTGTCCTGACCAGGTTCTCCTCTCGTGGCATCTTGGAGGTCTGACTTTAAAATCCCAATTGGAATACTTTGTTGAGGCATATAGAATGAGGAGATTTATATTTTTAGCAGTTTTAAAACCACAGCCAGTGTACAATAGAAGTATTAGTTAAATATTTTTGAGGTAGTTATAAAAAACAGGTTTTTTTCCTGCAAAATAATGCAGAATTAAAGTTTCCCATTGTATCCCAGAAAGCTTAATTCCCCACACAGTTTAAGGTGAACAATGAGAGGAAAATAAGATTTACATTTCGGGAATATTTCCAGTATCTTTTCTCGTTGTTGATGTTGGCATGGCAACTCAGGAAAAAAGTGTTTCCACTGTTACAGTAAGCATCAGGAAGAACTAGGTCTGAATCCAAACGTGGGCTCATTTTTATTGGCAAGGAGGCAGGAGCCTTTCTTTTTCTTTTCCTTTTTTCATGATGTTTGTTTTCCTGACATTAATATCTTCTAGTAAGGAAAATTTCTTTTCCAGTATTTGTAGTAAATAGCGGGACCGTTGAAAGCATGTAAATGAAATCTTTGAGTTTTGAAGCATTTTTAAAAAGCAGTTCAGCTATTAATTCAGTTGTAATAGTATAAGCATTATTAAATAAGGAAAAAAAACGATCTGAAAATCCCAGCTTTAAAGTGGAAAAAAACGGAGATCTATGTTACTGGCCAGTATACATACAAAATACCTGGGAACGGGTCCAAGCCACGGTGTTCTGTGTTTCGGAAAGGTGTGGAGTGCTGTCTGTTACCAAGATGCTCCTGTTTCCACAGTGAGGGACTAAGTCTGTGGTGCTTTGTGTCCATACCCTTAATATTACGTAGCTCTCCAAAAAAGCAAAAGGTAATAAAGGTAAAATAGGGTAGGGAAGAGACTTGGGCTTCACTTATATAAACAGGGAATAACAACCTCTTTGAATATGTGAGCTTGTCTTTTACAGTTGCTTCCTTATTGTTTTCCATGGATAAAGATCCTGAAATAAAGAATACCATGCTAACTGATATCATGTATTCCAAGTATTTTAAACTAAGGGGTCTGTAGCTAATTTATTTTGGCTTTATGTTTTGTAAGGCAGGAAGAGAATTGTTACTGGGAGCCATAGCTTTTATTGGCTACTATTTGATGTTAAATTGATAATAGGTATGTCTATACCAGAAGTTTGTTTTAAGATAGCTTAACAGCTTAACAACATTTTACCTTTTTTATTATAGCAGCAAGAGAAACACGTACATAAAGAAGGCTATTTCATAATGAGGCTAAAAATGCCAATGCTTAAGTCATAAAAAAAAGAATTTACTGGGGTTTTTTGCATCCTGTGTTTATATATTATACCTGTAGAAATTTTGTTTGTTCGGGTTTTTTTTGAATTGCCTATAAAACCAAAATGGATCACATTGGTATTTATGTTGAGTGTCAGACTTTTCATTTTTGACGGCTACTACCCCAAGAATGCACTAAATTAAACAGGAAAAGTCCCTTTATAAAGGGTTCCCTTATAAAAATCCCTTTTATAAGGATGAAAATCCCCATTTTATAAGGTATGCCAAGGTTGGAAAGTTCTGTCTTGACAAACCTTGCCATGGCTGTATTAAGTACATGTTTATCCCCAGCAAGTAATTTAATTGTTTTGTCATCTTCCTGCTTTTACTGATGAAGATAAATGAACAAACAAGCAGTAAAATGAGGAATGCAGCTTCAGGTGCTGAACGTAACTCGTGTTGGTCTTTAGTTTTTTGGGTTTAGTTCTTCTGTATTGGACAGTTGGCTCTTAGCCATTCTTCCCATAAATTGAAGGTATTTTTGTGCCTTCATGAATCAGCGAAATAATTTATAGGTAGGTTTTGTGTTGTCTTCAAGTATAATCTGCTACTTGAGACTTTAATGCTTATGGGCTCTGGCGTGTTAAAAGAACAGATTTTAATAAATAAAGCGGTGGTGGGGAAATGAATAATTTGAGAAGCTGCCTTTCACTCCTGTGTGCCGCTTGACTTGAGAACCGTTGCCCTTTTACTCTTCATTACTTACTATAATTCCTTTTATGACTTAGGATACTGTAGAGTTTTTGTTCATAGCAAGTGTCAGGCTTCCCACAAAGATTTTAACGTCTGAAGTTCAAATAATGGGCTGTGGCCCTGCTTCTCTGCGTCTTCTGTGACAAGACTTAAATCATCTGGCTGGGCTTGGCCAAAGGATTAGACATTGTTGTTGAGGCCGTTATTAGCACAACCCTATTGCTTTGGAAAAAGAAAAGGCTTAACGATCTGCAAGGCAGATAGAGAAATCATGTGATATGGGGAATTTTTAAAGGAGTGCAGTCTGATAAACATGATAGAGAAATGACTGATGGACACCGGCGCAATTTCCAATCCTTTTCATTTTATAGATCTTATATAAGGATCAGGAACTGGCTGGATGGCCGCACTCAAAGGGTTGTGGTCAATGGCTCAATGTCCAGGAGGCAGATGGTGACGAGTGGT
>VZRU01005012.1:37174-60382 GCA_013398155.1 Pedionomus torquatus | reverse complement strand
AAGATGCTGCGAGGGCTGGAGCCCCTCTGCTGTGAGGACAGGCTGAGGGAGCTGGGGCTGTTCAGCCTGGAGAAGAGAAGGCTCCGGGGAGACCTTGGAGCAGCCTTCCAGGATCTGAAGGGAGCTGGAGAGGGACTTTTGGTCAGAGTGTTATGATAGGACAAGGGATAATGGTTTTAAGCTAGAAGAGGGGAGATTTAGATTGTATCTTAGGAAGAACTTCTTTGCTGTGAGGGTGGTGAGGCACTGGAAGAGGTTGCCCCGAGAAGCTGTGGCTGCCCCATCCCTGGAGGGGTTCAAGGCCAGGCTGGATGGGGCTTGGAGCAACCTGGGGTGGTGGGAGGTGTCCCTGCCCAGGGCAGGGGGGTTGGAACTGGATGATCTTTGAGGTCCCTTCCAACTCTAACCATTCTGTGATTCTATAATCTTTCCAATGGTGTTCAAGCATCCTGCCACTGAGAGAATGCTGCTTCAATAGTATTTAAATAAATCCTAAATTAACTTAAGAAGAGCTTCTAGTTCTTTTCCTGTCCTTATGTGAGAGACCTGACAATATCTGACTTTATACTGGCTGGCTGCTTCTGTTTCTGTAGTAAATAGACACTTGTGTTCAGATTGCTTTCTTAAAATGACTAAGAGAGGTTTGGGCGCTGTCATCCTCCAGAGCGCCCAAACTATTGTTCGCCCATAACTTCAGATTTAGTAATCTTGGTTAATTTGGGGTTTTTTTTGCTTTTTTCTTTTGTTTTGTAAAAATGATGAAAGTCAGCAGAAAATTTCTAAAAGCAAAATTTGAACTTAGTAGATTCATATGAGAAGTAGCTTTAATAATTAGTCTTTGCTTTTACTTTTTACCCAAACTGGATTTCCTCAGCAGTATTTTAACATTTCACTGTTTTATAAAGTCCGTAAGGTTAAGAGATTTTTAGTACACAGAAAGACGGTGGCACTTAATAAAGGAAAAAGAAAAAATCTGAACTGTTTAAGGTTTTTCTGTTGAATGTTTTTCCGCAGTAAGCGTTGTGCTCTCTGTGAGCTTTGGTACTGATCCTTTAAACCTTGTGTTTACTTGACTGAGTCTTTTGGCAGCAGTCCAGTAGAAGGCTGTATTATTCTGGTATTGTTGTGTGTGGTGCAGCTAAGCCGCCTTGCACAAGTTAGCACAGAAGCTGCGTTCCAAGCTTTACCAATGACATTGGAAGTGTGGGAGGCTGATGCTGTGCTTTGGTTTTGTTTTACGTGGAGGTAATGGCAGCAGGACCGTACAGTGGAGCTGCAGGCGCGTGCCCGGAGTGCCAACAGTCCTTTGAGATGTTACTGCTCCCTCCTTTCTTTACGTTTTTCTCCTCTCGCCCAGTCCGCTCCCCGAGATGGGTTGTAGAGCAAAGCAAGCGTAAGCGTTCAGGGGAGCACAGCTCAGTATTTTTTAGTGCAAAATCTCATGGTTAGATTCAGCTCCGCTGGAACTGTTGTCCCTTGAGTTTACCAGGGACCGACGCTTCGATGCTCTGCTAACTGTTGAAAAGGTTGTAATTAGCAATAGAGTATCGATAGCTAACAGTTGGAGGGCAATAACCTCAGCGGCTTCTCCAGCCACACTGCGTGGAGGTGTTTACTCCCTGATTAAAGACAAATGGATAATTTCTTTGGGGAGGGAGAGGGAGGGATAGAGAAGGGCAGCAGCATGTTCTTGTCCTCTCAGACGTCAGTTTTGAGACAGATGTCTTCCATCACAAGAAGTCTGTGAAACATAAATATTAACCAATTAAAGTTTCATATTTGAATAGCAGGGCGAGTAATGGGAATTTTCAAGCTGATTTGATAGGTTTATTATTGCAAGGCTGAAATTCTTCAACTAAATTATCTCTAAAGCAAACACTTGAATTATTTGGTCTTAGAACAACAAACTGTCTAAAGAAGGTAACCTTGCGTGTGTATTTGGGTGTGATAGCAAAGAATCATGTTCCCAGGATGCTGTATATTGGTCCTCTGGATTGTCACCATGACAATTTCCTTTTTCCTTTTCACCCGTTTTCAAGTTAATAGCTGTGGATTACTTATTAAATTAATTTCAAGTTCTTATTAGTCTACATCTTTCTGGATAATTAAGCAATACATACAATACATTTATCGTGTTGGAACCCGATGATCTTTAAGGTCCCTTCCAACTCTAAGGATTCTATGATCATTTAAACTTGTGCCCTGTTTATTGCAGCAGATGGTTGTGCCTGTGCTCTGGAGGCCAACACTTGTTCCACTTCCCCCAAAGCAACACAAGTTACCTTTTCATTGGTTCTGCTCTTGTACGTGTTACCTGCTGGCTGGACACCGCAGACGTGTCTGTGCCTCTGGCAGTCTAATGGCAGCTGCTGGTGCACGGCTGACGGCTGTCCTGTGGGCGGTAGGGCTCCTCACTTAAAGGGAGGTTGGGAAGCAGAATGCCATGGCCTTGAGAAGCTCTTGGTGTGCATCCCTGCCTGAAGGATGCCAGGCTGCGTACTCTGTATTTGCTTTCTTAGTCAAGCTGCTGTGTCCTTAGGAAGGACAGTGGTTGAGGGAGGGGAAGAGCGACGTAGATGAAGCCCTTCGTTAGGAGCAGGAGGGAGAAAAATGATGACTAGGTGTTGTTTAGCTGGACTGCAGTGGAAGAAGAAGGAGGAGGTAGCAGGCAGTGCGGCACAGCTGAAGTACTAGTCAGAACAATATGCTACCCACGCGCTGTACCACGGCTTCACAAGCTTCTGTCTGAGAGCCAGGAGGTGGCAAGGGAGGGAAGGATAGGCTGTCTGCTGCTGACAGCAGGAGGGTGGATGGGAATGATGCTGCTTGCAGCCTTCTAACCTGCTCTTTCAGAGCCAAAGGGTGCGAAGGGATTGCACACGCAGATACCATCAAAAATAGGAAGCACTGCATAAACAAAGCTTTTTGCACAGTGAACTAGTACTTTGCCAAACCAGTGAGCGTGCCACTTCGGCTGGTAGGGGTAGATGTGAGGGTCTGGCTGTCAGGAGCCAGGCAGTCATAGCTGTTTCAAGATACCTGTCCGATGAAAAGGTCTCTATGTTTTACAGCTGTCTCGCTTGGCTTTGCTGTAACCTCCTTGACTGCCAGAATCTCCTTGTGACGGTAGGTGCTAGTTTCTGAAAAAGAGAGACATGCAGGGTACTCTGGTGCAGTCGTCAGCCGCAGTGGGAGCCCTTGTGAAATGGGTAGAGAACTGATTGGGTCCTGTATGGGCCACCGACTCTCCTTCAGTTCTCTCTAGGCCTGTTCGGCTCTGTCTGGGCAATAAATCTCTTCAGATTGTAAGTCTGCCTGTTCTCTCTCCTCTGCATTGTGTGAAATGAACAGTTTTGTTCCAGCTAGAGGAAGCTAACGGGTGTCTGCTGCTCTGCTCAGAACCACAGTGGGTCTGGGGTTGCCTTCTCGTTCTGCTTGGCCTCGTCGGAGGAGCCGAGTGTGGCTCCAAGCCTGTGCTGGAGGAGGGTGGAAAAGGTGGTGATGTGCCTGCTCTTCAGTAGCTAGCAGCTATGCTGCAGCAGAATTGAGCTCATTGAGAAAATAACAAAGCTTTGGATGTTTTGTCAGGAAAAAGCTTTGGGACAATGAGTATCTTGAAGTAAAAGCAACCTGGCAAAATCTCTCTGAGATTAAATTAGCCCGAAGAAACGAGAGCTTCTGGCTGCATCAGAATAATCACATTCAGGAGCAAAGACCTTGAGGCACAGGAGGTGGGATGAGGATGGCAGCTTCCTGTGGGCCACTAGAGCTTGTGGAAGACCTAGTGAACTAAGGTGAAGATGCAACACAGGCACACCCCTCAAACCAAAACAAAAATCCCACAAACCCAAAAAAAAAGCCAAACTAAAATGAAAACAAATACTCCAAATGGTGTGTATTGAGTCCTCCTAAGGGACCAGCCGAGCCAGCTGGGAGACGGACAGTTCTCAAAATAGCTGAATGAAATCTACATCTTGCTTAGCCTAATGGTGTCATTTCAATAAATTTGATGAACCAAGGGAATTTTTCTGGCATCTAAAAGAGTTGTGGGTATATTAGTTTGCCTGTTATCTCTTATCTTCCACTTCCTTATTATGCAGCACTGGTAACATGCATTCTTGGCATAGCTTTATGGCTTCTGAACAAATCCTTAATCCTCTGTGCAGTTAGTAGATTTGAAGCTGCAAATTTGATACTAGGGAATCGGGTGAAATTTGGGACATCCTCCCTATATCTGTGTACGATGGGGTTTTTTCCCACTCTTTTATGAGATTTGCAATTAGGCATGTTTTTTCCTCTCCAGACGGTACATAGGTAGGTTACTGAACCTAGAAGTTCTTTTCTTAAGTGAGTTGGAAGAAACGAAGTGGTGAAAAGATGGCCAGTGGGAAGACTAGAGGAGAACAAATGAAAAACTTAGTTCTGATTAAAGTAATAGATCGGCACAGAAAATGATTGGAAATGTCAACTTAAATTCAGCAGTTTTGTAGTTGCTAAGCTGAAAGCAATGAGATCTGGAAAACAGCATGCCAAGAAAAAAAAAACAAGAGTAAGTATATTGTAAAAGACTGGTCTAGATCCAGAAGCAGTATATAATTTATATAAGTTTACAATAAAAGTGTGTGTGTATAGTATAGCCTATATATAATGTGTGTGTGGAAGGATGGTTGCCCAGAGGGGCTGTGGAACCTCTGCCCATGGACATGGCTCTCATCTGAGTGGGCACAGTCCTGGGCAGCTGTTCAGCCAACCCTGCTCGAGCAGAGGGTTGGGCTAGGGCATCTCAAGGTGTTGCTTCCAACCTCAGCCATTCTGTGACTTGCCTTTCTTTTAAGGTTTTAATAGTCAATGGAAGCCCCAGTGTGAATATTCTACTAAATAATCCTTTGAAGGAACGGGCAGCGTATTGTAATTAATATGCCATTATCTCTGTGTTTTGGAGTTATTGTGGTGCGTTGTGGGTTTTTATTGGAATTTTGTTCTGTTTTGTTTTCATTAACAAACAATGCCAGTAAAAAAAACCAAACGTCTTTTAATGTGTGGATTCTCTTGGTCTTCCCGTAAATATACAGATGTTGTCTTATCTGTTGTGAGATGAGAGAGCAAACCGGGTAGGTACTAATTTCCCAGTAAGTCTGTCTTTGTCGTTGGTACTGCCAGTTCCCACAATCCGAGCATTCCCAGGGCATCAGTCAGTGTCTACAAGGAACAATTTTCAAATATTAAAGCATGTGAAAAGACACACAGGCCAAAACTCAGAGCTCTCTGGGGACTGTGACCTCTTAAATGGAATATATTCTGACATTTTCACAGGCTACATGAAAGAATTCCAGCAGGGTCACTTCATTTGGTAAACTTCTAAACAAACATTCTGTCATTTTAGCTTGATTTATAGGTTTTTATTTATTTTTTTTAATTATCTGCTTATTGTGAAGAGATTAACATGGGAGACGTGACCCGTGACTGACACAATTTAAGGCATCTAGTATATGTGAAAAGATCCTGTTAGAGGGCTTGGCGTTTGAGTGATTGCAGGAGATATGGAAAGTATGTTTTCCTTTAAAGAGATCTCTTGATCAAACTGTCTAATTCTGACTTCTTTTTTTCTTTTTTCCCTGAAATTCCTTGTGGATAACTGCATGCATAGCTAGAAAAGAATGTTAATTTTAAATTCCACTGTGTAATTGTTTTAAATGGTTAGACCTAAATCCTAGCTGCGTCTGTTGACACTGTAGCTTGCGGTGCAACCACCGCGGGAAGGTAACGCAGCGCAAACGAAACGGGTGATTAATGTGCAGCGCTTACCAGGTCAGCCTGTCGCAAATCATAGGTAGCATGGCAGGTGACCAAATACTGTATTTTTAAAATTATGTACATATATGCAGTTAAACTTACATATAATTTTTACTCTATTATACATACACCCTTTTAAAATATTTATTTATTTGGCTGTCTATATGGCTGCAGCTGCACGGCAGGGAGTTTTCATTTAAACAGTGAATGCTGTCAACATATGTCCTCCCTTAAAAGGAGTTTGTGGAGGTTTTAGTGGGAGAAGTAGAACACGCAGACTTATAAATTTGATGTATCACTGTAAGAGTGTGGGATCTTTCTGGGAAGGAGCTGAGGTGGGTGGTGACCATAATTGGGGTTGGTTAGAGCTTCGTTAGCACCGTGCTGCAGGGTGGAGGCAGTGGTGGCCAGTCCACCTGAGGTAGTTCTTTAGTCGCAGCGTAGTACACAATGCCATTTCAGAAATCACTCAATGTTTTCAATTGACTTTCTTGAAAATCTAATAGAAAGATATACTTGATGTTTCAGTAGAAAAAGAATACGAAGATGAGAGACTCGAATGTTTTAGGGGTTGCATCTTAAATACAAACATAAGACTTACTGTATTTACTGCTAATTTGTTTGACATGTCTGAAGCGTTCAAAGAATTTATGTACTGCTATAGAAAAAAAAAGGTTTTTTTTTTATCAAAACAAGAAGGCAGAATAGAAATCTATTGTAAATGGTAATGGGGAGTGTGGGGGAATAAACAAGAAAATGCAAAGTAAAAACCTGTAAAGTAACAGTTCCAGGTAACTTCTTCCCATTGAAAAAAGTAAGAGAATAAATTAAAAGAGGGATTATTTTTAAGTGAATGAAGTTTATGTAGTCAAAGCAATATTTATGCAAAGAAATGACCCCACAAAGATGAACTGGATTCTCCTGACACAATAACAGATCAGCAAGGAATCCCTCAAGGTGTGCAAAAGGCCAAGAGGAAATAATTGTTTTAGCAATTAAGCTTTTGTTTCCCTGCTTCAGAATCTCATGGTAGTGAAATATCTGAAGCTGTTCTAACTTTTTTTGTCTCGAGTTTAAGCTGTAGGGTTTTTGTTTGATGGGCTTGCAAAAGATTGAGCTCCCTATGATGTGAGGGATGTTGGAATGTACGGCTAAAGTAATTGTTGCTTAGTTACCTGCCCGTTAATGAGGCTGTACGGCTGCTGACAGCGATCTCACTGGCCAGATCCCTGATACTTGAAAAGATCAGGCTGCTGTTGGGAGCTGCAGACAGGCAGACTCTGTGGAGGGCACGGTGGTGCCGCATCGTTTCCTCCTCTACGCTGTGCTTTTAGGCATTTCCTCTTTTCAAATGGGTGGGGTTTTTTTCTGTAGGTCTAAGGTTGGTGGAACATTTGAAAATCTGTGTTGCAGGAGGATGGAAGGAAAAACCATGGGTTACCTTGGACTGAACGTAACCAAGTGTTTATGAACGAGGAGTGCAGCGCTCGCCAGTGCCACCTGACTGCATTGTGGGGTCTGGACCTGACAGGAACGATCCGTTCTTTTTCTTCATTTCACCCGCTTATATACAATATATACAATTCAAATAAATTGCAATTAAAATGAGAGGTATTTCTATTCTCTGATATTCCAATTGAGGAATTGGAATTCCTCAAATGTTTATTGAAGCTTGTGTATCTTCAACTGCTGGTTTTCATAGATTGATGCTGTTTGTAGTTGGGCTTAAACTTGTAGTTGACCAATACAGCATGCACCGCCTCAGATTTTCTTTTAGCTGAAAGAAAGAGACACTGAGGTTTTGTTGTTTAACAGAAACGAGTGTTTCGGCCGCAGTTCTGTTTCTAGCTCATTACAGGTTTCTGTTTCATCTTCAGTGTCATTTAGCTCTTTGTACTGTTGAAAGTCTTTTGGAAGCAGGTAGGTGTTCTCGTCGGGGAGGTTTGTACATCCAATATTTACTTCAGAAATACGCAGTCCTCTTCCCTGTGTTATAAACCTGTCTTAAGTATGCCGTCCACGGCAGAAAGACGAGATGAAAATTTAGCAATTTGAAACAGGTTTTTTTGGCCTATTTTTTCGTAATGCCATCAATTTCAAATGACAGCACTAATTCCGGCTGCCTCTTAGAAACTGAACACAAAAGCATTTCAAACTGAGTGGAGTTGAGAGACCCCAAGCTTTTCTTGTCTATACTTTGTATTTCATGGGTTGTGTTCTACCTATTGCAAAACTGCTAAATAAAGAAAAGGCTTTAAAGAGTAATCAAAGAATGAACAAGCTGCTATTGTTTCATTAATACTTACTCCAAAGGATTTTTTGTCATAGACCAAATGGGTAATTTGAATGGGAAAGTATTACGTTCCCTCTGTTGAAGTCTTTCACCGGTTCTTTTAAGATAAATGTGGAATTAGCATCCTTTAAAACCGACAATGAAAGTTACTGCTGTACAAAGCAGTTTTTATCTGTCAAAACAATGACCTTCCAGACAGACACTATCCAAACATGGGAAATATGTTTAAAGTATTAAGAGGGTGTTTGGGGCCGATGACAGGGCTTCTGCTAATTTGCAAGATGTTAAAAAATTACTGTCAGATTTGAAAGTGCCTAAGTAAATCCGAGATGTGAGTTATAGGGCTTTAGTGGTCAAAGGCAGGAACTTATGAACTGTTTGAGGAGAATTACAAATTTATTTCGTTTGACGGGGAAAAGGGAGCACTTAGATGCAGGTGGACGGGCTTGGGGGGGATCACAAGGAGGGACGTTGCCTTGATTCAACGTGGGATCTGGTGCCTGGAAGACGCCTTTGAAGAGCTGAGTACTGTTAGTTAACAGGTTAACTTGGCACGGCAGCTCTGTTCCCTCGAGTACAGGCCTTAGGAATGTGAGAAAGTCACTCGTAAGAACGCACACTTCTCCAGTTCTGCAGCGCTGCACCCACATCCCCAGCCGGCAGTTGTGAGATGCCCCCAGGTGCCTGTGAAACTGTCTCAGAATTTTAGGCTTTTGTAGTAGATGTGTTGAGACATGGTGATTATTTCTTCTTTGGAGCCTTATTGCTAAAAATAGTGGGACTACATTGTTGGTCAGCCAAGTAACCGGTATATCCAAATTATGAGTTGAGCTTGGATTAATGTATAGTCAGGACTGCTGGAAAAACATGATGTTGGTGGAATATGAGTCTTTTTTTCATAACCAGGTGGATAAATGGCGTTCTTTGTGCAGGGATTTAAGAGGAGCTGTTCCCTGGGCAGAATGTCCAGGCATTCTCCATATTCACAGTACAACTGAATCTGAACAAAATGTAGTTTTTTCTTCCAAAGGAGCTTTTCCTCCTCCTCAGTTATGTCTGCCCCCTCCCCAACGGCTCAACTGTGCGTGGTCTTTATTGACAACTGCAGTACATCAAAAATACACAGCATTGTTTTGACCATCTTTCCTGATCTGGACAAGAATTTAATCATTCTTATTTTCCATAAATTCTCTTCATAAAGGTACTTGCAAATTACTGTTGAGATTTTGAGCTTCTTAAAGATGTTTTAAAATATTAATCTGTACGTTAACTTGTATTGAACCAGGAGGTGAATTTGAACCAAAATACTAGGCTTAACTCCAAGGGGCTGAAGCATAAGAGTATTCGTTTCTGTAAATTCTGCTGCGACCCTTGAAAAAGGGGAGGAGAGGGAGCAGGAACTCGTGCCACCGGCGCTCGTCTTTCCGAACACGGGAGAACATTCACGAGGGCCTGAGCTGCTGCTCCTGTGATCGGGCATTCACCTGAGCACTGGGCACTCTGCTTTATATAAATTACTGTAAATAAACAAGTGAAACAGGAATGGATAGAACCACCTCCAGAGCTGTGACACTAGAAGAAAAATGGCATGCTTCAGGAAATACGAAGCGCACCAAACACTTCCCGTGGAACAATGTCTGCTGTTACCTGTTGTCATAACGTTAGAAAATAATTAATCCATTCGAACTGTTGACTTCTCTGATGGCACAAGAAAAATGTGGGGTTACAATCAATCCATAACTGTCTGAGAGTCTATTGACTGTGTCGGATTTTCATATAGGTTTCTTAAACAGTAAGTGTCTGTGTTCTCTTTGTCTGGATTTGATTTTTTTCTGTCTGAACGTGTGGAATTCCTCAACAGTGATTTTGTTTCTTAGGCATCGTCACGCGGGCAGTGAGGAAGTTCAGTTCATATATCAAAGAGTTCTTTAACAGGGTTTTTTGTTTGTTTGATCGTCTTGGAGAAAGCCAAAGAGGCGAGACAAGTTCTATATTTTTTTCTCTAGTTTCCACTAGTTGGTTTTTTTTTTTGTCATATCTAGAGTTTCTCTGATGCCATGAAAATGAAACAGTTTTTCTGAGTGGAGATGTCCTTTATAATTTCAGGCTGAAGGATTTGAAATATGAAGCAGGGGTATGGAAAACACGTGTACTGATAGCATTTTGGGGTGAAAGGCAAGGGGAAAAGCACCTGCTAGAGTTACTTGTTGACATGTAGCATCTCTTTAGAGGTATATATAGTAGATTTTCTCCAGGTGCATGAAATGTGAACTAGTCTGCTGTTCCCACGTAGCCAACACCAGATAAGTAGAGGGGATCTCTTTCCCCAGAACTGTCCAGGTTGACCCTGAAGTTGATGGCTCACATAGGATAAATGGGATATGCTGGAGAGATTGGCAAATCGGAAGCTGTGGGAGGAAATGAGCTGTGAACTGTCACGTAGAAAGGAAAACAATAAAAGACTTGGGGTTTAGATATTTACAACAAGAAACAGAATCTTTCTTGTGCTGCGAGACGTGGAAATGTGACTGGAGTTCCCACTGAACTCTGTGAGACCTGAGGCTGGGGCGGGTGAGAAGGTTCCCCAGCATAACTTTCTCGAATGCCAGTGTACAGCTCTAATTACTGGTGAAACTTAATGAGTAATGAACGTGCCAGTGAGGCAAAGATAAAGTATTTCTGCTGCCTGCAGCAGCCTTGGGGGTCGTGGGGGAAGGGAGAGGGGAGGGGAGAAAAGAGAGTCCTCAGCAGTAGTTTGTCTTAGGTATCGGCGAATGCTGCTCCTTCAGCAACTGCTGGATTTATTTTTAACTGCTTGACTCATTCTTTGTCAGATGATTGACCATCGAGCTGCACATTGAAACACGGCTGTGCGGAGGAAGCAAGCGTAACTGAAGGAAAAGGGGGAGTGGTTGTCTGGGAAAAGAGGTGGGATCTGGGAGCTGAGCTTCACAGGCTGGGGACCCGCTGTCGGAGCCAGTTACCAGCTCCCAGCAGAGCGAGCCCACCGCTGGAGGAGGAGGAGGAGGAGGAGGATGGCCGCTCTCGGCAGCACCAGGGCGCAGATCCTCGTTTGTTAGGAGGAAGGAGCTGGAAGCAGTGGTCGGGACAGCAGCGCGCTGCTTGCCGACAGATCAGTATATCTTTTTTTTTCCTATGCTGGATTTTGCCATTCTAAAGGATTCTCATCATGATCGATAGCTCCAAGAAGCAGCAACAGGGCTTTTCCGAGATTTTACCTGCAGGAGATGACAAGCCGCTGAAGGAGAAGGAATGCCTTGAGGCCAGCAGCCAGAAGAGTCTCAAGGAAGGTCAGTCTCTGGCTGGTTGGGGGCAGGAAATGCAGGGTCATTTTGTTGGTGGTGTAAGGCTGTGTGTCAGAACTGTTATACGTTAAATTAGGTATTGTTTTCCCTCTTCAAAAACTTTCTAAAAGCTAAGTTTAGAATTTATATGAGACTATTAAAATAACATTGATAACAGCTTGATTGAGATCATAGTATGAAGAAAAAAAGAGTGGTGAAGTACTCTTTAGAGTAGCGCATAGGGCTGAATTCATTAAACGTTCTGAAATTGTCCCGTAAATAGTGCGCAGAATGCTTCAAAATGCCACTATTGAAATTATTTTTAAGCGTCACTTAATGACATTTGTTATATTTAACCCCTGCAAACCTTTAGTTTTAGACATGCATTACTGCCTGACTTTCAGCAGTGCTTTTCCCGGCTGGCTTGCTCTAGAATTCCCTTCCCCCCTTGTACTTTAAATTAGATTTGACTCTGCTTTCCAATTGTATCTTTTTCACATTGCGTTGTCTCCTTAAGTGATTGTTTTTAGACTGCATTAAATTGAAACGAGGCACAAGCGTCAGTCTGTAAAACAGCGATAGTCTGAGGATGTCGGGGCGTTATTTAAAGCTGACGAGTGGTGCTACACCAGATTCCTCTCAAGCAGTACTTGTTGGGCTGTGGCCATAATAGCGCCGAGAGGTGAAGTCCTCTTACTCTTCCCAGCTGGAGGTACGTGTCTGCACGGGCTGTGCCAGGAGGAGACCTCTGGAGGTCAGCTGCCAGCCCTGCCCACAGCGCTTTGTGTCAACACCCCGGGATCTCTGCGGCTCACGAAGTTCCAACTTCTTAATCAATCAGAAGCAAAAACTGTGTTTGTACAGATTGGCAAATCTGCTGGTTTTCACTCTGCTACATGAGATCATGATTCTCTCAGAATTTAAATGCTGGGTTTGTTTTGGGCTTTTGTTTGTTTTTACATTTATATCTTAATGTTTAAAATAGCGAGCAGCCCGTATTCGCTACTGAATTCCATAACAGGCAGTTTATTTTTAAAAACTCTTTGCCTAGTTCTAAGTTATGGCTAGAGAAAACACTGATTTTTTTAATAATGTACCAATACCAAAGATTTCTTATTGATTGGAAAGGTAGATAATAATAAGTTGAGTGTTGATGCACGTCGCTGTGGCCGGCCGAGAGCACAACAGTTCTGCTTCCTTTGCAGCAGGAAAGTGCTGACTGAAAGGCAGTGATTGAAGGGAAAGGGCCAGCAGTGGCTGCCCCGCGGCGTCTGCCTTGCAATCCAAACAGACCAGGGTATCTGAAGCTCTGTGGGGCAGCGGGAGCAAAGAAAGAAGGGGAGGAAGTTGCAAGGGACAGCGGAGTAAGCCTACTGTTGTGGGGAAAAACCCCGAACCCTAACTAATCCAAACCACCAAGAAATAAAGGGAAAAAATGAGCACGATGGCCAGTGCGGGTGGGCTAACAAGTAACTGCGGCCGTCACTACCTGCAGCCTTCTTTGAACAGGCAGTTACGTAGAAAGTGGATGAAAGAATGGACATTACAGTAATGATGGTCTGTCAGAGCAGCAAAAATCCTGCAATTATGGGACACTCTTCCAGTTCAAATTCATGAATATTTTAGTTTAAATTATTCAGTGCATAAAAGAAGTTACAATTGTTTTCCAGAATCACTTTAGTACCTATTCTCTGTTTTCACTTTTCCCCAGTGAATTCGGCTTATCCTTTTCTCTCTCCTAAGTTTGGCAACCTAAGAATTAAAATAGTGAACTTCTTTTTGAGAGTATGAATGACTGCAGGTTCTCCTCTTCCAGCCTTTCCTTTTTCTGAAGCTTAAAAAAAGCAAGCCCGCTTTTGCTTTTGGGGCTGTTTTTTTTTTGGTTTTGTTTTTTGTAGTACATAGAGAATGAGCAAACATCGCAAATCTACTTGGCTTGCATCTAGAGAGACTAATGCTTCACCTTTTCAGTTTGTAATGTTAGAAAATATGTAGTTCAGGTATTTTGTAGATTTTTGAAAATGCGGTTGCAGTTTTTAAGTTCGTCCTATTTAAATAGCACTAGAAGAACGTTAAAACTTCTTATTTTACAGAACAGTATATTGTGAAGTGAATTTAGGAAGTCTTGCCTTGTGCCCTAAACTGTTGTAATACAGACAGATGAGCTCCTGCAACAGTGTGTGGTCACGCAGAACTCTTGAAGACGGTGTTAAGTTGGTGAAACAGATCGGTGTGGTGCTATCTCACCTGAGAATGAAAAGGAGACTGCATCCCAGCTAGTTTGCCCATATTTTTTACAGATTAATCTGAGATTCTAAGCTACCAGTTGCCTGCGTTTACTGTAAGGAAGAAAAAACATCCAGGAAGGAAATTTTCTTTCCACCTTGAAACATAACTTCTTTCCTGGATTTGCATCACTGTTTAATTTTACTGTTTTGTGAGGGACTGGAGACCGGCAAGTGCCAGAAGCGGGAACTGGGGTAGAATGAGTGGAGCACAGGGATTTCTCAGGTGCTTGCTGGAAATGCCTTCGTGCTGTCCGGTTAATAGTTTACCAGCTTTAGTCAGGAAGGATTTCTTCCCTTCCTCCCTTGCAATCAAATCGATGTTGCATGAGAATTGTTTGTTTAACCGCTTTCTTCCTCTTGCTGGCATGTTGGGTACTGGGGATGCTCTTGGTCTCTGCTGCTCTCCCGCACTGGCACGTTACACTTACAGGTTCTGCAGTTGCGTCGCTGGTTTCGTTTGTTTGGGGGTCTGGTTTTGTTGTTGGTATTGATTTTTTTTCTGACGTTTTAAGATTTCATATATGATGTTTGGAGGTGATTTTATTACCCCTTAACAGTGGCAATCTGAGGTATGTTTCTAGAGACACAAATAATGAGAAAAATACCGTGGTGTTGGGGAAGTAGTGTTCATGTTGTCTTAGTTAAGAAGAGGAGCGGTGTGGGTTCAGTGCACTGATCCTCACTGTCAGTACAGACGGGGGGATGAGGTGCTGGAAAGCAGCACTGAAGAAAGGGACTTGGGAGTGCTGATGGACATGAGGCTGGACACGAGCAGGCGGTGAGCACTTGCAGCCCAGAAGGCCAGTCCCATCCTGGGCTGCATCAAAAGATGTGTCACCAGCAGATCCAGAGAGGGGATTCTGCCGCTTTGCTCTGCTCTGGTGAGACCCCACCTGGAGTCCTGGGTGCAGGGCTGGAGCCCTCAGGAGAGGAAGGACATAGACCTGATGGAGCAGGTCCAGAGCAGGGCCATGAAGATGCTCAGGGGGCTGGAGCACCTCTGCTACGTGGACAGTCTGAGGGAGCTGGGGCTGTTCAGCCTGGAGAAGAGGAGGCTCCAGGGAGACCTAATTGCAGCCTTTCAGTACCTAAAGGGGTAGGTGTGACAGGACGAGGGGCATTGGACTTAAATTGGAGAAGAGTAGATTTAAGTTGAATATTACAAAAAATTTCTTTCCTCTGAGGGTGGTGGAACACTGGAGCAGGTTGCCCAGGGAGGTGGCTGAGGCCCCTTCCCTGGAGATATTCCAGGTGAGGCTGGATGAGGCCCTGGGCAGCCTGGGCTGGTTGGGGGTGTCCCTGCGACTGCGGGGAGGTGGGACTGGATGGGCTTGGGAGATGCCTTCTGGCCTGGAGGATTCTATGATTCTATCCCCTGAGGCTGTGTTAATGTTCTTAACTTTATGTATCTACCAGAAAGAGTGTCTTCAGTCACAGTGGGATAATCGTAAGTCTTACAAGTAAATCAGCACTTACTCCACAAATTTTTCTTCAGTGTAGCATTTAAGTGAATAATAAATATATGGTAATGCCATTATAATAAACACAAGCTTAAATACTTTGATAAACCAAGGGTGCAACATATTAATTTGCTATTGTATGTAATCCGTATGCAATTAGAGGATACAGCAGCTCACCAAGAAGTCTAAGGAAACTCGCTACGGCAAGTCTAAGATTTCTTAAAGGTTTTATAAAAGGTTAGGATTATGACTGCTGCTGCCAAAAGCAGGTGTAGTCTCGCCCAGCCGTGCCCTGCTTTCTGCCAGCTTCTTCCCTGAGCTGGCGTTGGGAGCGATGCAGCCCCGAAGGGAGCAGGATCAGCAGACAGGTATTTACTGGAGGCTGTTTCAATAGCGTCAGTTTTCAGCCAGATCAGAGCACTGACCTGAGAGGCTGCAGCTTTGCCAGCCTTGATCCAGCACAAGCAGATGGGCTTGGAGGGGGAAGAGACCATTGTCTTTCCATCAGTAATCCTGCCTTAGATCGTATGAAGTTATGAAACCATGCTCTGAAACCACCCTCTTTTGTTGCTACGCTGGAGGTTTCTTCTTTGCATTACAAACGCTTTGTGAAAGCAAAGTCCTTCCAATGCAGCAACATCGCTGTCGCTGTCAGCAACCTGACTCATCCACGCGGGCAGCTTCTGCAGAATCCGATGATGTTGTCTACATCGCCCAGTTGACACAGTGCCGTTGCTTCCTTCCCAGTTTGTGATAAGGCATCTTAGTGTAAATCCACCTTCCTGGGTGTTTTGAATTCATGTGTAATCCCGTGAGGTGGAGGATCTGCTCTGGTGGTACGTGTTTTGTTTGCTGGTTCTACTGTGCCTAGGAAAAGCACGGAAGATGGAGGTGGTACCTTCTCGAGAGGGCTTGGCTGGAAATCATCTGTCATCATTCGACGTAATACGCTCCAAATTATCACTAAGCAAGTCTGCAGTAGATGTAGAATTTGAACACGAGTTTTATGAGTCCCTTACAGAGCACTTCTTGGCTGATGGTAGTATTTGAAGAAACGCAAATTACTTTTTTAAAAAATCAGAAGAGTACACTAAGCAGAGGAATACTGGCAGGTTCAGATAATGTAATTATTATTCATATGTTTAGGTATGAAATTTTAGAGGATACTTGAAATGTAAGATTTGGTTTAGTCAGACTTTCCACCCGAGAGGGTAGTGATTTTTCTCATTTTAAAGATTTAAACAGAATTGTGGAAAGCACAGGGTTTGCTTTTGGTGTGTACATGCGCGTCCCTATATTCATCCCAGCAGACGCTCGGTGGTTTGTTTGGAGGCTGGTGTACGTCCTGGCTTGTTTCTAAGCAACGTGTTCCATAGCAATAGGACACAATACGGATTGTCCTATATCCCAGTCAGTTCAGCGCCTCAAGGATGATGTTGTTAGGGTTTATGGTTTTGTTTTAGATGTTAAGTTTACATTCAGCTATCTTCCCCATCTAGCTTTTTGGGTTCTGCTTTCAGTACGATGATGGTACTTCTGGAATCAGTTCTGTGTACTTTCTTACTGGCGTACAGACAGAAGCTCTAAGTCACAGTGGTGTAATTTAAAAGATTTGAAGGTTCTGCAGGTTTCCCTCCAGAATTCGGAAGAAATTGTCTGAAACGGCCCTCAGCAGCCTCCGCTCACATGCTTTACATTTATCCAGAACATTTCTAAGCTGAAATGAAAATATGACTAAATAATTGCATAAAATGAGTAAGCAGCAGAGGCTGTTACATTTTCCTTAATTATTTTTTTATATATATAGTTTTAGCAGAAAAATCACATCTATGGTAATGCAAAAAAGAAACTGTGACGTATTTAAAATAAGGGACTTTTTTTTATGAAAACAAATAAACAGAAGTGAACTGCTGGCATGCATTCCATTTTGTGGACTGAACCCAGCAGAACACGTTCACTCGTGTTCAGACAGTGTCTGATTTCTTCGACGATGAGCTTCTTCGGTGTCAAAATGGAGAGTGTTTAACCTCCTGTGTCGCCTTCTTCAAGCTGACGGGAGGGCAGGAACACAATCTGAAATGCATTTTATTTTTAAAATGTTGCAGCACTTCTTTAGAACTACTTCCAGCATATTACAAGTAGCTCAACACGTTCACGGCTGTTTGTTCACCTTCTTTCCCCTTTGCCGTCCCAACGAGCAGACCCTGTGTCAGCAAACCTCTGCTTTTGGACAGTGGAGCGGGTAACGCCAGGCGCAGACTGGCTCCCCTGTGCTGTAGCCTTCCTGAAAGGCGTACCTTGTGTATCACCTGCTCTTTCTTTTCTTTATCATACAAAACATTTGGTTTAATTTTTTAGTTTTGTTCACAGAACAATATTGGTAAAAAAGATTAACGGGTTTTGTCTCAATAAAGCGTTCAATGACTTCTACATAGAGTGCAGCACCCCATAGAGAGTTGAGGGAGAAACAATCACAGCCCAGGAGATCACAAAATACCTATCTCTGGAAAACTAACGGAGTGTAAATGCTGCTGTTCAGGAGTGCCATATGAACTTCTAAGTTCAAGCGGGTGGTGTCTGGAGGCATGAGAGTAACAACTGAAAGAGGCAGAGAGGTAAAAGCTGGTTTCTGCAGCTCTGTCGCGTTGCCCCGTGCGGTGGGGTTGGCCCAGAGTTCTGGTCCAGAGCTGATGCTTAGCTTGCTCGTCTCCTCCTGTCTGATACAATACTCTCTCCTGCTTTACCACTGCCCTGCTGTTCATCTGCTGGCGTTCACGTGACAGTCCTGATGCCAAGTAAGTAGTTATGAAGTATTTTGGGTCAAGGATGGGATGGGGTGGTTCATCTCCGCAGCGATGCTTCGTCAGAGCTAGAACGTCTGTTGGTACATCTATTGCTGTGTTTCGGCCTCAACACGATAGAGACCTCGGCTGTATAAAAGCTGTTTTAAGCTGGCAGAAAGAAATGGAGGCTTTCTGTGGAACAGCTTTTAATTTAAAGGAAAGGGCCCTGTTTCCAGCACTGTCTGTTTCCATGGCAGCCGGCCTCGCAGCCTGCGCTGGAGTTTGTGCTGCTCTTGGAAATTTCCAAGGGAGCGCGCAGGAATGTCGGACGTTACATTTTCCTTTTTGACTTGCGGTTCCAAAGGCTTCAATAGCTGATATCAACTGGATTTTAACTTTGGAAGAAATCATGAAATTATTACGTAGAGAACGTAAACCAATCTTGATGCGTTCTGTTTCTTCTGGCTGCTCTTTGAGAGCCGTGCGCTGTCTGAGCAGCCCCTTCTGCCTGGCCGAGCGTCTCTCACCTGTGTAATTGCTAAACGTCAACGACGTTCTATGAAAAGATAAAATTAAAATTTGACTTTAAATTAAAAGGATGTGTAATTAACTGTTAGATGTGGAAACACTAGTGCTGAGACTGTGCACGGTGTGAGCTCTGGGTTTTCTCAAGACAAGCAGCAGCGGTGAAAGCCTGTCAGTCGGTGCAGATAGCCTTGTTCTGCAGCACAACGAGCAATTTATTTTTGGCCTCTTTACATTCCAGGGCTTGTGATTATATAGTGCTACTTTGAGACCTCTTTTCTGTAGGATACAAATGACAGATTTGTAACAGAAATCGCTTGCTCCACTTTGATAATGGCTGGTCGTTTTAAGCTACCAAACGCTACACTTTATTTTGACTTTTACCATTCCCCCGAGTAAGACCTGACTGTGTTTCTTACCTGCCAAAGGCTCTCATGCAGAGCACGGTGTGTGCTGCTGACGTGCCGGTTTGTGCCAGCGTTCTGGGGTTCAAACCAGCACAGTGCTCCGGCAAGAAGCTGTTGAGGATCTGCTTGTTTGGGTTATTCTTAATCTTTCTGCCCCTTTAGGGCATGGCCTACGTGAACCTGAGCAGTACTCCGTGTTTGAAAACAGAGGCCATTAACTTGGCAAAATTGACTGTTCTATAGAGTAAGCTTCAAAATAACCAATCAAATAATTGGTTGACGTGAGCACTCCTTTTTGGTACCGTTGTCTCCGTTCCCTTGCATACAGAAGCACGATTCCCCGGTATGCTGTCATTGGAAGAAACTAGGAGAGCGGGAGCACCAGCCCCTGGCACTCAGTTTTTCAGGTGGTGAAAAATCTGTACCAGCAGTGGAGTTAGAAGACTGCTACCGCCTTTACGAGGGTCAGATAACCAGGGGTTCCTGTTGTGAGGAGCAATGAAGTTTTTTGGCTTCATCAGTTAGTATTAACTAAGCTATCTAAGATGTACTGGTCACTGTATTGACTGAAGAAAACACATGGAAACTTTGGAATCTCTTCACCCGCTCTTAAAGTGTTAATCTTAAAATCGTGCACTGGCTTGAAGATAAAGAATACCTTCCCTTCCCCTCAGTCAGAACTGGAGTTCGACTCACCTCCCTGTGCGTGGCTTTTGCTCAGAAGCCGTTCAAAGGCAGTTTCTTCGAGTGGCCGTGTTGTGGGTTTCCGGCCAGATAACGTGAAGTGCAAAATATTTGTGCAGTCTTTTCCTGGGCAGTGGTAACAAAGCCCTTCTGTTGCACATACACTTCAAATATAAGGAACGGTATTACTGACACTGAGAGTGTATTAACGTATCTAAACCTTTGTCTGTTCTGGGCCCTTCTTTTGGAGATCATATTCTATCATTTTAGATGTCATGCAGGTAACTGCCTGGTTTGGGAAGTGTAGAAGGGAGAGGTAAACTCTCAGGCAATAAACTGGATGGATTTACCCTGATAAGAACAGTCTACTAAACACAAGGGTTGGAGCAAGTGCAGCCCCGGGGGGAACCTTGTTTTGTAGTATCTCCTGCCTTTCAAATTCTCCCTCCCCCAGATTCCACACTGGGTTGTCTGTAAGTGGTTCTTGGTAATAAAGAAAAAAGAAAAACAAACAAATATAAAACCCAAACGAACCCAAACCCCCCTGTCCCAAAACACTAAACAGTTCCAGTATAATGACTTCAGCCAAATACCTCTGTGATTTTTAGATTTTTTCAGAAGCTGTGTTGTCCAACCTCATCCATCCCTATTAGATTTACCTCTTGGTTTGTTACTGTTCTAGAAATCTCTCACCATAGGGGTTTCTATATATATGATAAGCAAAGTCTATATTCGATTTAATTACATGAAATTTAAACCAACCTGAATTCTATTCTATAGAGAGTTTCTCACTGAAGTAAATCAGCATTTTTTTGCCAGGAGAGTGAAGCGGTGCTCTGTTTTCACACCGCTCCCTCTTGTCTTTGAAGATAATTTAATCACATTTTCCTTGTTGAAAACTTGTGATTTGGTTTCCATGACTCCCATCTTCCATATCTCCCTGGCTGTTCTTTGAGCTGCTTTTTGTGGGTCCCCATTTCCTTTTGAGCTTTTCACAAACCTCATTCCTATTCCCCTCCTTTATACCCACTTCAGATTCATCCCCAGTGTAAAGACGGAGATCTGTCTGTGACTTGTCTCTGCAGTCCCTCTCACTACGATGACGATAGAAGGGTGTTACTGCCTCTATTGCCAGGCAGACCCGTGGCTCAGATGTCCTCTCTGACTAGGAGCAGCTCTGCAACTGCTTTCTGTTGCTGGGGGGGCTCAAAGCATTTTAGGTCCTTATGTCTTTTCTTGAGGTAGCAATATTAGCTTCTTCCTGACCTGGCTGCTTTGGAAAAGCAAAAGGTTTTTTCAGCTTTTTAACTTCTCCAATTAATATATTTAGGTTTTTTATTCACAATTACTTTCTATTTAGAAACTTTCTTTTCTTTAATAATGTGTTCAACTGCTCAATATTTATTAAAAATAATAAAAACAACACCAACTTTTTTCTTACCCTTCTTAATTTGGGAGGTTTTTGCAAAAGCAAACATCTGTTTTTCATCCAAGTTCTGCTGTTTAACCTCTTTGCTCTGGTCAACTCAAAATCTTCAGTGATTATCTTCTTGTACCATCTTTCCAACTATGAATCATCTCTTCTTCAGTATTCCCCCGCAGTGCTTCCCTATTAGTCACGCTACAGGCTCTCCTTTCTTCACTATGCATTATATAAGTTTCTGATATGTATCTAGTAAGTGAGTTACTGCACCTTCTACATCTTTATCTCTCATTTTTTCAGTCCTCCTGTTGTTTTTATGCCTTGTCCAGACACACATGGGTCAACTTCAGAATGATCCCTAATTTGCTGTGTGATGCCCAGTGTAGGTTAGCAGATGCTGAGTAAGCAAGCAGGCAGTATGAGAGACAACAGCTATTTGTTAGATGTGTATTTGCCAAAAAATGGTAAAGCTTCACAGCTGGGCACGTATGGTTTATGGACAGGTGCGTTCTCAGTGCTCTTCTTGTTCTTCTGCTATAGCCCACTGTGTATTCTCTTGTAAGACTCTGTCGTTTGGGGTATGGGTTGGTTTTTACTCTTTCTGCAGAGCTTAAGCCAAATACCCCATCACAACTGAAGTCGCAAATCATAGATAGAATACATTCTTAAATTATGTATCAGGGCTTCTGATCATCTACATTTGGAATTAATGTTCATTAAAGAATGAGTTGAAACCAGTTGGAAAATAAGAGATGAGCTGCCTACATTCTTACCACTATTTTTTTGCAGAATAGATGTATTTTAGTCTCCCTTCCCCGTTTCCTGGGTGGGTACCACCTGTCATGGCCACAGCCAAGCAGCGTTGATTTTCTGGAACTCACGGGAGTCTCACCAGCCAGAAACATAACTAGCACATCCACGGGGGTGTGTGTGGTACAGGGTTGCTGTGTGCGAGTGTGGGGGCCGAGGGAGGCACAGCCCTTCCCCCTTTCTGACACGTGGCAGCGGGGAGCGCAGACTGGGAAGCGCAGGAGTAAGGGAGGTCTGGTAAGATGAGCGAGTCTCTGTTGTCTGCAGTAGGTTTTGTAGGGAGCACACACACTAATTTCCCAGTTCAGCCAGCTGTACAGGCTGGTGCGTTCGTCAGGGATTTCAACTTGTTGCTATCAACAGGGACCGTTCTGCGGTGTGACAGTCAGTCTGAAAGCTCTTTAGCTGTTCACAAGTCACTGAACGCGCCACGCTAGCGATGCAAGGTCACCGTAGCTGAACCAGCTACACCTACAACAGGGGTCTTGTGATAAAGCTCAGCAAAAAAGTAAGTCTGAGTAAAAACTCTTGTAACTAGGTAAAAGATTTGGTAGAAACATTTGTAGTGTGTTTAATGTTCCAATAAAGCCACATGTATGCATGGTGTAAGTTTGGGCTGAAGACGTCTGTGTACCACGGGTGAGTTTCCTGCCCAGAGCAGGACATGCTTTTCAACCCTTCCCGCAGCTCCCTAGATCTGTAAAAGGAAGAGTAGTTTGAGCAAAGAACAGAATAAAGTCAAGTTTTAATCTAATTAGAAACCAAAAATACTGCATCTGATATATGGTGGTCTTGCCGTGGTGTTTGCAAATTGTCTCTTACAATTATGATGGGGAAAACTTACTCAAGATTTTTAAAGCGCTTGCATGTTTAGTTTCAAGACCAACCACGAGCTTTCTTAATTTTTACACTTGTAAGTGAGAGAATCCAGAACCAAAATACATCAGAGTTTTTTCCTTTCTTGTAAATGCCACACCAGTTTGGGAATTTCTCAGTGGTCTGTGCAAGTGCAGTAGGAAATTCTTAGAAGAAGTCCCAGGGCAAAGGGTTCACATCGACCGTCGTATCGTTGTGCTTAAAACGCGTTTCCATTCAGTTGTGGGTTTCTTGAAGTTTTCTGTAGGAATGGGCCAAATCCCGACTCAGTACCTTAATTCTTCTTAATTCACACTGACTTGTGGGTTTTGCCTGCTGGATGTACTGCTGCCTCAGTGTGATTTTGCAGACACTACCTGCATTTCTGGGGGCAGATTAGACCAACTGGACGTAGAAACCCACGTGGTCTTCTGCAGAAAGATTTGAGCTTTCTCTACCTGTGCTCTGAGCTCCCGGGCAGTCTGGAGCCAGCTGTGCCACGCCGCCAGCCCCAGCTGTGCCACACCACCAGCCCCAGCTGTGCCACCCTGCCAGCCCCAGCTGTGCCACGCCGACAGCCCC
>VZRU01005012.1:0-36886 GCA_013398155.1 Pedionomus torquatus | reverse complement strand
AGCTGTGCCACGCCGCCAGCCCCAGCTGTACCACGCCGCCAGCCCCAGCTGTGCCACCCCACCAGCCCCAGCTGTGCCACCCTGCCAGCCCCAGCTGGGAAGAGCTGCAGAAAGCAGTGGGTAACGGCACCGTCTGACTTGGCTCGAGGCAAGACAAGTTTGCAATTATTAGTAAGAGATGTCATGAGAAGGGGTCACAGCTTACCTGGAGCCACGTGACATTATGAAGACCAAAAGTAAATCATGTGAACTGTTATAAAATAATCCTCCGGTTAACTTCTTACAGTCATTTAGTATTACGTGGAACGTGACAAGTCATTACTTAGAGCAGGTATTTTCAAGTTTCCAGGGGAACTCAATACATCTTGAATGACTTCACATCAGTTTACGTTTTCGTGTTGTTTGCTCTCTCCCATCTCTGTCATTGGCGATTCTTGTGTAACAATGCTGTAAACCGGGCAGAGGTGCCGCCCCCAGCCCTGAAAGGTTTATATTTAAATTCACAACGATTGTGCAACACAAGAAAATAATGTCCTTGTTTTCAGGACTCGCTATTCCCGGTCTTAATGCTTCAGCCAGAGGAGTATCCTTCCTGGACTGGAGAACAGGAAATAAGTGGGTTCCTTTGAAATTCTGAAAACAATGCACTTTGTCCTTTACCTAATTTTTTAGAAATTACATTAATTTTGATGTTTTAGACAATGCATTAGTTTGTTTTGCTTCCTGGTGAAATACAATGGGAGCGGCGTGTCACAGTCCTACCTCCAGAACAGGCTATCGAGGCAGAATTTAGGAATGTAAATAAGAAATGTATTCATACTTTTTCTTTCTTTACCATCTCGTGTTCAAAAGATGAAGTCTTTTGTTTGGGTAACGGTTGCAAGGGGAAGGGAACAAGATGAGAAACGAACAACTTCTTTTACCGGGAATGTTTACAAAAAAGCCCTAAAAAAAAAAAAAGGCAGGAGGCCTTTATGCCTGTGCCCTCCCGCAGGCTTGGTGCGGTTCTGCTGCGGTAATTAACCTGTGTCACCTCGGGGATCCCTACAGTAACAGTACAGTGAGGACGATTGCACAGCTTATGAAATGTAACGGAACATAAGAAGTGACTTCTGAAGCTGTGAACGGTTTTCTGTATCGGATAGCGAGCCTGGCTCGGGGGGAAAGCAGCATTTTCAGACCTTCTGTGAGAGGCTGACGTCTGCTCCTGACTCTGTCGCTTGTTCTGGTGTTTTTAAATCAGGCGGGTAAAATCTTCAGTGGCTGTCAGTTTCTCGTGTTTCAGCAAGATTTATTTAAATATGCAATAAGCTTTTATGTTTTTAAAAAAGAGATCCTTAAGCAAATCCAGTCAACCAAAGAAAAACAGTGCAGCGTTTAAAATGCTCTGCCAACACCGGTTCTGTTTCAGCAAAGTGTCGTCAGGTGAGATTGGCCTGAGAGGCGTGAGGAGGCCGTACGATCATCACCTGCTGCAGTTTATGGGATAAACTTTTTATACTTTGCTGTTTTCTCAAATCCAAGAGTAGCGTTACAAGGGGAGAAACTTCTTTCTAGATTTAGGTGTGTGGTTAATATCTGATATGAGCCCTAGCCGATGGGAAAAGTTGGATGTAGGGATGAAACACAGTTCCTTTGTCAGGTGTGACCAAAAAGCAGCGACCTCCAATACAGGTAGGGATAGGAAGCAGTCGCTCCAAACTGTGCAAACCATCTGACCAGCAGCTGATCCTAGTGAAAGCTGTTTCAGAGGTAACTGCCAGGTCTGAATACGTACAGAAAATACTTCTATATTTGAAGCGCTGGTTAGATTTGTGATGGGCTTTTTTTGTACTTTCAGAGGGGTACTGTGATTACCTGCAAATGAATGCTTGTTTTCTTTTGTCAGTACTTCAGCTGAGGCTACAACAGAGACGGACACGAGAGCAGCTGGTGGACCAGGGCATCATGCCACGTAAGACTTGTTATTTCTAGGAATTTGTATTACTGTAGCTGAATATGTAAAATAACGGAGATATGCATTTATATGAGAACTGTTAAAAATAACTTTATCACTTGAAAAGACTTGTGAGATCTTTTTCGTATTCTAATGAGCATGAAATAAATTCATCGTGCCTACCTAATGCTTCAGTTAAAATAGCCCCTGTGATGAAAGCACGAGGACTTCCAGGCATAGTCTGAGTTTCCTTTTATTTTTCTCTTTAAATTATGACTTAATCTTACTGAAATAAATTGAATTCTATAAATTAGTAGGCATCAGTCACAAAGCCAGCAGTCCCTAAAGAGCACAGGGTAGCAGGGGCTGCCAAACTAAAACAACACGAAGAAGTTTTGGATTATGCGCCAAGGGACATGCCTGGTGGTGGCAGCTGAGATGGTGCAGGGCGGGAGGCAGAGGATTAGGCTGGGCATCCTGCATGTTGGGGCGTCCTGCAGCAGCCTGGGTTCTGTCTAGGCCTTTCTGAGTCTGAATACAATTCCAAGAATATGGGAAGTGGCTTTTGGGTTTTTTTTAGAAAACTGTTTTGGATTTAGAACATTTTTTTTCAGTTGACAGAAGTTCCCGATCAAGTTGCCGTGTCTGGCAAACTGTCCAAAGTGGTGTAAGAGTCTTGTATTTTCTTCTAGAATAAAGATTAAGTAGAGGTAGAAATTCAATCAATGCCTTTAGAGGCTGTCTTTGGCAGAGTTAAGATGCTGCCAGTCACCGCAGTGTGGTGTGCCTCGTTAAGGCAGCAACATCACTAACTTGATAAATACATTTGGAGATGCATTTATGATTTCAGGATTCTGTTAAGCTGAGCCTCTGATTCTTTGGCCTGGCTACCTGCCCTCCTTGACAGCCATGTACCAAGTTACGAGTTCTTCATTGTTATCTCTAACTCTGTTCTACCACTGGAACTTAATTGCAGATCGTAGTGCTTTGACAGGCAAATAATATTTGTAAATTTGGCTGTTTGTTACATTCGTATGTCTCAACTCACAGCACTTGTATTTTGAAAGTAATTGGCAATTTATGCAATTGCATTTGATTGCCAGGGTCCATTTCCTCCTTGATTGATGTCAGTGGGTTAGAGATGATGGTTGTTCCAGCAGCAGCACTTACTAAATCAGTTTAGGGATCACGAGAGGGTCTTTGTGAATACAGATCTTTAGTGGCCTTAGAATTCAACTGCAGCTCTTCAACTCTTTCATGAGAAATGTTTTGGTGTTGCTGCTCTTGGGCTCCCAATGGCTGTGCAAATGCTGTTGTACAACCTCTTCTGACTTGTTCTGGAGAGCAGCCTGGCCTCAGAACGAGGCGTGTAGAGACAACAAAGCTAATCCCTCGGTGGACAGTTGGGGATGAGACTGAGCTCCAGATAATCCAAGTTGTCAAAAGATTCAACTGGGAAAAGCAATTTTTCTTAAACTGAAGCCCCAGCTATTGGAAACAGATTAAAATTATGTCAAGTTATTATGAACAGCCCAGTGTGCACCGGTGAGTCCCAGCTTCAAAGTCCAGTATCGTAGTCTCCTCTCCAAGGTTTCTGAGTGTGCAGCAGACTTCGGATTGCTTTGCTAAAGCATCTTCACCTTCCCAGGTCTGTACTGTTGGTTATCTTCAGGCGCAAAATGATCTGGTTCTTTCTGAGTGGAACCTGGGAAAAAACTTCTGAAGTGTCAAAAAGTGTTAAAAATTGCGTTTTGCAGTACCTTGTCTCTGCCAAAAGTGTGGCAAATCAGATGGATCGTGCCTGCTGCCACTTCAGTTCCTTTCAACGACCCAGTTGAGATGAAGCGCTGTACGATTCCCGTTATTTCTAGCCGAACAGTGGGTTTCACTCTTTTTGGCAGCTGACCATCGTTCTGGTTTAGAGTTTGTACAATTTTTGTTTTAAATTGGCAAAATAATTCTTAAGGGACACTCCAGTTCTAGTAACAGCAAGTATAAAGTAGAGACAGAAAGTAAAAGAGAGTATCCAGCGGGATAAATGAAACAGTATTTTGTCATTCTGAACCTTTCCTCCTAACGTCTCTGCTGTGGAACAGTTCTGGTAAATGGACCCTGGTGTGCACAGTGAAAAAGTTAAGTGTTACATGGTAATATCTGTTAAAATCAAATATTCCAAGTATTCTGTAGAGGAGTGTTGCCTTTTTCTGTTAAATCTAAGTGACTCCAGCTGGCAGGAGTTGGGAGCCTGCTCAGTTGCAAACAGGGGTGATGCTTGTTCTGAGATGGTGTTAAACACGGGCAGGGATGGGGATATGTCTTAGGGAAATCACTTCCTGTAAATTTAACTCTTGCTCTCCCTTCACAGCTTTGAAAAGTCCAGCTGCGTTCCACGAGCAGATAAAGAGCCTGGAGCGAGCCAGGGTAAACCCTTTTGTGTAACTTGTTATTAACATCTGAAAATGGATAGTCAGTTGTACATGATACTAAGTTTTCCGAGTGCAGGTACTCTTGGAAGTGTCCATTAAAATAAAATATTGATGTCAAATCCGAGAGGAGCTTTCTTAATGCTTCACAGGTGAAGGTGGGGGATACGCCTAGGGTGACAGTGTAATACCCAGCTGCCTCCAGTTAAGGACAGAGTCCTTGGGTGAAGTGTGCTAGCGCGCTATTTCTGTAGCAAACCTCTACCGTGACGATTTTGTGTGGTGGTGTGGGATCAGATCCAGAAACGCTGCCACCTGACTGGGAGACAAGTTCGTTAGCGCTGCTTAACTCATAGAAAACAGACTGGAACAAAGCCAAGCCCTCCACTGGCCATGTTCTAGCAGTGAGGTCCACCCGTCCGAGTGCGGCTGCAAATGCTCATTGACAGGACATCAGTGATTTATCAAACTACTGTGATTTTTCTAGTAAACAGTAGTTTAATGCTATTTTCTCGTTTCTTTAAAGACTGAAAATTTTTTGAAGCACAAGATTCGCAGCAGGCCGGACCGGTCCGAGCTGGTCAGAATGCACATCCTGGAAGGTACGTACCCAGCTGAGCGGACCTTTTAAGCTGCTACTAGAAGGAACTGCTGTTGCGCACTCAGTTTTCTAGCTGAGTTGGAAATCACTCATACCAAAGCCCAAAGGTTTATTTGCTCTTTGTCTCTGTTTTCACAGTATTCAAGATCTGCACAATAATAGATATGTGTATGGCAGCGAAAGTATTCTCCACCGTGTGCAATTGTTTGCATATTGCTTTTATCCTGTAATTGTACTTATACCACAGCGTTTGTACATATAGTACATACATTCCTTCAGTTTTTACCTGTTATTACCCTAAAATAACCTGACAGTTCTGTTACTTCCCCACCACCATCCCAAACAACCTTTCATAAACTTGACTTTTACCCTGCCCTATTTCCCTTGTTGCTCGGTCAGTTGAAGCAGTCTCTCTGTGGCTGGGGCTGTGTTGCTGCGTCTCACTCTCATCTTACCAAATGCAGAATTGTCAAATTACCATAATCCAAATCAATTCAATAGCCCTTAGTTTTCAAAATGTTCCCATGGATCCCAAGCTCAGATAGGAGTCTCGGTGTGGATGGATCACATCCACATGGACGGGCTATCTCCAGATTTTCATTGAGATACAACTTTGAAGACTCCAAGTTGTGCTGGCAACTATTTTGTAAGATAAATGCTTTTAAAATGTTTGCTAAGAGAGAATCCAAATATCAATGGATTAGTTAAACCTTTGCCATAGCTCATGCTGGTAAACCATTAAAGCAGCAAATGGTGTCTTCAGATTATAATTAGTGTTTGTGGTTTTATAGATTCCCTGCTTTATTGTTGGACATGACACAAATGTTTACCCAAAGTATTACTGCTGTTAAAAAAGATGTGGGGTTCTTTAATCAAAAAACCAAGATCACGGGGATGAACATCATCTACTTACATCATCTTAGTCTTGATTATTAATTAGAGAGTTTTCAGACTAATACTTGCCTGCTTTTGATGAAAGTGGAGAGGTTGTTGCAAAGAGACAAGACAGTGTTGTTTGTCATGAAATGGGGAAAAGATGGAACAGAGTATTTAAATCAGTCTGTCTTTTCAGAGACCTTTGCAGAACCTTCACTACAAGCCACTCAGATGAAACTGAAGAGAGCTCGACTGGCAGATGATCTGAATGAGAAGATCGCTCAGAGGCCTGGCCCTATGGAACTGGTAGAAAAAAATATTCTTCCTGTAGACTCCAGTGTTAAAGAAGCTATCATAGGCAAGTAGAAGTCCCACGGCTTCCCGCTGTTACCTGCACGGCCTTGTGGAAAATGGTAGCTTAACTCTCCAGGGCTCTCTAGAAGAAACCACACTCAAAAATTATTACTATTCTCTCAGCTTCCAGGTCCTGCATTCTGTCATCATTTAAAGTTACCCAGTTTTAGTTGAAACTAAGTTAGAATTATATAGTTGGAGAATAATACTCTTTGAAATTACTTGTTTCTTAGTAAAATATTAAAACATAATCAAAGGTATGTGGCCATTACCCAGTCTGTCCCAGATGCCAGTGCACTCCACACATTCAATGTATCTTTTAATCTCTTACTGAAAGAATTTCTGCTACACACTTATTTTTACCGGTTCTTTGAATATGATTTAATATGGCTGTCATCCTAAAAGCACGATGAATGCTTACATACCATATGTTTAGACTCTGCTGAAAATGGGTAATTTTCTAGCAATTAGATAATTCTGCCACCAATGTCTACGTTTAATTTGTGTAGCTAAAGAAAAATGCTGTTTTGCTTGTTTCTTTGTAAACATTCTAGCAGTTGGACAAGAGAATTATCCTCAAGCTTTGGATGATTATTCATTTGATGAAGACAGCAGCGATGCTTTATCACCAGACCAGCCCGCCAGCCAAGAATCCCAGGGTTCAGCAGCTTCCCCTGGTGAGCCAAAACCGAGTGACTCACCATCACCAGTAACACCAAATGCTGCTGCATCGACACAGGTACGGCTTTTAACTGTTGAAACAGAACCTTCACCGTATGAACGTGGTCTGGCACTGTAGAAACGGGGTGTAGTTTCACATCGAATGAATACAAAGGAGTGTCTGGGCCTCTTTTCTGTTTGTGAGTGCACAGACTAGGATCCTGGCTTAGCTGCTGGCAATGATGAGATTTCCATAGACTGTAGAAAAGCCATAAATTCACTGCAATTCATTATGGTCTGTGGAAGATCTGCAGCTTTCCCAGAAGTCATTCAAAAGGTCATATTCATGGCTTACTCCAGCTGTTATTGATTACTTAATGTCTGTCTTTGTTCTGAGCAAGGTCTTGAACTCATTTAGAATTAAACTTAGCTGAAGCAACAACAGTTGATGTCAGCTCCATTATCTCCAGAAAAGTCCATAAAAAGTGTTTCCTTTATAATTTAAATGTTCTATCCTATAGTTTTAAAATACTGCCTAAAGAATTTACTATTAAAGAAATAAAAATATCCTTTATGGTGATTTTTCTATGAGATTTTTACTATTTTCTCATGTTACTTAAAGAAAGGAAAGGAAGTCTGCCAGATAGAAGGTCATTATAGTAGAGCATTTAAACATGTGAGGATTTGAATGAAAACACTTGACTGTTTTCTAAAGAGTTGCAAAAATGACTTCTGGAAGAGAATGCTTCTTACAATTAATTTTGCCATTCCAAATGGACAGTGCCATGCCTACTCTGCCTTTAAGACACGTAATGGAAGTGCTGTCGTAAAATAATTTGCCAAAACAGTGATGAAACAAACACCATGTGCTGCAAATGTATTTCTTTTATCTTGTGGTCACTACTGAACACACAGGGTTATACGCAGAATCATCATCATACAGTTGTCTGGAGCTTTCTAAAATACCTTGTACAGTGCTCACTTCACAGGTCTTTGTCAGCACCTCAGAGGAGTAAGTTTATCTGTTATGGAGATACACCTCTTTATTTAAAGAGCACTTTCTTTAGCTTGAGTAGTTCGTCTGTTATGCTTTCTGTTGTACCTCAGCTGGTAATTTTAAACCCACTAACCTAAGCCCAGTTAAGAGCGGAATGCTTTGCTTTTAGCTAGATTTCTGCAGCTTTCCTGGCTCTTTTACTCTGGACAGAGAAAGAGACTCAAGTGAAGGCTCCAGTGGAGGGAAAGACAAGCAAAGTTGTTGTAGATTGTCTGATGGCAACTGGCTTGAACAGTCAGCAAACTCCAGACCTGCCAGATGTCAGAGTACTCCTCTCCGCTCCTCTGCTCATTAACAGCTTGTTCATTAGAGGCTGGCAGAGCTAAGTAGATGACAAGTTGTGCTTGTATTCTGAGTTACACTCGCTGACAAGGACCAATAGTTGGTATCTATGTGTTGAAGAGTAACAAAATTTTTGCCTTATGTCAATGCTGAATGAGTTGTTGAATCAAATTTATGCACCTCTGCTGAGCAAATGCGTGTGCTGGAAAAAAGCCCTTGACCCTGAACTGCCGTCTCTCCCCGTAAGCCCATTCTCCTGTTCTACATAGATGGAAGCAGCGGTATCATCACAGGAAAATGATTTATGCTTTAGATGGATGCATTTTACCCCACTGTTCGGGTTTACACTTCAGTAAGTTACTTGGTGAAAAAACTTGGGTCTTCATCACAGTATTCCATATCTGAAGTGCCATACAAATGACATCAGTTTAATAATGCTGCACCCAGCTTTGGGTACCTGGTGTCATGTACCACGTGTATAAGCAAATACACAAAATTCAGTATTGTTGTCATTTTGTTATAATTAGCTGAAACGTCTTGTGTTAATTTGAGCAGTATTCCTAAAGCGGAAAATGTGAATTTGATGGAAATACAAAAGGATAAGGACTTTATTTCTTTTCATGCAAATCTGTACCTGTTTAGCCTGTATAACACAAACATTGAAATACTTCATTTTGAGAGCATTTAAGAGGGTCTCTAAATTCGATCAATACGTGCATGGTACTGCTATAAACGTGGAGTGTTCTTCAGGTTAATGTTGATCAGCTGTAACTAGAGTGGGATTTTTTTCATGAGGACTTCCTGAAGAGTGTTTCTTCATCACTTTTGCCACTACACAAAGGAGAAAAAGATGCATAATTTTGCAGTTTGAATTATTTTAATACTTTTTTTTATTAAACATTCTTTGGAAAATGTATTTATGTATATATTTAAAGTCTCTGAGTATTCCTAGCAAAGCCAGGGCTCTACACAGAGAGCTGTGCTGCAATTTATAAATTAGGACGTGAACAAAAGATAAGACACAACTAAATGTTGAGTTGTTACTGTGTAAAGTAATGTAAAATTAAATAGTTAAATATGAGATAAAGATAGTTTGTGCTCCAGAGATGTTATTGTCTTAGTGACCGTGGATACTTGACAGCAGAGTGATTCAGGATCTGGAATTACCATCCGTGGTTTGCTTATTACTGTAGTAGACAGAAAAAGTATTGCAGAGTTTGTGTTCAAAAACAATGCTGGACACAAACTCCAGCACATCCATTCTGTTTCATTGTTCCCAGCATATGGGTTGAGATGCAGATTGGGTTTCATGTGGAGAGAATGTAATTTGTGTTGAATAAATTGAAAACAAACCACATGAAATTAGATTCCGAAGTAAAAGAGTTAGGTTCCTAATGGGGAGTTAAATAAAAATACTCAAAGCAAAACATGCCAAAAGCTTTTCAAGTAGGAAGCGTAAGATAGCTCGGTGATTGCAGCAACAAAAGAACAGAGCACTTGAACTTGATTGAAAAAGCTCTTCAGAAAGAACTTCAGTCCGTCGCTTACGGATTTCATAATATATTACAGCAGCTTCTGTGCACGGATCTAAAATGCAAAGCTGCTCTTCTGCAGAGTAAAACAGATGCTTACCTTGTTGTCCTTTTGAGATAAAGAGTAAAAGCACATCGTGTCCATAGGACATGTGTCTGGGAAATGGCTCCTTCATTCTTTTAATTTCCTCTGACAAATTTTACAATTTATTACAACATAAAATACAAAGACTGTTTTGAAAACAGTGGAGGAGTGCAGCCAGAGTTCTCTTCAAGGCTTCCTCCTCCAGACGTTTCCAGACCTTGGAGGTTGTAACATAACTTTGAGAAACCTTCAGCTCTCGTTGACAGATGACCTAAAACTTGCTTTCGCCTGATGAATTTGCATCTGGTAAGGATTAGGCATTTTAACCACGCGGCTCTAAACAGATCAAATTGTGATGTACACAACTGTGAAGACATTAAACAGTTATCTTAAAAAAACAGCTGAAGGATTTTGCTTGATGAGACAAAATATGTCTGCTTTCTTCATCAATTCGCTGTGGGTTGCTGACCTGTGAGATGCTTGTTTGTGTTTAGAAGGTCCAGCAATCATAGTGTCTGTAACTGGAGACAGAAGATCTGTTCAAAGGGAATAATCCTCACATTACTTTATGAAGTAATCAAGTTCAGAAGTTGAGTCCTGTTCATTTAGGCTTTTTAATTTAAAATATTGTCAAGTAAATTATATGCATGGTTTGTTGCCTCATCTAACAGTTGCAGGTAAAATTGGGAAGCCTGTAAAAAGCTTTGTATTTCACGTAGCCATTAATCCTTTGTACTTTGGGACAACAAATAATGCAAGAAAAAAGTTATTTACTCTGGCAAGAGGAGAACGTTTAACACTGTAAATCCCAAGCAATATGAATTGGAGGTGGGGTTTTTCAGGGTGTGGGGTTGTTTCGGTTGGTTTGTTTGTTTGTTTTAGTGTTTGGTTTTGTGTTTGGTTGGTTTTTTTGTTTTTTGAAAGTAACTTTTCCATTTTCAAGAGTTTCGTTGTGCTGTCCCTGTAGCCTGTTTCACAGCCTAGAAGGGGTTGCTAAACAGTATGTCTGAGGTCATTTGCTTCAGTTTGAGAAGGATCAGAACGATGAACTGTACAGAATTCTGTAACAAGCTGAAGTATCAAACATTTAAAATGCTTTTTATATGGGACTTCAGGAAAATTTAAGAATCGGTGAAAGTTGTAGAATTCTCCTGCACTTCACAGTAATACTATATACGACCTTTTGATTCAAAGAAAAAGTAGGTTAAAATGTTACCGCTGTAACTAGAATAAGCCTTTTATACGTAACAGCAAGAGGAGCGCAGTATGTTGGAACAGAGTATCCAGAACTCATTTTTAAAGGGTAAGTCCCTCTAAGTCCCCTGCCAGTTCTTAGGCAGGTCCGGCAAAGAACAGAGACCGTGTAGATATCGGATGCTTTCCAGAGCAAACACTTTGAAAGTTGGATACAAAAATAGAGGCATTTATATCTTTATCCTGACACCATAAACTGCCACGACCCCAAGACAGGCATGTGTGCAATGTTTCAGTGCCTGGGCAGGGTGTTCTCGGTCTTGCAATATAGTAAAGCAGCATCAGCTGCTCTGGATGGCTGCGCTGCAGGAAGATCAGCACCACAGCACAGCTTAGCTCACAGCAAACCAGCTACAGCTGCAGCAGAATGTATAAAAGAAACACAGAGATAAAAAGGAAAATTATTATAATTCATTTGTGAGCAAAAGCCAGAGAGGTTAGTGTGTGCAGACTGGCAGTTTGATAAGTGCCATCCCAGAGACAGGAAAGAACCAGGACATCAAGTTGCAAAATGTGTACCAAGCGTTTTTAGCAAATTGATTTTAAATCCTTTGTGGTACAGTCTCATGGAAGAATAGTAGAGCACGGGAAGGAGTGAATTAAGGAGAAGTAAGTGCCCATCTGACTTAGAATGCAGGGGTTTAGACTGTTCTCTGAAGGAAAAGGATATTTAGTGGTAGGAGTCTAAGGGAAATGGATGGGCTCTGCACAAGGAATATTGTGCTAGGTGATCTGATTTCTTTCTTAAACAATGGAAATGCAGCTGAACTCGTCTGGATTTAATATGTATGGTATTAAACACTAGCAGAACTGGAGAAAGATGGAGATATGCAGAGATAAGACAGAGGGGAAGTATGGGGTTGATGTGAAGTTGGTAGTGGTGCTCTGCAGGAGTTGGGCTGGGGACATTCCTGTTACCATTAACAGCCTTGACATAACATAACACGTAACAAAAGCTGGAAGGTGTAGTTAGCACAAAGTTGGATTGTTGTTATGCAGAAAGAACTGGTTGATTTGGCTTTCAAGAGAAGAATGGAATTCCAATGTAACAGATAGTTCTTGAAAAAATAGAAATCCCACCTCTCCTTCCCATGAAAAAGAAATGTGGAAACCTGGGGACTCAAGAAGAGTGAGGAGAGAGAGTTGGGGTGCAGTGACCGTGAGCTGCTCTGTACCTCCTCTGTAAAATTCTGTGTCAGAAGAGATGATTCCAGTAGAAGTGTTAATACCACTGCGAGGATCCAGTGATGGCCCATAAGGAATTTCCTATACATTTCCAGTTACTTATAGCCAAAAAAAGACTAAAGAAAACTCTAACACAAACAGGAAAGGATGATCAGAGAAAAGAAGAAAAAATTCATTTGTGCAGCTGGAAAAACAAGGGCCAAGGCCTGATTATGTACAGGGTCTGTAATCCCGTCAGAGGGATATTGACAACTGAAGGAAATAGGTTTTAAATCAGAAAACAGTTTCAGCAGAGAAAAAGTTGATTTGACAAAGTCAAGGTCAGCGAAGTTCGGTTATTATGTAGGAAAATGTCTGGGAATTTTCTGGTACGTGCAGCACTGCCAGGAAAAGAATAATAATAAAAAAGTCCTGAGCCAATATGGAATTTTGCAAGTTTATAAAAAAAAATGAACACACATGATGTAACGGCAAGGGAACAAACTCGCTGAAGTTCAGGCTGCTGGACTGTACCTACACAGTCATATACTGTGCTGGCATCCAAATAGAGATGAACTGCACCTCCTGGCAGCCAGAGGTATGGTTGCCATGGAAATACAGTAGGAAGCATCTTCAGCACACGTCCGCTCGGCTGCTGCGTGATCATTCTGCAGCAAAAAGTTAATTTTCCTATGTTGATGTTTGACCTTCATGAAAGGCTGTTCTGGCAGTAATATTCAGATGGCGAAATTCTCCTTGTGTACACAAGATGCTGACTTCAGATAGAAAATAAAGGCGGCCTCAGTAATAAAGCAGCGGCACTTCAGCAGGCTGCTTCAGGACGCGGTGCTGCGCCAGGGCAAAGCCTGATGTTGCTTCACTCAGAGTAATAACAAACGGTGCTATCTCCACTAACCATTGCTAGCAATGCATTCCATTCTGCCTTTAAGTATTTTAACCCTTATTTCCCCTGTTATTTATAATTAATAAAAATCTGTTTCAACTGTTTTTCTGTACTTTCATACAGAAAATTAGTTATAGTGTATATCTATATATAGATATACACTATGTATAAATATGTTAGTATATGTATGTACAGAAATTAGTTATATTCTGAAAAACTATAATTCTTTGGTTCTAGAAGTCTTCACATATGAAACTTGGTAATGCTAGTGAGAAAGAAATGTATTTGCCATAACCTTTTCCTATAATTCTGACTGACCACCTTGAAGAGAACATTTTTTTATCCCTATGCCAGGAGAAAAAGTACTTTACTGAAAGCTGTCAGTTCTAGAACAATTTTGCAATTTTAAAGCTAAGGTTAGTTGATCTGATTCTGGGCTACCAACCACAGACAAATACATATTAGGAGCAGTTTCAGTAGAATTTTCCTGGTCCGAGTGGGTGAGGTTACGTCTGAAGGCCCTTCCAGCTCTTTTTTATGACTTTTGTAAGATAGAAAGAAAATGTTTTCATGAACTTTTTGATTTGTTGTCATATCTGTTAAAAGAAGAAAAGAATTCTGCAAATTAAAACGACAGCATAAAGGTTATGAAGAGGGAGCCCTTCCTGAGGGCTTTTATCGTATGTTGTTATAAATCCCTTTTGGTTATCGTTCTTGCCTGCAGAAAAAGCAACAATAACAATTAAGGAAAATGTTAATGTTGGGAAAGATAGTTATTATGACATATGTGTGATTTGCTTTGGTGAAACTAGAAGTAAATTCTGTATTAGTAAAACCAGATTTGGGATAGGTTGACATGCAGCGGTTCAAACGCAAACTAAGTCAAGGTGAGAAACCAGTTTCTCTTACCTGCTCTTGTGTCTGAACTGTGCCAAAACGGAGGCGGTGAGTCCGGGTTTTGCCATTTCTCCTGCTTGTGAATTTGACATCATATCAAACTGTCTTAACCTTTTCACATTTTTTCGATTATTCAGAAGGTGGATGTTTTTAATGTTTCTCTTTTTCCTTATATTTTTTTAATACTAGTATCCACCTTTAACCTCTCCAGTTCCTGAATTTCTCAAAACTCCGTCCACAGTCGAACAGCACGTTACACGTTCTACTGCTGCAACCACCCTGAGCACAAACACAGTATCTGCAGCAAAGCCTGGGCCAACCTTAGTGAAGGTAGGTGTCTGTAACGGTGGCATCTGAGGACTATGTTCTTCATCTGTGGCCTTTCCAATGCTGTAATTAATGCTAAAGTGCACACGGAGCATTATAGTGCCTGAAACTAAAACCAGTTTTTATTAGTGTTCGTGAGAACATACTGGGTTGTTGACTAAAAGATTTTGTATGCCAGGATGAACCATTAGCCCTTGTAGGGGCTGCCTTATTATTTCAAGAAGTCCTTACAGCACAGTTGATGACACTTTTCAGGCAGACTTATGCATTACATTGCTATGGAACTTTTTAAGAAAGAAGGGCAATAGATTTTTTGTTTCTGTTGAGTTTCTACTTTCTGTTGGTGGAATTAATCCTTTCTCATCTAGTTTTGTATGGAGAACAATTCAACAGGAACAGAGGCAACCATATTCATAGTCTACCTGTAACCCAACTGGTGAACTGCATTACTCCTTTTCTGCAACTATTTTCTTAGTTCATTTGTTGTATAAGCAGAGCACACTGTGAGGGAAGTTCCTGTATCCTTGTATTTGAATGTCAGAACAACATGCTCGGTTCTCTTTTCTCCACTAATCTATCCAGCAACATGGAAAATGTCTTCAAATACAATCAAAGAGAGCATTATGTTACAAGATGTCTATAACGTTTCATTTCAGCAACTTTGCCAAAGGTCTTCATTTGTGTAATGATTGTATGTATGATTCTACCTAACTACATGAAATTCATTCTCGGTTAAATTTACCAGCCTGACCTTCAACAGTCAATTTCTAGTATAAATTTGGCTATACATAGTGAGATCACTGCAACTGTACCAGCTTGCTTACCTGAATTTGGCATTAAGGTCTTACATTATGTCCCAAAGCAGGCTGTCTGTGGAATAAATGTGCAGGGATCAACACAGGATTTTTGCTCTGCTGCCCCTGTATGGCTGCGGAACTGCCTTCAACTTTTCACTCAAAATCATTTTCAAACAGTTTGTAAAGGCAGAGAGTTTTATCACACGTGCAGGTATTGCTAATGAGGATACTGTGAAACCTTCATAAGAGTAATCCCCTAATTTGTAGGGCTGGCTGTCCATGCTCTTCATCATCTAGACCTGTTGTCAGTACCTCTGACCTGCGAGTGTTTACGGACAGAGTTTAAGATCTGAGCTTCTGCTTGCACAAAGTGCTAAGTGGCTTTGAACGTACGTGTTTCAGAATGCCTCTTTGCAGTGACAGGTCATGGCTAGCAGAATCCCTCAGCTTCATTTGTGCCATCCCTTAAAAAAACATTGACGAACTGTGATTTGATGACCCCTTCCTGTGCGCTGTATAAGCCAGCTGGAGCATGTTAACTTCTGAGGGATGGTGAGTGATCCTTTGGGCAGGTTTGCAGGGATAATTGTGTTCAGCAACTGCGCTCCTGAATCCTTTATCTTGTACCTTGCATAACTGCTCATAAATGAGGTGTCTGTTATACTTGTTTCCATCTTTTCCATCCATAAACAGCAAAGCCACCCAAAGAACCCAACTGATAAGCATCGGAGTAAGAAATGTAAAGAACCTAAGCCAAGGGTGAAAAAATTGAAGTATCATCAATATATTCCACCTGATCAGAAAGGTGAGAAAAATGAGCCGCAGATGGACTCCAACTATGCTCGTCTGCTACAGCAGCAGCAGCTGTTTTTGCAGCTGCAGATCCTGAGCCAACAGCAACAACACTACAACTACCAGACAATTCTACCTGCACCGCTGAAGTACGTTAAGCATCATTTGTGTCATTTACAGAAAAGCTACATACGTCAGTTATAGACTTGGTACTTTAGAAGTAAACGTGTTTTGCAGTTGCTGAGAGGCGGCTGGAACCCAAGAAAACATAAATGGCAATGTGCATCGCTGTGGGTATTTACCTCAGTTAACAATGTGATGAGGTGGCTCTCTTGCTAAAATACTGAAGTCATCCAAGTTACTTTTCTGGGAGACAGAATCTCCTGCCTGTCAGATGTATTTTTTCCAATCAGATGTGTATTTGAAATGCAAAGCATTTATGCAAAAGCAAGAAAGCTTTGACACCATTTTCACTTGAATATTACAGATGATGGCTTTTACAAAGACACACCTTATTGTTGTGGTGTTATTGTCTTTTTACAGCAGTTTCAGAGACCGCACTTTTGCAGTTCACAAATAAAAAGAAATAGTGATTTTAAATTAGGTAAAGTTTGTATATTGTTTATAGCCCCATCTCTAATGCTTATACAAGGTCTTCATCAGTGTTGATCTTTAGCACTTTCTCCAGTGAGAAGTGTAAGTATACTTTCTGATTTATATGTAGAAGCGTCAGAAAAACACATCTCCAGGAGATGAAGGGGCTGCCAGCACACTATGGCAGAGTGAGGTGCTATCTGCAGAGTTTTGTTCTCACCATCTAAGATCAGTCTTTTCCTAGAAGTGTCTACAGTGTAACGTGCCACAATTGCACGTCCCTAAATTCAAATGACTTTCAACTGCCTTCTTTTGTGGTTTTATTATTTTTTTTAAAAATTAGTTTTCACGGAGTTATTTTTCCTCAGCAAGCGAGGCTAGGAAAGTTAAAGATACCATCTGTGGTTATATTTATAATTACCATGTATCCTAACAGTTGGACTGGAGATGTTATGCGTGCTTACCCACGCTTCTTATGTTCCATTTACTGACATTTCTGAAATGTTTCTTCATAAAACAGTTGAACAAAATAAAAGAGCTGACTTATGGTACCTAGTGTAAATTATGGCATTTTTACATTTTTTTTACAACTATTTTGAAATCCTTGTATGAGATTCTTCTGAGTAGGGCTGACAAAATGTGTCATCTTCAGAGTAAACTCCCTGCATACTGGTCCTTAATAGATACGAACATTGGACATGTATCTGGGGTTGATACACAGAGATCAATATTGTGGAGGTTCTTTATTCACGTCAAATCCAAAAAAGTAAGTTTCCCTGTCTGATGATTACTTTGTATAACTTATTCTGCAGTCATAGTGTCCTTCAGGGATGCCGTGACAGTAATAAAAACGATGAAGCATAAATTAGTGTGCTTAACTGGAGAGAAAATAAAATATCAACACACTACTCTGTTATATTTTCTTCTCTCTGCCATTTTACTAAACATATTTAATGGTAATGTCTTATGTTAAATATGTATTTCTAAAAAAAAATAAGATCTTTAACTTGGTAGGCATTGACTGAGAATCACAGCTGTGTGACTGGAAACATACCGCATTTAGCATTGACGTTGTCCCCCTTTTTCTTACCACTTGAAGGCCACTGAACGACAAACAGAGTAACAACGGGAACACGCCACTGAGCACTTTGAACAACAGCACGCCGACATCAGCTGCCAGCTCACCAAGACAGAACAGTAATATTCCCAACCGGAAACCTGGACCTCTGCCTTCCAGCCTGGATGACTTGAAGGTAAGAAAAATGAGAGGGATTTGTCCGTTCCTCTGCATTGCTGCCAGTCATAGCTTGCAAACTGTCAAGATTAAGCCCAGATATTACTTACCAATGGAAACCGTACTTGCCTCTTAACTATTTAGAATAAGGTTGTCAAAGCTTTCTTACACAACTCTTCTGGACTTAAATGCTTGTTTTGCTTTAACCCCTTCACGTGCATATGTTCCAGAAATGACATTCCCAAAGAATCAGAAGAGGAAGAATTTCAGACAGATTGTATAAGCACATAATACGATACCTTGGGTAAAGTATGAGGAGCACTTCGTGTGAAATTTTAGCCCAGACAGATTTAAACACTGGAACAGTAATTTTCTCATGACAATTTTAGTATACAAATGAAGAGGTTCAGTTAAGCAATATAAATTAAAAGATGCCCTAATAATAACATATTTAGAGAGGTCACTGCTATAAAGCCAACACAGAAACAACAGCAGTAAAAGAGAGTAGAAAATACTAGATCTTCTTACCAGAGTTCAACACATCATCTGGAAACGAACAGTTTTTCAAATTTTAAATTATTAACTATGAACTTTCAAATATATTTAAGCTAATACCTGAATTTGTGCTTTACAGGGTTTAAAGCTGTTCACTAACCCCTTCCTACATAATTTACTGGTATTCTTGCTAATGTGGTAACAGTAACATAAGCCGTACTTGCAGACCTGCTGGTGGTGGTTTAAGACTGAATCATCTAAATCAGTTCTGATTGAGAATTCAGAAATGCATTGTTGAAAAACAGGAAAATTGGAATGAGCTCTCAAGCAAGTGTAGAGGATACCAGACTGCAGGAAGCAGCTGAGAATCGTTAGGTAGACAGTTATTTAACGTAAAATTGCTGTGGTACTTAGAGATGTTATGGAAATGGATTGCTGGGACTTTTCATCACTTCCAAATCATCAAGACTTATAGTGCTACATTGACAAAGTACGGAAACACTACTGAGGTTATTACTTTGGATTCTTTTAGAGTTGCTTCTAACATACACAGCCCAAACGCTACGGTTAGATGTGGTGTATGTATATCATAAACAGAGGCCATTCATTGCGACTGCTCTTTCTGAATTGGTATTTTGAAGAACAGAATTCATTTACACTCAACATATTTGCACTTTACTTTGTCTGTAAGTGTACTGGAAAATTAAGAACACTTTTCTATCAGAAATTAGATTAATTTTGACTGTGTATGGCTTTTATGTTTGCAAAAGAAACCCAGATGGCGCATAGCTGTAACTGTTCAGCTGCTAATTAAAGAGAGAGCCTTTTGTGGTTTAAGGGTCTATTGAATCATCCAACCGACCTGATAAAATTTCACAGAAATACATCTGTCTGATGTAACACAGGGGTTCAGTGTGCTGAACTTTTATCTGTGCTGCTGCCGTTGTCTACAGATTTGCTTCAGAAGCTTTTAGCCCAGCACTGGAGCTGTGTGTTCATTTTTCCATCTTGAACATTTATGAAAAATCAGCATAACTCTGCTGCTTCTCATTGTACAGCAGCTGAATTTTACTGAGGGTTTGGCCTCACAGTGAAAGCCGGCAGCAGGTCATGGAAATGTGCTGACGGACCATGAGTGCTGTCAGAACCTAGAGGTGTAATAACTTGCAAATGCACTGAAAAATGAGTTTTCTTACAGAGATGTAATAAGGTAGAATGTATGTTTCAGTAATTATTTTTTTACTATTGTGCTTATTTTTATTTCAGGTAGCGGAGCTTAAAATGGAGTTGAAATTGAGGGGATTGCCAGTGTCTGGAACAAAAACCGATCTTATTGAGCGTCTGAAACCCTATCAAGATGTTAATAACAATGGAGTTGCTACTAGTAGCTCTGTTACGGTAACCACTTCTACGGGGGCCACAGGTAACACCGGGGAAGTGACTGTGGCATTTCCTGTTGCAACACTAAATAAACCAGTGGCTAACACGATATCCAGCTTCCCTCCAGAAAAAACGTCTACTGGCTGCAAAGTAGTAAATACTGAAAACGTTAGTTCTCCTTTGCCGATATCTCCCTCTCCTTCAGAACAATCTAGTCTAAGCACAGATGATACTAGCATGGCAGACACTTTCACCGAAATGATGACCATGATGTCGCCATCCCAGTTCTTAAGTACTTCACCACTAAGAGCAAATACGAGTGACGATAATCAGAATCGCAGTAGTGGAAGCATCTCAGCCGTGGAGTTTGATGTAGCAGAAAAGGACCGCAAGCTTCAAGAAAAAGAAAAGCAGATTGAAGAGCTCAAAAGGAAACTGGAACAAGAGCAAAAACTCGTGGAAGTACTGAAAATGCAACTTGAGGTTGAAAAACGGGGACAACAGCAACAGTCTCAGGCTTGTGGGAACTCAGCTGCTTTGGAACAGAAGCAATTCAGTGCTGCTGTCAAAGATGAAAATGCGCTTGCTGACTGCTCCAGTACAAGTCAGTCTGTACCTGTAGCTAGTCATTCTTTAGCACAATCGCTATATACTAGCGGCCAGAATCCAGTTGCCAAAAAGGCAGTTGTTATCAAGCAGGAGATACCCGTGGCCAAAGCTGAACCTCAGAATGCCATTTCTCAATTCTATGTTAATCCACAGAGGCAGCCCCAAACTGCAGTCGTTGCCCAACCTCAAGCTTTATTAACTGCCCAAGGAACTGCACAGCTGCTCCTTCCACTGTCTATCCAGGGACCGAATTCTACCACTGCAGTGCAGCTACCCGTTGGAAACATAAAGTTGCAGGTAAGGATGATTTTATTTTTCATCCTGTAAGCTGCATGGTGCTGTTTGCATAATTTAGTATAAATAGGTAAGTGTGCTGCTTGTACGATTAACTTAAAAATCAGGCTTAGCTTGTTTCTGCTTTAGGGGAAAAAGCAGAAAAGCTTAAGAGCCAATCTGTAACTTCTAGTACTTGCTTTGCCACTTTTGTTCTCAGATACTTCTTCCTGAGAAGAAGTGGTTGTCTTACCACGTACTGCCTCCATGCACAGTTGGTTTTGACTTATATCAGCAAACACCACCCTTTTGTTAACTCCAAACTATATAATAGAGCGCTACAATCCCAGTACTTTATTTTGAGGTATACCTGTTTGCCAAATGCACAGTTGAACTTCTTGGTGTGGTGATGGCTCGTTACATTTAAAAATATGAAATCCAGGTTGTAGAACTCCAGTTATAAAACTCCAGCTATAAAAAGAAACCATGGTTACCCAAATACTATTTCTAGGCTGATTATAGGTGGTAACGCAGTGAATAAATACAGCGTAAACCAAGATAGGTTATAAACAAAGAGCTATGAGTCATCCAACCAAACTGAAACAGTTTAACCTGTTGGTCTAAAGTGCAATTAAGCATATACCATATACTGGGATGTAGCTGGGTAAGTGCCCTGCCGCCCCCGTGGTTCTTGTGCCAGCAAAGTATTCTTTCAGCCCCAGCATGTACTTGGTGCTTGTGGCGTGTTGCGAGCCCAGGCTTTGGTGCTAGCATGTGCACCATCACGGTTAGCAACACGTGAGAGGGCTGTAAAATTCTGATGGGGATGGGACCCACAGTCCGAAGTGCAAGAGCTAGTCCTGGTAGCTACACACTCAGACAGATCTTTGTCTAAATTACCCTAAAATCCTGGTAGAATTCTGTAACAACCTTAAGCATCTTGTTCTGATATTTCACTTCACTGATACTGTACAAAGTTTTCCTAACTACCAGCTGAAAGTGTCTTTGCTGAGGTTAGACATGCTTCTTGCCTTTCAGTGCTCACTGAAAACTACTCTGATCTTCTCAAAAATCTCCTTTTTCTTACATCATCAGTTTTGTCTTTCTGGTTACTCAAATCCAGTTCTTATAGTCCTTTCTTACTAGTTGTGCTCTATCTCTTATTATTTTCATTGCTCTCCACTGGACCCTCTCCAGTTTATCTTTCTTAAACTCTGTTTGGAAAACAAACACCACCTTTTACTGGGAACTCACCAGAACCAAACAGCAAAAAATTTGCCTCCTATCCACAGTTCCCACTCGTCCTTCCCAGAATACACACTATCGCTATTCTGCATAATCTCTGCAATGGATTTTTTACATGGTGTAATTTACTGTGAGATAAGAATAATGCAAATATTTTGTCTTCATCCCTTAGGCTCAATCACAAGCTGGAATCCAGACCCCATCACAAATACCTGCTCCTATTCCTTCTTCTGGCCCGGTCCAGACAGCACCTCAGATGCATACTCCACAATCAAAACAAAACACCACCACGCAGCATGCACTCGGTCAGACCCAACAAATCAGAAAGGTTTGTGGATAGCAATAAGCATTATGATAAATAGTCGTGTAATCTACTTCTAGGCAGTGCTTTTAGACTCTTTTGTGGCAGCGGTGTCATATACAACCGATCAAGTCACCTAATAGCTCTGTACCGTGTTTTTTTCTGTGATACAATGGGCTTGTAACTCCTTCTCTTTCAAAATTTTAGTCCATGCAGGACTTTTGTATTTATTTGCAACTGAAAAATATAAGGCTAAAGAGTTACCTTAATGGTATTCTTATGTCCCCACTCTTAGGACATTCTTGGTCATGCTGTGCACAAGTGGTATACCAGCTATTCCCATCAGTTTCTCTTATTTGCCACTGGCTCCAAATGGAAGATTCTTGTAGGCAGTTCTTAAGAGAAAGCTTTTACTTGGGGTTTCAGAGATTATTCTTTTACAGGCATTCCTTTTAGTTTTCCTACTTTCCATGTTGATTTCATCCTTACTTGTGAGGAAAGCTATGGACTTGGATATTGAGGACACCACTTCCAGTGAGTCAAAACCCCATCATACCTATGATACATCTCTTCTTCAGGAATGCAGGGAAGGAGTCAGAGAGAGATCCTTCTTCTCCTCTCTACCCAAAACAATCAGCTCTGAAATTTCATATTCCAAAACAGATGTTCATCGGCACTGGATGCACAGCTCTGAGTGACAGCCCAGCCATGTCATATCATAGAATTGTTTGGGTTGGAGGGGACCTTTAGATCACCCAGTTCCACCCCCCCTGCCCTGGGCAGGGACACCTCCCACCACACCAGGTTGCTCCAAGCCCCATCCAGCCTGGCCTTGAACCCCTCCAGGGATGGGGCAGCCACAGCTTCTCTGGGCAACCTCTTCCAGTGCCTCACCACCCTCACAGCAAAGAAGTTCTTCCTAAGATCCAATCTAAATCTGCCCTCTTTCAGTTTAAAACTGCTAAGCCTCATCCTGTTGCTACACTCCCTGACCAAGAGTCCCTCCCCATCTTTCCTGTAAGCCCCTTTTAGGTACTGGAAGGCTGCTAGAAGGACTCCCTGGAGCCTTCTCTTCTCCAGGCTGAACAAGCCCAACTCTCAGCCAAAATATCTCAGCCTTCAAGGTTTGTATTTCAGTTTATAAACAAAGTACATCCTAAAACCCATCTTCTGATGTGATCTGAGGCTTCTACCTGTGCACTGTCCCCTAATCTGTTTCTCCTAAAGCTCTTGTTCCAGATAAGAATTTTAGAAGATGTATGATTATGCCATGCAATTCTTCAGGCAAGTGGCTAATAACAGGGAACACAACTAAATGAGCATCATCACTCTTCAGTCGGCTTGTTCAACCAGTTTAATTTTGTGGATGTTGAAGTTATCCTACAGACATCAAAACTGACATATATCCAAAAAGCAGATTTCATCCAGGTTCTCGGATTTGGTGAGGGGCTAATCTTACCTTGTTAATTTGAAAGAATATAGAAATTTTCCAGTCATCCTGATGCACGTGCTTGTGCCAGAGACTAGCAGTTTTCTTCCTCTGCTGTCTAGAAGTTCCTTGAAATGATTGCAGGAGATAACCAAGAATGATCTTTCCCCCTGTTCAGATCAGTTGTCATGGAGACCACATAGTTCCCAGTAGACTTTACTCTGCATCTGGCTCTCATGGAGCTGAACAGCCTGCTTATCCTGGCTGGTTTTCTCACACGTCTACTGCCATCTTTTACACAGGAAACCAAACAGCGTAATTGCAGGCTTTTTACATCAGAATGTATAATATTGATGTGATACAATAGATCAGGACGGTCTTCATGCATTCAGCATTAGATCTGCTGTTTTCATTTCACGAGGCTTGGATCTTTCAGCAGGCAGACTGAACTAATGAACTGTGAGTAATGCTACTTATTAACACTTCTTAGTGAAGCTGGTCTTCCTAACAGTTACCTTCTCCATAAACAGTTGTTTTCCAGAACCAATTTCTCTTGGATTCATCTTGACTTCCTCAGCTAGCTCAGATTTCTATGTAAACCAGCTGATTATTCCATGTATTTTCTCCTACACACTTGAGGTGTCTCTAGTTAGCACATGGGCCTTGTTCTTCATTCAGTAATAAGGAGACATCTGCACAGCTGTTCACCTCAGTGGTAGACAGCTGGAAATTACAACAGTTTTCACGCAGATGATCAAGAAAAACTGGGTTAAGCCCTCTCATAGGATATTTGATTTGGTATTCAGACTGTATTCCACAAAGCTATCCTAGTTTTTATCTCCATCCCTGATCTAAGATTTGTCACACCTTTGTCATAAAGATATGTGGGAGTGATACTGAATTTAAGAGAACAGTCTTTTGCACTTGTACATCCATAGATTCTCTTCATTTCCCTTTACCTTAAAAATAAGAGAAGCAGGATACTGCTCAGAATCCTTTCCAATGAGTGTATGGACTATTATTTGAAGAAATAAAAAGTTGATGTACGTACCAGTAGACAAAGATGCAGTTGGTACTGAAGTTCATCAGTTATATTTTTTGCCTCTTTCTCATCACTTACAGATATCTGTAGTTAAAAGAAATCAGAAATCTACAGCACAAACCAAACCAGTCTGTCTAGAACAGGCAGTATGGACAAGTATGGATACATACAGTAGTTTGTATCGGGTCAGAAATACCTCCATTTTATTGAATGCCCACTAGGTGGGGAAATCATGCATACTGTACTAAACTGTTCCATACTCTTCGGAATGTCAAGCTTCCTGGAAAATTGCTGGGAAATATTGTTAATTATCAGTGATGAATGAAAGCATGTCACAGCACAAAGTTTCTTTCACAGAGTAATTGTTCTAGATTTACCAATTACTCCACTGGAGGGAAAAATCAATACAAATAACATTCCCTTTATAGGGAATTGAAGCAAGCATGGATTTAAAAAAAAAAAAAACCAAAAGTCAAACCAAACCTCATAGATGTCATTTACCCAATGTTATTAATTTAAAAAAAAAATAAAAAATCACAACCTGAGACTGATATATTAATCCTTTACAGGTTTTTCCACCAGCCACAGCAAATGCAGTGTTTTCCTATCAGACTGCACCAGTCACAACACCTTCACAATCTTTCATTAATAAAACGTCAAACTCTAACGTTCACACCGGGGTTAACCAGGTTCCCTCTGTGCAGAATGGACCTGCTACTCCTAATAAGGTAAGATTAACAAAATGGTCCATAAAGTTCAGTTTCATATTATTACTCTTAAATAACATCTGACTGTGTCCATACTGCAGTTCACTCAAGGAGGAAGAATGTTTTGTAGATTTGCTTAATGCATATATATGAGAAAGACATAAATGAACTATTATTTTATCCTTCTGATTACCTGTGCTATTGTTATTTGTAAATATGTAGATCAGTGTAGCAAAATAGGATAACTTGTAGAACCCGATGCATCTTGAATTCACTAGAACATACTGTTTAGTCGTTATTTCATTATTTCACACAGCCTGGCTCTCCATCTCAAGCTCAGCCTTACATTGTCCAGCAATCCCTCTTCAACAACACAGTACCCAAGGCAAAAGATCCTCCTCGTTATGAAGAGGCCATAAAACAGACCCGCAATATTCAGGCATCGCACCGTGAGGTAGTTATTTTCTCCTGCTTGGTCTACCTTTTTTTTTTATTATTCCTTTAGAATTATCAAAGCCATTGCTTATTTTAGTTTTTTTCTGTTTGGCATCATTTTCTAGTGTACCCTGTTAATGTTTTCATAACTGTGTTTAACTGCAGGACACCTGTTTCATGATTCTTTTTATTAAAGCAACAGACATGTAAATGAGTCTTACAGTTGGTGCTATCTGTAATTGGGATAGTGCTGCTAGTGCTTCTTAACAATACCTAGCCTTCAACTGACATGTTTCAAGGATGTATGATACCCAAACTTCAGACTTAGAAGAGAGAAAATATATTCCTATTTTCCAAAGTGAGTAAACTTGAGGGAAATGTGTGTGTGCTTGTACACACTCAGGCAGACACATTTATACACACATGAGCATAGGTGCTCGTGAGGCTATGTTTAATGAACTTGCTGAATAAACCCACAGAGTGCTGTGTCAGTTTACCTTCATGTTGGAAGAAAGTTGCAAACAAAACTAATGAGCATCCCTAACCTCATGCATTTCAGGGCTATCCCAAAAGATAAAACCTTGTAGCAACTTAGTGTTGCTTTTGTGGTGGCAGAAGCACGGGTATCTAATGCCATTTTGTATGTTCTTGACAGGCGTGAGGCATCCACACGGCAAAGGCACACACAACTACTTCTTCTCTCACTACCAGATAGCAAAGTGCCTCCCCACTGGCCTCTTTAAAGGAGCTAGGTCTCCTAATAACAAATGCTCTCCCATCTCTGGAGTATAACCAATATTCTAAAACAGTATTAGTTTTGAGACCATCATAAAAGCTTCCACTTTTCCTAGTCCGTTTTTGAATCACTAAGTTTGTGGAGGTTTTGGAACCTGAAGGTGCAGTCAGCAAATGGCTGTTTAAGACAAATAGATAAAGAGTTGATGAAAACTTCCCCCCCCCCTTTAAAAAAGAAAAGAACATGAATCTGTAAACTGGAGGCNAAAAAAAAACCAAAACAACTAGCACATAACAAAATGCATTTTACATGATGGCTATTCGCAGGATATCTCAGAGAAAGTAGGTCACGTTGCACCCCCAAAGTCTTGCAGTTATTCCAGATACCCTGCTACGAAACAGGGTTAGTAATTCTTCATCTTATCCCTAGTTGCCTTCATTAAATCTCTGTCTTGCTTTTCAGACCTTTCCCCCCTATTCCTTTGTATTGAAACTGACCACAGGGATTACAAGTGTTCCTCCAAAGTATTTCTCTGTTTCTAGATTGACAGTTTGCATGAAGAATTTTAGTCTTGATCATAGGTTAGTACTCGTGTGCCATTGAGAGAAGCTAGGATCAATCAGTTTAGGGAAAAATACTAGATGAAAAAGCATAACCCTTTTTTTATGCACTACAGATTTCCAGTGCGCACAGTCAGCAGATGGATGATCTTTTTGATATTCTCATCAAGAGCGGAGGTAAGCTAATTGACATCTGTGTGATGTAGTGGTTTAAAACCTGCTAATAAAATCTTGGTGCTACCATCAAAGGAAAGAATAGGGGTGGAAGTTGCCCGCCCAAGCATGTATGTCATTATCTTTTCTGAACTCAGTAGAGTTTTTCTTTTCTTCCATTACAGAGATTTCCCTTCCGATAAAGGAGGAACCATCTCCCATTTCTAAAATGAGACCAGTAACAGCCAACATCACCACAATGCCAGTCAATACAGTGATATCCCGCCCACCACCACAAATCCAAATGGCCCCTCCTCCTGTGTCCTTAGAACCAACAACCAGCTTGTCTGTAAGTCTGGAAAACCAACTTGAAGCCCTCTTGGATGGAACTTTACCATCAGGTAATGAAATTCCTCAACTGACAAGCAGTAATGAGGACAGAGAGTCATTTTCTTTAATTGAAGACCTCCAGAATGATCTGCTTAATCACTCCAGCATTTTAGATCACTCTCATTCACCCATGGAAACTTCCGATGCACAATTTGCCACTAATAATTCTTGTCTGTCTCTTGACCTTCCTGATACAAATTTGGACAATATGGAATGGCTAGACATTACAATGCCCAGCTCCTCATCTGGACTCACTCCTCTCAGTTCTACTGCCCCCAGCGTGTTTTCCACTGACTTTCTAGATCCACAAGACCTACAGTTGCACTGGGATTAAGCTACAGCGAGTGAGAACACAACCTGCAAGTCTCTTTGCATCAGAGGTCCATTTATTATACCATTCTGGTTGCAGTTAAGATAAATTAAGACAGCAGTGTTTGGAAGAACAAACGCTTGAAGCTAATTCCTTATTGATTTTCAAGTTTACAACAGTGAATTACTTTATGTTCCTATCAGTAAAGCAGATCAGGGCCCTCTGAAAGCTGTATTTCACAAGTCAAGAAAGGATGATTGTAATTAGTGATTAGAAATACCCCAAAGTACATGTATCACAAATATTTAAGAATGAAGTTATGTCTCTGACTTTGTAATGCTTAAATGAGCAACACAACGTGGCTAAACTTAGAAAAAGTGAGATTACAACTGTCTGTATTGGCACAGTGAGTAAATGTTTGGGGGAAGGGGAGGTATCACTGCACTTCATTGTTCCTGTGGACAGCCTGAGCCAGGTTCAAAACGAGTCGTGAGGGCAAAGGCGAGTAGAAGCACTGGCTGGTTCAGTGAAATTTCATATATCTAGTCTCTTCATTTGTTCTTTTATATTTTGGTTTTGTGGTTTTTAAAACTTCCCCCGTTCTTTAATCATGAGGGAAGAATTAAACTACATCCAAAGGGACGTTAAGTGTAACTGCAAGAAATCCACTGTAGCTATGCCAGCTAATATTGAGAACACTGAATTTTGTATAGCAATTCTCTGGATTTAATAGCTAGGTTTTAATGTGTATATCAGACAGTTCTTTGTATACTCTTAACTTTGTATAGCTTATTTTTGTGAACAGAGGAGAACAGCGGTCTTCAAACAAGAACTTACTGTAACGGAAATAATAAATATCCTAATGTACTTTGTGTTTGAGGATATTTGTTAGATCATTGAATCCAGTATCTCGGCATATTTGAGCAGTTTGAGGAAGTAGAGAAGTTTAATGAATGCTGTTGTGCACTAGGATCCTGCAAGCACCTATGCAAGCATAGTCCAAAGCCCTCAATAAAAGATGTTTGTAGGATCAGACCGAGTTACAGGGAACAGTACTGACAGGACAACCATTATTCCTTAATGTATACTTTATCTATTGGACAGCTTTATCTACCACTACATAATAACATCAGGGAAGCTAAAAAGAGATGCTGATCAGTGAGAATCCTAAATAGCACACGCTTATGGAAAATTATAAAAGGCTAACAAGCAGTATCAGGACTGTTTTGTCATAAGAAGGCAAATTTCATACCTGAAACAGGTAATAGCAGAAGTTAAGCTCTTACCTCACAGCACAGCACATGAAAATGTTATTTTTTTAAAGCCCTTTTTTCAGAGCCTATTACGAAAGCAGTTGGAAAAACAAACAAAAAAATGCAAACAGAAGTAAAATGCATACTTCTTAGTTCTATGGTTGTCTTCTCAGGTAATAACTGTTAAATGTTGCCATAGATGACGTAGGCTGATAATCAAACATAAAATCGGAATTATTTCCTATTAGGGAATTCCTAAAGTAATATAAAAGGAAACAGTCCCCTGGTTCCAGAACAATGGAAATGTGTTTTCTACTCTGAAAACCGGTCTCATTGCAGAATTCCTCCCTCACCACCAACCTTCAAAAATAATTTTTTGTAGGAACTAATGAAAAAATGCCACAAAACTTTTGCTTACTTCTCAGAGTAATGATCTGTATCAGCGAAATAACGAAAACAGAGAGTAGCTGTGAACTAGTTAGCAACCTGTACAACATTAAAAAAAAACAACAAAACCACAACAAACCCCACAACACACTCATGTTAATGTCAAACAAAAGAGTTTTGTCAGAAAGCGTTGGGGAATTAACTGCAAGTTTATATTGCCAGAAATTCGATGCAGTCTGGTTTACTAATGTTACAGAATTCCATTGGCTTTAGATAAAACAGGGGATTATACCATTGATTCAGGGTTTAAATTGTCATCATATGTTTGCATCATACCAGTTATCAGCACTTTAAATCACACTATATCTTCAGTAGTTTTACAGGCCAGGATTTACTTTAATCTGAAACTAAGTCCGGAAAAACAATCAGTGGAGATTTCCACAACAAAAGATGAAGCTGAAAGACGTATTTCCTCATTCCTTCCTGCTGTGCCTACGTTAATCAAGTACAGCGTTACACGTGGACTGTATGCCTTACGTGTTGACGGTGTAGGACTCTTCAGTGACGTTGAGCAAATACGCTGAACTTTTTGCATTCCTTTTCATCATATTATCTGGAGAGCTAATACTCTGAGATACTAAGTGCCCTCAGCTGTTACCAGAATAAGAATTAAGGACTTTTGATCTGATAGGAACAACTTTGAATGAAGTTTAGTGTTCTGCGGCAGTGTCAGTTTATTATGTGTGATATGCCAGACATCAGACGACATGTGTGGTTCGTTACCCCTTTTATGACCCTGCCTCCTGATTAAATAAGAGGCAAATAAATTAATTTTTAGTGGACAAATTAACGTAGAGCAACTGTACTGTCATTTTCAATGTGCATGTAAATAGAGCTTCAAACTGGCAAAGTCATCCTGCTACAGAACTATCCTCACTGGCAGTGTAGGATGTTAACTAATCCATAGGAGTCTATGTGCAGAAACAAACCCAGCCGGTTGAGATGTGGTGTTATCAGTACAGTATAGCTTTCTACTCAAAGTCTATTTGCAAAAAAAAAAAATATTAAAAAGACTAAGGGATCATTTTAGTTTTTCAAGTACAAATATTCTAGTGTAGGGAATGTGTGATTACTTTTTTGTACATTTCAGAATTATGTGTATTAAACCTTATATATAATGATTTGCTTTAGACTTTGTTCTGAAATGTGATATATTTGCCATAGTTAAATATGTCTGTTATGGCAGAAATAGGTTTTGCTTAGACTTCTGTGTGTGCATGTTTTACATGACAATTTTTGTAACACAAATACAATACGTTTTAGAAATTTCATCGTGACTGTGCAGTTCAGCTGTACAGAACTGAATATATTTCTCATTAGGAGAACGGTTGCAGAGGAATGCACTGGCACTACATTGTTGCCATTTAATGGCCGCAGTACATGCTAACAGAACATCCTATCAAATGTGCTGTTAGTAAATCCTTCAAAGTAATTAGAAAACCATTTTATCACTGCGAAAAGCAGAAGTTGGAGTTACACTTCTGGCCATGGAGCGAGCTCAGACGTGTTCTACAAGGCTAACATTACTCAAAAGGAATCCTGCATTCAATACAGAAACGGTATTTGTTACGCACTCTTAGTGCCATTCAGCTCTAGTTAAGGCGAGTAAGTTTACAGACAAAATTTTGTTCAACAGTATAAATAGTTAAGAAATTGCTGTCATAAGTTTAGCAGTTCTCTCTGAAGTATGAATGAATTTATGGCAGTTATTCTCTACAGAAATTTAGCGTTTAAGCCAGCAACGTGGGCTTGCAGAATCAGACCTTTAAAAAAACTGTGGCCACAGCTTTTAGAAATAATTACTGCTTAATAGTGAAATTTTTTCCTGAGGTATTTCTAAATTCACCAACAGGAGTTGTGCTCAAGGAAGCAGGTGATCAAAATAAAAGCTTCAATATTAAACTTTTATGTTACATAATCTCAAACATTTTGATGCCTGAAAAGTGTGGGCACCGTAATTGGAAACGAAGCACAAGCTGCTGAACTGCTTTCAGGGCAGGGAAAATGCAGTCACAGAACACATGTAACTGGAAGGGCATTATGTAATCAAAACACAGTAAAGCCCACTGATGTAAACAACTATTATTTGGATTCCATCTTCAGTGTGTTATAAACTCAAAGCAAATTTTATTAAAACTGGAAAAAAAATTCTTCCACCTATCTTTAGTAAATGTTCTGTTAAACCTCTTTATGTTGTGGTCTATGAAACTGCCTTTTGATGCCTTCTAGACCATACTACAGACGGGGGCTTTTGTCATGTGAGATGGGTGGAATGGCGCTGCGTGTATATGCATGGCCAATGACGAGCGTCCACTAAAAGCTGCAGCAATCTCAAGTATTCCTTTTATACCAGTTTGCTAGGAATCAAGTGCAAAAAAGAGACACCTACATCATTCTGTAGTGTCCAATACTGAATATAAAGACTTTTTAAGTGAAAAGAGCATCGATGTATTTGTAGAAATCTAGCCAAAAAAAGCCATTCTAGCTAGGAGAGCAAATTCTCACTAAAAGGCAGGGAATGGTTAATGACTATATAATCACACTATTTTTATAAAAAATACAGTTCAGATATTCAAAAGACAGCCTAAAATAAATTATAATAATATAAAAATTTCAATAGGAACCAAAGCATTGCCATTTATATTGCCAAAGGAGGCACTTTGTATTTTGAAACATAGAAAATTAAATCCCCAAAAGTATTATCCATACTTTTTTAAAATTAAGGATGTAGATATTTTCAAAGCTGTTTTTGACGTTTAACAGTACAGAATTGTTTTTGTTGTTTGAGAAATTTGTATTAAGTAATAGCACAGGCTTTTTTCCAGGTAGGATCTTTCTTCACAGTACTGCTTGCAGTAGAAATAACGCTAACCCTAGTAGGTGTTTCTTTTCTTTTTTTCATAGTCGTAATTATGTCTTAGCATCTCATTTTGTGAGAAGAAGAAGATAAACACCTGACTCCAGGGCGCTCTTCATTTAAGCACTACTTTACTAAATGCAAATTTTGGCAATCAGGGCGTCAGTTTATGTATTGCCTTTCTATAAGAAACCATGATGCCTTTGTATTTGCTGTTTGCACCCCTAAAATCAATTCCATACGTTTGAATGCCATATGTTTTGCACATTGTACTGTATATATGTAATGCATACTGTATTTTTATATGTGTACTACATTTATCAAATATTTTGTACATAGTGGCAATATTGTAGCTACTGAGGAAATGTTTGATATTTCAGCATTTTTGCTAAGTGTCTCAAATAAAAAAGGAAAACTGTGTTCATTTGTCCAAGCTTACTACTGGAAAATGAAATGTATAATTAATAATAATCAACAAAAAACTCTGATTCTTGTAAGTCAGAAATATTTCGCTGGTGTTCTAAGTATCTTTCTCACAAAAAAAGAGTAGGACTGAAATCTGCACTTAGACAAAGTCCAAAAGAATGATGGTTTGTCTTCAAAATCAGAGTCAAAATCTGCAATAGAAATTCCCTGAAGTCTCAGTTTAGTTTTGGACTTTTTTTTTTTTTAAGCATTACTATTATTAATTCCTTGTCTGTGTAGAGTAAGAACCCAGACTTTTCAGTACTTCTTGTCATTTAAAGAAAAAATAAAAATCCTAGTGTATGCCCAAGTGTAACTATCTTACACAGATAAAACTTGTGTTACACTCTTCAATATATTTTAAGTGAAGAGGCTTCATAAAAATTAAAACAATTGTAAACAATGACATTTTTAGCCACTTTTAAGCTTTACTTGTAAATAAATACTTGTAATTTGTCGGCATATTTTCATGATGTGTGTAGCTGCTGGGGTTCACACCCCCACACCTCATCTACTAACTAGTTCTCTGAAAAATGACTGGGTTTTTTGATCAGCCCAGTCTTAAAAATATAACTTTCCAGGAATCCTCATGCTGCCATAGTATTTTCTAAAAATTATGAACACTTTGGAAGGGACTGCTTTTCCAAGGCTACCCAGAGAGTAGCCACGTGTTAACTACACAAACCTAAGCAGCTCTGTGTACTAACAACAGTAAGAGAGTGTACTAACAACTCCAGCAACGTATTAAGTAATTTGGGACATTTTTTTACACCTTATTTAAAAGCCTTTTGAAGTCTAGTGCAGGATACTACTTTACAGTTACAGAATCGCATGCGTTGACCCGGTATGGCTGTGTAGGGGTACTAAAGAGATCACTGAACAAACACTAATTTAAACCCATCCCTATCAAAAAGAAATTGAATCAATAATTGATCAATACTCAAGCTGCTGTAGTAAGTCATGGGAAAATACAGTACGATGCTGGTACGTATTTTTGTCAACCACGGAGAGTCAACTTGCTAGCTAAATTCTCTAAGGATAATCTCTTGGATTAGTCCATGTTTTGCTGGTGGCAAGAGGCACAAAGTGCAATACTGAAGCCACGTATAAAAGCATCAACAAGGGAGATTGGGCCCTCTAATACTGTTCTGACCCACAGTGCCAGACTGAAAAAGGAAGAAGGAAAAACCTGAAGTTTCTTCCTCCCTCCGAGTGGCATTTTTTCAGGGAGGGGGAAAAGGGCAGCTCGAAATCGGAATAAATGAGGCCTTCCAGGGAGGTGCACCTTCCTGTTGTGAACCTCTCATACCACTGCTCTGGAGCAGACGTTCAGAGCGGTTCCACTGAGCAGCTCCGATCAGGCTGCACAGATACAGCGCGTAGAAAGCTGTGCCCGTGCATCAGGCAAGCTTCTGACTATTCCCCAGTTTAACCTCATTTGTGAGTCAAATGCAATATTTTGTTCACTTATGCAAATGAACCTATAAGGCCTCCAAGAGTCAAGTCTAATGAAACTCTTAAAATATCATTACAGATTACTGGCTGTATTTCACCTTGAGATACAGACTTCTGCTCCTAATTGAGATACAATGCCACAGATATAGAAATAATCCCCAAGTAAATGTTCATGGACATTCTTATCAGCTACAAAATACTGCAAATCTTTTTTATACCTTACAGCACTGGTCCTGAATTTAACAATAAAGTAGATTGTGTTTGTATCGCAGTTTTCCGAATAGAGGCTTCCTGTAATTCTCTAACATTAAATAAAAAATAATTTGTAAAAAAACTATACAAGCACGTACAAAGAATAAGGCTCTTCTGAGAGAAATAAAAGGATATTTCAGAACTATAATAAAGCGAAGAAAGGATAGAAAATTATTTCTGATTTAGGCAAGATTATACCCACTGTCATTCATCACTTTCCGGAATTCTTCCAAGGTTTTCAAGATGTGCTGAACTGTGGGATTTCGTATTTGCATTTGTATTCTGCCCAACTCAGGTTCTAGAACACTGTTGTGAATTTCTTCAGGAGAACGAGCTATGAGCTGCTCAATGTGCACAAGCTTCTTTGCACACTGAAGCTGCTTCACTTAAATATTTACTATTGTACTTCCCCTCGTGGAGGCTCTGCTCCACCTGATCACCCTTTCCTTATTAAAGTCAGTTCTACGCTGATGACATCCAGACTCTGGCAAGTGTTACAAGACCCATAGAGTAGTAAGCAGGATGCATAAAAGGGAACAAATTAAAACTTACTAATATGCCCTGTAAATTTCGTAAAATACCTCTTCTTTATGAACTTCAACCATGCTGAAAGTTTGTAGGCTACATATGCCACAACCTTACCCTCAGATATTACACACCAAACATAAACGTTGCACAAGATCAGCACTTTTTGACTCTGTGTTTGTGCATTACAGAATTCATAGTTAGAATATGTCAGAGATAAAGCACTTGCTTTGGTGCCAGCGGGCAATCTAGGGTTTTGATTGTTTCCCAAAGACCAAGAGATATAAACACATAACCCTCCCCACCAAACTGCGTTCGTATTAGTATGGTGTAAACATAAAATAAAAAGGATTGATGAAGTTTGAGATTCTGCTGAATGAACCTCTTCCAGAAGCTAAACCCTGCTTTTCAATAAAACGTAACTACATTAAACCATGTTCTATGGCCATTAGCACATTTGTCTTTACTCTTTAAACGTTATATAATCCTGCCTATTAGCTTCTTGTGTATTATACAAATGGTGCTAAAGACTGACATCTTTCTTAGAATATTTGTACCATCTCAAGCTAGAGATGTGTCCCTGACAGCAAAAGAAGTCACACACGTTGCCCCCCACCTCATGCTATAGTCTACAAACCCAGCAAGACCTTTTAAAAGAGAACCAAAGTCACTAATTAGAGGAGTGTCTGAGAGGTAGCAGCTAGAAGTTTATTTTTTTTCCTTGAAGTATTTATCTGTAAAATCACAAAGTAACCCTAAGAAATATTTCCTTTCACGTAAAAAATTACCTGAAGATGAGTCTCCAGCCTTCTCTGTAGAACAAGGACTGCAGGGCCACTGTACCATAGCACTGCACATTCTTGAACCCCTTCAAGACAACTGCTGTTGATTAAAAGTTAAAATAGTGAACAGAAACATTTTTCATAAAGGTAGGGCATAGTCCAAGCTTAAATAAAAGATAACTGGGGGGCGTTATAGCTACCCCATAGCCAGTCTTAACAAACTCAGTTATACAGGTGCACAAATTGTGCATAAAGATGACTGTTCCCCTGTCACTCCTCGAGAGAAATGGGGAGATCTGTAGAAAGGTCTAGTTTCATGCACTAGAACAGACAAAGCCCTTTCCTACAGCAACACCTCCATCTCATAAGCGTGAAGCTTAGAGAAAGCAGAACCTGGTGATTATCTTCTTCCAACAAAATTTCCAACGTTATCTTTTCAGCAGAGTCTTCTAAAAGACCTTCCTTTAGAAAATTCGTGTAATCTTTTAAAAAAACAGTTTATCACAAGAGAATACTGCACAAGGGGGATTCAGAATAAAGGCTTTCCCACAGAGCTCAACAAAAGGCTAACAGTCAACAGAAAAACCACTTTCAAACAAAAGTATCAGAAAACCTACAGCCAATTACACATTTCAAGATCAAATTTACATTTTAAGTTATAAAAACTTTTTTTTTTTTATTTTTTTTGATAAACTGCCTCACCATTAAATAGCACTTTATTTAGACACAACATTTTTTTCTGGCTACACTGAGGAAGTCAGGCTCAGAGAGTAGGCAGCTCTGCGTCTTCTCTCAGCGGAGGGCAGCTTTATTCCTGCTTCCCTCCGCCCCATCTCCAATCCGCTCTTTCTGGTTTGAGACCGTCCATTTACTGTCGGTACCTTCTCTCCTGCCATCGCTGGGGGGCTGCCATCTCCCGGGGGGGCCGGGGGCGGTCGCCCCGCTCGGCGGCGGCATCACAGAACGGCCCCTCCCCGGGGGAAGCCCTCTCGCCGCCGCCGCTCTCCCTCGCAAGC
>VZRU01005011.1:14520-30634 GCA_013398155.1 Pedionomus torquatus | reverse complement strand
TCTGGGCCTGGGTCTGGGTCTGGGCCTGGGCCTCGGCCTGGAGGTCTGGGCCTCCGCACTCGGCAGTGGGAGCTGAGAAGGAAAAAGTGAGAGGGGAAGGGCGGGTAATGAACCCTCGGAAGGAGAAAGAAGAGTGGGGGGAAATTCTCCTTTTTGCTGCTATTGGGTGACCAACCTGCTCGGTCTCGTCGCCTCTGCCGTGTGTGGGAACTTGCCCCGCAATTGTGAGCTTGTAGTCAGCAGTGTTATTCTGGTGAAAGTACTGAGCTAAACTGCTGAGTGCATTGTTTTTGTCAAATTACTAATTTCTAAAAACGTGCTCGCAAAGATGGCAGTGTGTATAACTGCATTTTAATTTTTAATGCAATGTAATATTTCCAAATATGGGCGATTGTATTTCGGAGATGATATGGTGTGTTTTCATTACTGTGAGTTGCTTGTGTGCAGTGTGAGTTCGATATGAAATGAAAATAAGTGATAAAAACTGTGCTCCTGGCTTTACAGGTTTCATGGTGAGGGGTATCAGGAGGGCTATGCTGAAGGCAGTCACGTTGGAGTTGTTGAGGGACGGAGGTACGGATTGCTCCATGGTGCCAAGATCGGGTCTGAGGTAAATGGGAAAATACTTCAGAATCGTGAAGTTTTTGTCATTGAAAAAATATTATAATACAGAAACTGTTGGGCAAAGCCCTATATATTCGTAGTCTGAGGCTTGTCACGTTACACTGCTTTGCTTATGTCAAAGAAGGCCTGTAAAACTAGTTTAAAGATGATATTTTGATTTAAACAGGTGGTATGGTGTTTTATGAACTTATTTGCTGTATGAGATTTTGATTAATTTTTTTTTCTGAAGGGGAGGATAATAAGAGAAAATCAAACTGCCTTGCTCAGAAAAAAATGGTAGTGGACAGTATGTTTGTTTTTATACTCCAAAATTGTGGCTAAAAGCCCCCCTGTACTGCATTTTGTGGTTCAGCATTAGGGAGAAAAATGGAAAGTTGAGACATCTTGGGTGAAGAACCACAAAGGGTTCTCTTGCACTTTTTGCTATTTCTCATAGTGGGAGAGTTTGGTTGGGACACGACTATTCTTTAGTAGATGAAGTTAGTTCTGTATGTTGCCACACAATGACGTGCCTGAATTAGCAGCCTTTCTGGAAATAAAAGGATGAGAGAGTGGTGGCGAGGCACCTTGATGTGTCTTATGTGTCTAGCTCAAGTTTCTGATAACATGGAGTGTGTTCAGTGCTGTATGCTGTAGTTACAGTATTTTTGGACCTGAACTGGATTTTTTCTGCTTTGCTTGGAAGCTGTAGTACAGGATTCGTGGCAGGCCTTATTTGAAGTACAGCACTGCAAATCTATGTCTGATCAATTGAAGACCTTTGGGTAATTTGGCAATTTGCTCTTTTGATGTTTTCAGGCTTTCTGCAAGTAATTAACTTTCTAAAAAACAGTAGCAGTGGCATTAGTCCTTTTTGAAATGAACAAAATAAACGGTAAAATTCTGAACGGGCGGTTATTGTAAAATTGTAGATTGCCTTTGGGTGTGATAGAGAGATGTACAGTGATGAAATAGTTTCCTACTTAATACTACAGCTGTTTAATTCTGAGCTAAGAATGATAAACAGCAGTCTCCAGAGCTGGATAAATTTATATAAAATGGTCTTAGACCATAGTGGAGAAGTGCTCTAATCTACTTAGATTGGGGAAGCTCCAGGGGATGGTAGGATTATAGACAGTGAGTCACATTAAGAGAGAGCAAGAGGGACTTGGGTAATCTTAGTCTTCTTGGCCTAGTCTGTGTACTGGGCAAAATTATGATGCTTACCTGATAATTGTCTTGCTCGATAGAGTACTAAAGTAAGATGTTATAATTAAACCGTGTCTGTTTTCGGGTACGTTCCTCAGGAGGCTTAGACATAGCATTTATTTGGACTCAAGCAGAAGATTGGTGCCACTCCTCTGGGATGGCAGTGGTAATTACACTGAGCAGTCTGTGGCTAAGTGTCCAGGGGTCAGGTGTGTTTTATCATGGTAGCTTGAATTTAGAGCAGTGGTGACTGCTAAGCCTGTCAGTTGTTTCCATTTACCTTGGGTCTTTAAGCAGTTTTGGGGCATGCAAGTTAAATTTTTGTCAGCAAAAAACTAATCGGAAGCCCCACTTCAAATACACTTGAGCACTTAATGGGATGTTAAATCCCTAATCCATGATTGAGCCTTAAAAGGAACGTTGTGCTGCTTTCTGTTTCCATGCTACCTTCTTGTGTTAAGCCAGTAAAATTGTTTGTGTATTAACCCAGAATCACAGAATGCTATGGGGTTGGAAGGGATCTCTGGAGATCATCTAGTCCAACCCCCCTGCCAAAGCAGGTCAACCCAAAGCAGGTTGCATGGGAGCATGTCCAGGCAGGTTTCAAATGTCTCCAGCGACGGAGACTCCACCAACTCTCTGGGCAGCCCCTTCCAGGGCTCTGCCACAAAGTGAAGAAGTTCCTCCCCATGTTTAGATGGAACTTCTGATGCACGAGTTTGTACCTGTTACCTCTTGTCCCTCTTACTGGGCGCCACTGAAAAAAGTGTAGTTTCCTCTTTGCTTGACTTAGTAGCTCCCTCAGTCCAGCTTTTACACCTTTTTGTGGGTCTGTACAGGGGCTGCTCGCAATGACAGCATTGAAAGAATGAACACTTACCAAAGCATCATAAATAGTTTCTGTTCTGTCTCCCTGCTACCACATGTATATTTGAAGGTTCAAAGCATATAAAGACTGGCTATCGTTTTGCAAAATAGCTTTTTATGCTGCATTTAAAATGTTTTCTGATGCCGAACAGATTCTTACCAAAAGTTTTCTGACTCTTGTAGTGTGTAACACAGCTCTCATTACCTACCCTAATTGACTGAACTTTCCAGTGTAGAAACATGTTTGTATATCCACTGATTTGTTTACTGAGGGATTGGATACAATGTAGTGCTTTATTTTTGTTTGACTGTATATACTACATGCTGCTTTTTTTTTTTTTCTTTTTTCTTTTTTTCCCTTTCTTTCCCCTCATGACATTCTGATAAATTTACAGATTGGCTACTACCTTGGATTTGCCCTGACGTGGCGGTGTCTGTTCCAGAAATGCATGGATGAAAAGAGCAGGTAAGGTAAAAAACCCTCTACTTTTCCTTGAATACAGTTTCAAATTGTGGTGTCCAGTTTTGCAGCTTTCCCAGTACAAAAGAAATAGTGAAAACCAAATGAAGTGTAAATAGAGGGCCGATAGAATGTTACCATGTGGTACTGAAAAGAGGATAAGGGAACTTGAATTCTTCAGCCTGGAGAAGACAAGGAAAATACCTGGTTGTACCACGTAAGGGGGAGCTCTAGATAAGGTGGAGACACGTTGAAAAGACAATAGATAACTTTTACAACTTGAAACAAGTTAAGCTCCAGTGGAGCATAAGAGGAAGATCCTTGCCAGTACAAGCAGCTAAGTGCTGGGACAAGTTGTCCAGAGAGACTCTTAAGAAGTTCCATCTTTGTAAATTTTCAAAATCTGGTTGGAGATGGCCCTGAGCAACCTCAGCTAGCTTTGAAGTTAGTCCAGCTTCTGCAAAAGGTGGCCTAGATGACCTCCAGCTGTCCTGTCCAACCTACATTTTTCTGTGACTTCCATTCTTTTCTCCATATATTATTTCTTTTTTCTATCCACTTTTGATCATTTTATTGGACAGAATTGCCACCATACTGTCAACCGTTTTGATATGTGTTCTGGTGACCTTTTATGTATTGCATTTCTTTATTTTGCACAGTCCTATAGTCAATATTTCTGAATGTTTCTTAATTTTTGACAGGTGGAGTTAAAAGGGAGACTTAACTGTCAGTTGTGCTACAGCTTAATTTCTGGTTATGACTTAAATGTGTATTAAATACACGTTTTCAGTGAGTAAATGGGAGAAGCTGAGAGAAAAAGAAGGCTGGGTTCTGTGCACTGAATTATTATGTATTAGTGTAACTTTCATATAGACAGGTGGAAAAAAACATCTCTAGTAGCCTCACTGCTTTTTCTGTTTTGATCTTTTTTCTTTTTTTTTTTTTTTTTTCTGGTAGCAAAAAGACAAGGGCTCTGGATTCGCTAATAGGGATGATACAGAAATTCCCATATGAAGACCCCACATATGATAAGCTGCAAGAAGATCTGGAAAAAATCAGAGGAAAATTCAAACAGGTTTGTAGGATTAAGTTGTTATTTTAGCACAAACCGGCATTACTTTCTGAAAATATTTAGGCTCTAAACCTGCTCAAAACCACAGTATTGGTATTGGTGCAGAGCAATTACAGTAAAAATACTTCAAGTAAAGTGAATTTAATGAAAATACTTGACAATTCCCCAATCAATAACAAATGCAAAATTAAAAAAAAAAATCTTTAAAACAAAACTAAAAATCCTATTTGACAATGAATTACAAGTGGAACCAGAAGAAGAGAAATGGAGGAAATGAGAATTTTATTGGACGTTCTTGGAAAATAGATGCTTTGAAACACTTTCATGTATTCTTTTTTAGGTTTGTTCAATGCTAAATATTCAGTCCGATTTTAGAATTGGTACTGAAAGATCTTCACTGACATTTTGAATATAACAGATGAAGATAAACATGGATGACCAAAGAAGAAACATTAAAAGTACAGATAACTGGAAAAGTGCTTATCTATTCTTTAAAGTCGAAACAGTGATAGTGGAGGAGAAAGGGAAAAGCATTGAACTTGCAGTTGTTATTTTACATTTATTATCTCCACTTTTTCCTTTAGAAACACTGAAACATCAGTCTGCAAACCTGTTAAATAGAAATACTTGTTTTAATTCCTCGCTAGTCTTAGATTAATCCCTCAAAGGGAAAATGTGCATTTGCATAGTTTCCTGATGTAAAGGGTGTGTTATTTAAAAATTTGTGTATACAGATGATTCCATTTACACCATGTGTAAATGTTGTAGGTAAAGTAGAATATAAGCGATTGCCTGCAGGCTTTGCAGTGGGGAAAGGGCAGAATGACAAATGAAGTCAGAATGTGAAGGAGGAAGGTTAAGATTCCTGCTCATAAAGTAGCTGCAGCTCAGAACATGACATTTGAACTTTCCACTAGTTCTCCAGACTGATCCAGTGTGGGGGGAAAAAAAAAACCACCAATCCCCCAGAAAAATAAATGCAAAAAGCTAGCAATGTAAATGATCAGTCAGAGAAACACGACTACAAACACGACTACTAGAAGACTTTGCTAATTTATTATTCTTATTTAAAATCCTAATTTATTATTTTATTAAGAAATAGCTTTTTATTTTCCAGTCTTGAAAATACACCTTTTAGTCTCATTCCAGCAAATGGGTGCTCTCAGCTAAACATATTCAACTATGTTAGTTTAAGGGAAATAGTCAAATATTTTACCTGAAAGATGTTTTAGGTTGGGCTGCTGGATGTCTTTGCATCACATTTGTGATGCAGTTTTATAATGAATTATGGAAGACCTTTCATCAGTTGTAACAGAGGGATGTCTGCCGAAGTCTAAATGGCATAGTGTGGCCTCAAAAAGAGAGATTTAACTGCTGTGTCTGTCAGAAGCTATACATGTTTTAATATGGCCACAGCAGCATGACTTTGTGCCATATGGACCTCAAGTCTTTTTTACTTACACAGCTTTTTTATAATGAAAAAGAAATTTTTTAATACAAGAAAATAAGCAACTTGAATTTGTAAACCAGTTGCTGTCATATCTGGGATATGAAGGGCATGCTTTCTGCTAAATTTTTCACATTTTGGACTGTGATCTAAAAAGTTTTGCTGACTGTATGGAAGGAGTTATGTGTATATATATCAATTTATTTCAAAAAAGTCTTTTACTTTTTGTCTATTTCCTGAGTATGCAAGTATGCTGGAGTCAGAGGCTCTTCTTAATAGCTGGTTGCTTTTTTTGTTTGCTTAATTATCTTACATGTGTAAGCGTTCAAACACCTTTGATACATGTAGTGTGTGTCAGGGCCATCTAGTGGAGGAGGTCGTTGTATTGTGTAAGAAATAGATTATAAGAGTTCAGAAATATTTATATAAATAGAAGTTGTTAAAATAGAGCATAGAGCATACACGTGCCTGATGCAGCTCTTCTTCAGTGCAGCTGGCTTTTAATTGTTAAGCAGCTAAACCACCGGGAACCAGAACAGGCACCAAACTGCAAGTAGCTGAAAATAGAAGTAAAATAAAATAGCACACCCTGTAATCTCAGTGCATAGATAGACACAGAACAAAAAGATCACATATTAGAGAGAAGAAAGCTATTTTGTTTCAGGGAAGTCCTAATTTGAAATAGTTGTCTCTGCATCTGCAAACCAGTTCCTTTTTGCACATCCAAGTATTTTACCTGTTTACTATTAAGTAATGGAAGCTGCTCCATTATTAACTTTGAGTCAAAATATTTTTTGTTGAAATCTGTGAATTATGTGTTAAATAAACTCCTTCTGGATCTTGGGCTAAAAAAGGGCAGTTTTGTTGTTTTTCTGAATGATAGTATAAAGAGAAGAAAATGCTGGAGGTCTGGGTGTTCATGTTTTAAAATGTGGCCTTTTTTGGAGTCTTTGTACTTGGTTTACACAGACATACGTAAAAGCAGCAAAGGAGAGAACGTGAGAGCTCAAAGTATCTTTAAAGTATTTGATTACTAGAAGTATGTAATATGTAAGTTAAGTGCAAAATACTAGATTGTGTCGAAAACAAGGTTATTTTTGTTCGTCTAAGGAGAGAAAAGATGTTTGCAGATGAAGTGGTTAATGACTTGCTTTGAAAATTGGGTTGGTGGCTGATTTTGTTGTATTGCTTTAATTTATAACAATTAAATTTACATTATTAGAATAAATTATTTGTATATATAAAGTGTATATATATACATATTTAACTATAAAGCTTGTAGCAACCAGGATTTCAGACTGGGATACGCTGTTTTTAGGGCTGCCTGTTAGGTCCATACTTTTTTCCATACTGATGGAGTCTCTTATTCCATGAGTCTGTATTTTTCTAAATATTTTCTCTGTCTTGTCTTGTATGGGCTGTGATGGTGTTTATTAAATAAGGTACAGATAAAAAAAAAAATCTGTTGGAATGTGTAGTCATGTATTTTCTTTGCTGCCAGCTTTTTAAACTGTTATCTGCAACAGAGTTTTGGGGTTTTCTGTGACGTTCAGGGCTGTAAACAGTGGAGTCTTCACAGTGTACTATTGGGGTATTTTTATACCTTCCTTACAGCTACACAAGTTGTAAGGTATAAAAGTTAGTAAGTAAGTGAAAGCCCAGCTTAGGTCAAGAATATTGATTTGCCTTAACCCATGTGAGATGAGTAATGTGACTTGTTCCAAATAATTTTGCATTTTGAGTACTTCAGAATGTGCTTCTTGCCAACATCAAGAGCGGCTATGAGTACCTAGCTTTTTTGTGTGTTTATTTTTGCCTGTGTTTCTCAGATCAGTCACCTAGAAAATGAGGACCATTACAGTTAGCAAACACCTGTGCAAAATGTGTGCTTAAGCCAACTAGAATGCTACTGGGGGGGGGAAAGAAAATCAACATTTCAAAAAAACAGTATTCAGTTTTGTGAGATGGAAGCATGTGGTGGCTTTTCATTTGATGCCTTTCCCGTTATATCTTCCTAAAATCTGTAACAAGTGAAAACCAATTCTTATAAATGGGTTCACTAGTTTCACACCCTGCTTACTCATCCCACATCTTGAATGGTCAGGACCGGTGAAAGCAAGCGTTACACTGTAATCAAAGACTCTATCAGAAGATCTGTGCGCAGAGAAGGTGAATAAAGCTTCTGCAGACCACGGTCATTCAGACATTTCCTAGTCTGAATGCTTGACTGTGCAACTTAAGTATTGCTTTAAAAACTGGGTGGAAAAGATACTGGGGGTGGTGGTGGAATGCAGTCTTGTAGATTACAATATTGGCTGTTAATAAAGTAGGACATAGAGGTGGTGGCTTTATGCTGGATCATCAAACAGGTCGGAAACTTTGCAGAAGTACTTGATCTATTAAGAACACTTAAGATAAAATTTCTGCGAGGAACTATTGAAGTTGCTAAGACTTAAAAATGTGTTGCTGTATTCACCACCTCGAGTTACTGCTCAGTAGTTAGGGAGGAATGTTTGAAACATTTACCTTACAAATTTCTGACTTGCCTGGACTGCGTTCTGGCTTGTTTTGTTTTTTCATGATCATCTCGGCTGAGGCTGTAGAATCCAGAATTTATTGAAAGGTGGATACAAAGGTAATTGTTGCTAGTGCACTGAAGTCACTATAGTCCAGAAGACTTGTAATTATTCTTTTTACGGTACATGATGAGTACAAGAAATAGGGACTTTTGAGGCCTCAGCAGAGAAAGGTAGACTTTGACTACAGTGAACTCATTCCCTGCGGAATTGTGTGCTGTTTCAATGCTAGGATCATTAGCTGCAAATACCAAATTAGCTATCACTAGAACATGTAAATCTGACTTTATAGGTTTTCTGTGTCATTGTACTACATCAGTACAGTAACACAGCCAACACAGGAAACTTTGGAAAGCTTTATTAACATAAAGTAGTACCTGTTCATTCTCATGAAATATATGAAAGGGGAAAAACATCAGCCATAACAAGTGCTAGTTGATTTCTAAGTGGCTTGTCATACAGTGTTTTTAACTGTTCTGTCATATTTCATATGTAATTGACCAATAATACGGCATTCTGTATCTGGTTTTGGCATGGCAGAACTGCCTACAGAAGATTTCTGAGCAGGTGTAAGAAATAGGATATAGCTTTTGTCTAGAAAGATTCAAAAGCTTGGTTTTGTTTGGCTGTGCTGAATTTATGTGGATGGCCTCTGAAATAGTGGTATACTGAGTGAAAGAATTAAACTGATGCTTGTTTATAATAAAATTACAGAGTTTACTTTTAGCAAAATGTTTAGGAAAATGTTTTAGAAGATAGATTATTCAGTCTGTGCACTAGATAGAATCAACATCAGTATTTGTCACTGTCTTTTGTTTTTTGATTGTTTTGCAGCCTATTTTGCTGCTTTATCTCATTGTAGTAATCATTACAATTTGTAGCCTTCAGCATCTTCAGGATTCTGGGGAATAATCAACACCGCATGGAATCTTTCTTGATTGTAGGAACTGTGAGTCAGCAACCCTTTAATTTTTTTAGTTGGGGCTATTGTTCCAGCAGCAAGCTTTACTGCTATTGTCCACTGTTTGTCCAGCTCACGTTTACTGGACTGTGGGAACGGATTAGGGTTTCATGGCTTTTTTTTTCCTTCTTGCATAAACTCTTGATCAAAGACATTCCTTGGATGACAAAACACTGTATACTGTGTCACACAGTCCTGACCAGACTGCACGAACAGTAGTTTAAAAACACATGCCTACATTGTTCTCTAAACTGGCTTTTTTTTTTCCTTCAATGTATGTGCAGACATTGAATTTTTTAGACTCCATTTAGCTCCATGAAAAAACATACATAGCAGAAGTTGTTAATAAGCACTTGGTGGTTTTTGAAATACGAGTGAAAAACAAATGCTTATTTGAAACTAAGAATTAATATAATAGCATGTCACTTTTTAGCAGAGGTAGAGGTTGTGTCTGCAGCGTGTTTCCTTCTTGAGGAGACTGTGGTCGTGATGCAGTCAGTCAAGTGCTCTGTAAGCCTAAAACCACGTGGGGTTATAACATCATTTTCTGTGTCATATCCAGAACACCTGAGTAAGATGGAGAATAATTTGAGCACAGTTTGGGAATTCCTAGCCCCCTCCTTCAGCACAAGTGTGTTGTTAGAACCACATGTTGAGGATCTGGCCCATTATAGTCGTGTGTCTTGCTCTTAAGTTCTCTCATGCAATGAGATGAGGACAAACTTCACAAAAATCCGGTAGCAGAAAAGAAACAAATAGCATTAATTCAAAAATCATAGAATCATAGAATGTTTAGAATTGGAAGGGACCTCAGAGATCATCGAGTTCCAACCCCCCTGCCATGGGCAGGGACACCTTCCACCACACCAGGTTGCTCAAAGCCCCATCCAGCCTGGCCTTGAACACCTCCAGGGATGGGGCATCCACAACTTCCCTGGGCAACCTCTTCCAGTGCCTCACCACCCTCACAGGAAAGAATTTATTTACTAAAATCTGGGGAGACTTTTTCAAGGATCTGTGACTTGTGTTTTGCCTGAAACTCTCCTTCAGCAGAAGCATGGGAGCAGTGGAAGGAGATTCTCGAAGACACCGTAGGCAGGTTTACAGAGCGATTTACAAACATGGAAGACTGTATTTAGGTGATTGGAAAGTTGGTTGGGGATGAGAGAATGCTTGTGTTTCCACAAACATGTGAGGCTTTGCCTGTACTTGTTTGACTCTGCAGCACTGTTGAATGCTATTGTGCAGGAGTGAAGGCAGGTGAACTCTTGCCATGAGAAAGGCATTGTCCATAAAGGAGGAACCTTTTTCCTTTGCAGTCCCGAGTGTCTCCACGAAAAGAGATACCTGAATTAATATGTGGCTGATTGATAGATTGTCTAAAAGGAGCAAAGTGGTCATAGCGAATGATTGAAACAGCTACAGAAATTTTGAGACAAAACCATGAAATTCGTGTATTATGTGCATAAGAAATAATGTTTAAATAAATTGCTGGTGCCTTCTGAAAATCTGGGGAAGACGGTTGTGTCTGTGCCTATAAAAAGAACACAGCTACATTTCACAGTATACATTTGTTGAAGATTTGAAGTAGCCAAGAACCAAATGTAAAGAACCACGGCCTGTGAGCGTTCAAGGAGTGAAAAAGCTGTTCAAAAATAATACCCTGTATTCAAACAATCTATAGTGATAAAATCTAATAAAAGGAGAAATAAAACATCAAAAAGCTCAATTGCCCGTTTCAGACAGTTTGCCATCAGTGTAGCATCTTAGGACACTAGGTCACTTGTTGGGTGCTGGCTCCAGTGCGTTGTCGTAATGCTCTGGTGGTGGTTTTGTGGTCTTTATTAAATGATTTGCCCATCTCAGCCCAGCTCCTTGAAGACTGGTGCTAATGTTAAAAATAACGTCCTTACAGTGGGTAACGTGTTAGCTGTTGTAGGAGACCAGGCGTTTTACTGGAGTGTAGCTTGTGGATGGGTTAAGACAAGTGTCAAAGGGCAGTCAGGTGGGATGGATGAAATGAAACGTATTATATCAGCAACGTATAATATAATAGAACTTTGCCACGTGGGCCCAGGAGAAAAGAGCTCCTGCTCCAACCAGTCAGGTCCTGGCTTGGAGCTTGGCCTTTGCATGTAGCGATTCCTCCTTTGATTCAGCGTTCTATGTGATATTCCTTATCTGTACCCAGAGTTCTGTCCGACCCTGAGGGGTTACCCTCTTAACCAGTTACTGCCTTATATTTATGTATTTGTTAGCACAAGCTGTCCCAGGCCATTCACTCTGACTTTTTTTTTTCCTCTGAGGCAGGTTACTGGTGGGGAGGAGGTTCACCCACCCCATACCTGTTACCAAGTGTGACTTCAGCAACAGTTGCCTTATGAAGTTCTTATTTTGCCTCTTTGTTTTCCAGTTCATGCCAGATTAGTCAGAGTTGAGCAGATGTAGCCAAGGTCTCATTTGACTGGGCAGTCTTTGGCTTTCAGGTAGGCTTCACCCCTCCACAGACGTGTTGGCAGGGAATCTTGTACCGTGGCTGTCCATTAGCATATAGTTTTAATATGATGGGAATATAATTTTCTACTGCGGTCTTCAAGTGAGTGGACAGACGGACTGGTATTCTGGTTTTGAGGTGGATCACTATGTATGTTTTTTTTTCTACTCCAAAATAAACACTAGTTGTTCTATTTTTTTTCAAGGATATTATCATAAATAAGAAAAGTAACATTGCATTGGTCTGTGGATGGTAGTGGCTGCTCCCAAAAATCTTGGGGCTGTTCTGTGAAGGAATTTACGCTTGATGGCCACATTAAAAACATCTTTGGGAGTTCAGTAGACGTGGTGGTGTGCAGCCCCAGGGCAGATCTGTTGCCCACACACTGTGGTGGTGCTTCTCCATCATCAGGGCCCATGCAGAGCGAGGATGCTGCTTGTGTGCTTTACTCCTGATTTGTTGTGAGCAGTTTTTCTGCCAGTAGTTCCCTCCTTAGGTAAAAGCCCTCGGGAAAATGATGGCTGTGAATACTTCGTGACTTCCCTGAAATACGAGGCTTTTTAATACATAGTCCTCACTCAAGCAAGAAGTGGGGCAGATCTAAGTAGGGCTCTGCAGATGCTAATGGGATCACCAACAATTTCTCTTTTCCTTCTTTAATGTCTGTCACGCTAAAGAAACAAAAGGGTAACTTCTGCCTTGCTCCTAAGTCTCTACTCCTTGACCCCAAAGAGCAAAATCAGAAGTCTGGCAAGTCTCACATCATTAGTGCAGTCCAGTTAACTATTTTGCAGTCCCTTTCTCATCGTATGATTGGAATATTGTGTGGAACTCAAGTCAAAAGCCAGATGGGAATCTATGTTTGCCATCCCGGTGCAATTACTATTATCAATTATATTTGTGGAATCGTAAAAATACCATGCTTGACTGAAGAGATACATTTCCCATAAAACGATGCTGGCAGGAATTCATTAAAATGCCATCATTTATAGCTTTACTGCCTTTGTCCCGTTGTAGCTTTTCAATGATATTGCCAGGAATCTTTATCAGAGTATCTAGCCCACGTGCTTGGGTCATTCCTATGACTCCTTTGAAATAATAGCTCCAAGCTTCACTTTCTCCTCTATCTTCTGGAGATTTTTATCATTTAAAATGCCAGATATGCTTGAATGTAAGTGGATTCTGAGATTTACATTTAATAGATCTTCTTTAATAAAGAGTATGTGAATTTAAGTGTTTATAAAAGGTCCAAGCTTGTCAAGCTGTCTGAATTCAGCAATGGAATTGAGAGGTTTTGCAGGTTTTTCTGTGTACACGTCTCTATCTGATGTAAGAAAATACAGTATTTTTCCCCTCTATAAGCTACAGCATAGCCTAGCTGAACATGCATATTTTTTATAGCCTATAGTAAATTGTTTTTCTTGCTACATTCTTGTCTTTCTGCCCTTTGCAATGTGACTAATACTCGCATCGTTCACCCAACATTCAAGTTTAGTAGTCTGCAGTCAGAGATGATGTTTGAGAGAAGGAAAATGTACATTAACAGAGCTGACTGTGGGCTTAAACCTAGTTAAGTCACGGAACACTTTAGTCGGTTTAATAGAGTTTATAAAACAGATAGGAAAGGCAAAACCCACTTAAGATGTTCAACAAAATGCAGGTTTAAGTTTCTCACTGAATCATTTATATTTTTTTTCATCAGCAAAAAGGTTTTTGTCTGAAATCAACATTTAATAAATACATCTTCACTCAATTTTCAAACATTTAAAATTAGAGGGGTTATACAAAAGCAAGCCTTGATAATATTTTTTTCTTGTGGTTTGTTTGGTTTTTTTTCTTTAAAATATATAGAGGTTTTGCAGAAAACTGGTAAAAGATCTGTGTGGAAAAAATGAGTGTCCTTGAGCAAACTGAGTCCAATTTAAACTTTGGCTTGATCTGGATTGAAAGTCACTGTGAATCCGGTTTAGGTCTTCTTTCAATGCTACACAGATCTTCCTCGGTGACCTACCACTGTGACCCGACCATACTGAGGAGCTCCCCATTTCAAATGGAAAAAAATTACAGCTCTTACTACGAGTGGTGCTACTTCACCTGCCCGGTCTGTGATTTTACAGTAAGCCACGTGGGTCTGGTTTCTTTCTGAAACGACTGGGAAACCTACACGCTTTACAGGCCCAACTGGGATTCCGCTGATGCAGATGGTTTCCCATCCATTGGCAACCGCACCAAGACAAACTTAGTTCGCACTAGACTTTAATTAACATGTTAGGTCTTAACTTGGGAGTTTCATTTTTCATTTCCTTCCCTGTACTTATTGTATAGAATCAGTTGTCACGTGAAGTTTTAGTCAGTGAAAAACTTGGGAGGCAGAAATTAGATTTCTCATTTGCAACAGGAGAGACGAGCACTTTTTTACGTTTGGTTTGTTTCTTTCTTAAGGCAGGAGTATTTTCATAGGGTAAATTGTCAACTATGTAGGCTAGAGGCTTGACCATTCTGCACTAAATATAAGCTGTTTCTGCCTTGTTCACCTCTTGTATAGTTGGTAACACGCATCCCCAGTTTCCAGAGGTATTTTGCAACCTGAATTGGGACACGGGTTATATTATTTTATTAATTTCAAAATTAAATTTTATTTTATAGTTGTATCTAATTTCTGCCATTCTAGGTTAGGTTCTTTTTTATGTGCTTTTAGTAGGCTTTTACATTTTTCTGGTTCATTCCTCATTATTGTAGTGATACAACAGATGCAAAAGCTGTGTTATGAAGGGAAAGGAAGGAAAAGGTGCCAGATTAACCTTTTTAAACTGCTCTTAAAACGACCTATCTTCTGTAAAGGAATTCTAGGACACAAAACCCTATGCTAATAAACACAAAGAAGCATTCTGTACCACCCAACACCTACTTTATTTTACCTTTTACTGAGAAGAACCAGCAAATTGTGTTTTACTCAGAGTAATGACCGTAGATGTTTAGAAGAAAGTCTTTAGCACAAAAAAAGTGACTTTCCTTTTATAAAAATACACGTTACCGTGACAAGCAGTCACCTACCCATTGCTAAAAACACCTACTCTTCCCCAAAATAATACCAAGAGGTTTTCAGCATTGCCACTACTAAAAAGCAGAATCAAAACCAGAAGGCACCAAAAGTGCACACACACACAAAAAAAGACGGCAACAAGCAGACACTGGGTTTTACCAATTTTATTTCTAGACTTTAGTTTTTTTGCTGGAAACTTGTCTGTTACAGGTCTGTCGGTGAAAATGTGCATTTCAGACCAGTGATGCCAATAAGTACAATATAAAAATGTACAAATCTGAATTGCTTGCTTACTACAGATTGTTATAATAATGTGACAAATAAAGCATCTCTGTTGGCACGTGAACCCACTTAATCTGGATTTGGCCTTTTAGTACATAGAATATCTTAAAGAAATTTGCAATACACACTGCCACTCAGTGTAACACATAATAAAACCAACAAGCACTAACTCAATAATCATGTTTGGTTCAGAGACACAGAGATGCCACAAACAGAAGTGTTTTATGAGGTAAGCAGTAAGAAATGTTCCTGAAATTTGGACAGAATGTATCCAGTCCTCCTGGGTCCTGCGACTGCTAGTAGCATTGCAATGCTTTATTTATGCACTATGTAGGATCTTAACTGCATTTGCCTCAAAATGAGTTCTAATTCTGTTTTGGTTTAGCAGCATACAGGCAACAGCTAGATTATTCTTCAGCATACAACTCTGTTAGCTGGCTTATTTATGAGATTTACAGGCTTTTTAAATTAGCATTATGCTATAATTAAACAAAATAAAAAAAAAAAGAAAACAAAACAAAAAAAAAAAAAAACCAAAACAAAAAACAACTAGTATATCATAACAGATTAAACACACAAAATACTTAGAGTTCCAGAAGATAACCTATCATACCAAATGACATGTCCCAAGTGATGGGAAACCACATCAGGTGGCATACAAGAGTTATATTATAATGCACCTTTCATATATCAATGTGGCTAATAACACAGCTTAAAACTACTATGATAATAAACCCCAGATCAGACAAAGAATCCAGCTTTATAAAATGCATAACAACAACAACAAAACCCCTTGACATTACTCGATCTTCTGAAATGTCTGCTGTTTTTAAGTTAATGCAACCTAGTTGCAAATCGCGAGACCCATTCAGAATAACGTTCGATGCATTTCCGTTTGCAGTAGAACTATGAGGCACTGTGTACGAACATTAAAAACCTGGTCTAGACACGGTTAACTGAAGTATGAGGTATTGTGAAACAGGAACCTTTTTTGGAATAGAGCAGTAATCACATTAAGTAAAACTTGATCACATAAAAAATCTACCAAAAAAAAAAAAAGATGTCAATAATATAATTTTCTATGAGAAAATTAAAACCTA
>VZRU01005011.1:1672-14461 GCA_013398155.1 Pedionomus torquatus | reverse complement strand
ACCAAAAAAAAACCAAACCAAAAAAAAAAAACTGATCCACAAAATAGCAGCAAAACACAATGACAAAGATACAGAAAAGCAATGTTAATTTTTTTTTTCAAACCATGCTGGGAATTTATCCATAGCAGCTCAATAAAAAGTGGAGCATCCACTCCTTTTCTTTTCTCTTTTTCTTTTTCTTTTTTTTTCCATTTTATTTTTTTTTCATTTTTCTCTTTTTTGTTGATTTTTTTGTTGTTTTCTTTTTTTTTTTTTTTTTTTTTCCACATCAAAACCCTTGGGGCATTTTTTTTNGGTGTGGCCTTAGTATCTTTCAACTATTCATGGGTGTGACCAGTGCTTGTCCTGAAATGATGTGCAGTTATTAAAACTTAACTAGAGCAGGTTTTTTTGGCATTCTTCAAAAATGAAGTTTTTCACAAAGATAATATGGAATACTGGTGTGGAGTTTTTCATCACTAAGAAAGAGGACTACAGTTGATTCTGTGAAAGATATTGTTAGGGGATGAGCCAGTTAGAAACAGCTTAGCGCTTGTTTGTTTTTAAATAACGGTAGGTATAACAAAAAAAAAAACCAAAAAAAAACCAAACCAAAAAAAAAAAACTGATCCACAAAATAGCAGCAAAACACAATGACAAAGATACAGAAAAGCAATGTTAATTTTTTTTTTCAAACCATGCTGGGAATTTATCCATAGCAGCTCAATAAAAAGTGGAGCATCCACTCCTTTTCTTTTCTCTTTTTCTTTTTCTTTTTTTTTCCATTTTATTTTTTTTTCATTTTTCTCTTTTTTGTTGATTTTTTTGTTGTTTTCTTTTTTTTTTTTTTTTTTTCCACAATCAACACCTTAGCGGCAGTTTTCTCACATACATTTCACCATCACATTCTCCTCGAGCATCAACTTCAACAGCTATGTCCACGTCCCTTCAGCTACTTTCTAAAATAATAATAAAAAGATACATAGCCAAGATGTGCAAATTTTCTATTTGTAGCTAAATAAAAAACTGGGGCATATACTGGAATAAGAACTTCTTTCAAGTACTCCAATTTTCATATCTATTAACTATGGCGTTTTGATGGTTAGACTGCTTTTGAAAAATGTATAGGAAGGGGCCAAATATACTGCTTTGTTTTGGGTTTGTTCTTTAAGCGTGTCCTTTTTTTTTTCTTTAATAAGCTGTGTTAAAAAACTGCAACATCAAGGGTAGAAAGATTATTTTTTTTAAAAAAAGGGGCGATTGCATTATTTTACAAATCATACTGGCCTTACGAACATCCTCTGCAATAAATATTCTTTTTAGCCTTAACTATAAATTATATATTTTAGTGTTTAAAAACCTTCAGTTGTAAAACATCTAGCGACAATCCTTAAACTATGTGTCCTATATGTGAACCTTTAAGGCCCCTAATTTATAAAGATGAGTTGGCACCAAAGGATTTCTAAACTTCAACTTTTCTATAGAAAAGGATAGGAAGATATCCTGGCAATTTGTGAATGCAATTTCTCTCACTGGAACACAACCTTCGGAAAAAAAAAAATAACAACAAAAAAAAAATCACCTCTCCTCTAACACCATAGTTAAATGCACTTGCTTTGCAATTCCAAGTTTGCGAACAAGCACTTATATATTTCCAAACCATTCCATTAAAAAAAAAAAAAATAATTCCCACACAATAAAAGAATGTATTTCCTATATCTAATGGACTGAAAGTGCTTTGAATGGAATGGTTTTAGAATATTACAAACAAACGAAAAAAAAAAGACTAAACTGTGGATTGAACCTGACCATAATTCGGCTGAATATCTGTGGGGTCAGACCAGCATTTTACACAGGTAACTACAAAAATATGAAGATTACAAAAATATAATATATTATGTCACTATTTCGGTTTCTCTTTATAATAGAGTATCGTATGAGTAGTATATTGGCCTTTCCCGACAACGTTAAGCTGGAACCCTACAAATGCCTTATGCACAGGCAATCCACAGGCACAACAAAAAAGATTAACATATAATAATGCTGCATACTAACATACACTAACTTATGGGTTACGTTAACCATTTATAAGGTGAAGAGGATAAAAAAAAAAGAAAAAAAAAAAGACCAAAACAAAAACCAAACCTAAGGAAATAAAATAAACATTTACAGATGAATTATAAAGTGACTAAATGCATAAGCAAGCAAGATACAGAAAAGCCTAGAACTGCGTTAAAGCTATGCTTTTTAAAGAAAAAAAAAAAAAAAAAAAAACCAAACGAAAAAGAATATTTCATTTACTATCTAAAAAATAAAAAAGCACCCTCTTCTACTTTAAAAATGGTTGGTTGGTTTGTTTTGTATGTAAGAAATCAAATCTAATACCTCCCCTGGAGACATTTTGTGTGTTAATGCCTATTTTTACAACATACAGACAAGAACACTTTAATATAAAAACTAGTTGATTATTATTGTATAAAATCCTCTATTTTTGTAGCACAAACCCCTGGGGGTAATGCAAATACTATTTTTTTTCTTTTTTTAAGACAGTTTTTGGGGTATTTTTTGTTTATTTGTTTGTTTGAAGTCACAGATGGAAGGGAGACAGAGCAAGAAAAAATATAGCAAGACTGGTTTTCCCTTCTGGTATAAAAATGTCCTGGAGAAAAGGGTTTCTGGGGGGGAGATCCTGATGCCGATTCCTTCTCAGATGCCCTTTCTTTGCTTTTCTCGCCAAGCAAACCCATTAGAAGTCCTCTTAAATGTTCACATCTCGCACATCAGTAGGTGTGCAGGAAAGGTCTGCTTCATCCTCTACAGTCTTTGTTTCTGAAGATACGTTGTGCTGCTGTGCCTGACGTAGACTGGATTCAAGGAGGGATTCAATCTGTTCTTGGCAGGCTCGTAAACAATCCTAGAGAAGATTAAATGGAAGGAGAAAAAGACCCAAGGTCCTTTAGAAAAAAAGATCACAGACCAAATACCATTTCTTGAAGAAGCTAGAGAAATACAGGCGGGGTGGACCTCAATCATTTTTAAGGTCCTTCCCAACTCTAACCACTCTATGATTTGGGAGGGCAGCAAGAGTGGGAAAAGCAGGAGAAACACTGAGTGGCCAAAGCAAGCTACCCTGTTTTCTGCAGGATGCCAGCCTGGATCCAGACTTCAGCAACTAACTTTCATCATCTTCTATTTAAGGGTAAGCACCTCTGTACGTGGTCCTCTGGACAAACTGTGTGCTGTTGTGTTGGTAGTCTCAGCCCAAAGGTCTACAACAAGGTCCTTGCCAGAGGAGGATGTTACAGCCTGCACTGTAGAACTTCAGCAGTTCTACAAAAGTCCATTTATACCATCTTTTACCTTCACTGTTCTTTATACCTTTTGAAAAATAGGACCAGTCTGACTGGACAGCAGTGTGAATCCAGAGTGGAGTTGAAAAAGACATGAAACTGGGCTGCAGTCAGAGTTGGTCCGAGTATTGCACAGAGAAACACTCTGGCAACAGAGTCTACTAGAAGCAATGGTCCCTAAACAATGATTTTCCCAGGCTGAGTTCTGGTAATATAGTTCTTAGACAGAAGTGCCATGTACATATATAGATATATCTATAGCTATGTGCCCAAAGTTGCCAGCTGCTGCTATGTCCAGCAGTGGGCAGCTCAAGTTAGCTCACTGATGTCTAACTCAGCATCTGAACAGAAAAATGTGCCCGACTGTATGACCCCAAAATGGAGAGATCTTTGAGAAGCACCACTAAGCATCCTTGTAACCACGCATTAGGAAGAGCTGCCAACCTTTCTGTGTGTTACCATATCGGCTTTGAGATCTCAGGCAGGGTGAGATCTCTTTCTCTTGCTTCAAAAGCATTCTCTGGGAGCTGAACACAATCCTGCTGAGCGTTCAGGAGGGCACAAGGGCCTCCCGGCTTGTGCAGGCTTTGGTGTGAATGAAAAGCATAAAGCATCGAGCAGGACCACATGTCCTGTGGGGAAAGGTAACTTCCCTCCGGCATTAAACCATATCATAAGTAGATATATCCAGTTTTAGGTATTGATCCATAGCAATTCGAGTTGGGGAAGGCCCGTCAGCTCGACCTGTTCAATTGTCTTCCAAGTTATGGTTGTGTTCTTGAGAGCCATTGCAACGACACAAAAGGTGCCGTAAATAGGCAAAACAATCGCGCTTACGTTTTGCCAAAAATTCCTCCAGCCTGCTGTTTACTCCTATCTTTATAACAAACACCGTAAGCTTTCCCCCAACATATTTAACTCTGTGTATTAAGGACTTTGAAGTTTCCTTTCAGCATTGCCTTTTCTGATTTAACCTATGACATGTGTTAGCCCTTGCGGTGAACCCAGTCTTCCATGATAAATTGCCGTCAAAAGTGTTAGGATGTGCATGACTGAGAATGAATGTTGTTTTCCTGAGAGGGTGACCTGCCTGCTGTTTTCTTTATTTCCCAGTTTCAATTCTGCCTTCATTCAGAGGCTTCTTGTGTGATCTACCAGCTTTTCACTGATTCCACTACCACAAGAATCTCCTCTGCCACCAATAAGGGCACATGGCATTTGGGGTAAAATAAGATTAGAAACCCAAGCAAACAATTCTCGGCGAGTCCTTTCTGAGAGAGAGGGAGGTTAATCCTACCTCTAAGCAGATCAGACCATCAGTTACAGCTCACTGAAAACACATAACCTATGACCTTTTCTGGTTTAAACCCTAGTGTAATATTTCCTCTTGACAGAGACACACAGCGTTTTAAATGACAAAAAGAAACGCCTCATATCCTGAAGTCATCATGCCTTTGGCTCCTACATACCTCTGGCCTTCACAGTAAGGTCTCTATGAAGTCCTTTCACCCCTTCTCGAGATAGGACTGTAAGGCTTCTACTTGCCTGTCCAGCACCATGCACCCCACTCACACTGGGAATTAGGTGTCCTGAAGACTAAATATGGGTTTAGGTGTTCTCAGTTTCACAAATCCAGGCACTTTTGAGGAGAATTCTGTTTTAATAAGGTAGCACGTTCAGTGTTCCACACTGAAAGTTGGTTTATGATCAGAGCAAAAAGAAGCCTGTTTTCTTTTTTTTTCTTTTTTTTTTTTTTTTTTTTTTTTTTTCGGGTGGGGGATGTTTTGTGGATTTTAGTGGGTTTTTTGTTGTTGTTGGTTTGGTTTTCTTTTAATCCCACCATTTGCATATAGCACGTCTGAGCTCTGAAAACTAAAACCATTCAGAAGAATTTCTATAAATACCTATTCTTCTCCCTCTGGAGTCCAGTCATGAATAATTACATAGGACCATGTAATTTAAAGGTAATTTTTGACCACGGAGATTTCTTGGTTTTTTTCCTGTGAGATTCTCTGAGTACAGCATATTGTAACCGCGTGTTTTTAAAACACAATCTTTACAATTATGAACAGATTGTCTGAAGCTACAGTTGAATGAACCATATTTTTTTAACGTTTTAGGCATTTTTTGTTGAATCACTTCTGATTCAGATGACTATTAGATTAGTAGTTTCTTTGCAGGAAATGTATTAAATAACGAAAATAATCCCAAAACAACAATATTCACTGTGAACAACCTCACCAAAGCATTATTTTTTTTTCATACTCAGTGCTTCTCAACACCCAAAAGCAAATACAGAACTTGTGCATTACTTTGATAACTTCTCCCAACAACTTTTCTGCTTCACTACCCAAATTTTCAATGCCCACAGTTTGTTCAAGGTCATAAACCCCTTCCTGGATTAATTAAGCTCCTCAGTGGAAAAAGAAGGGGAAAAAAAAAAAAGGAAAGAAGAAAAAAAAAGACTCTCTAGCTTAACTGATGTGGTCGAATACCTTTAACACACACAGTGGACATGATCAGACTCCAGGGTCAGATACTAAAGGAAACAAACAACAACAAAAAAAGAAACTGCTTGGAAATCCTTTGTTACTGCCTGACCCGCTCTGGATAACAAGCACATGTTTGAAGGTGCCTCTGAGTAGGGGCAGGCAGGAGACGAATTCCAATGCGCTAACAGACAGCATGGAAACCCAATCTAAGCTAGTTTAGCAAATTTCTGGCCTGGAAATGAATGTCAGGTAAAATTCAATCTGTTTGGATGATGGGGTCAAGAATAGAATGATGGAAGACAGCCCAAGACTTCTAATTGTGATTATCTGACTTCTAATTACCTCTGATCAAAGGCAAAATGGGAAATTGGACTCCTACCAACGTAAACATGAACCATAAAGGAATTCCAATCAGGTGATATTCATTTTACTTTAGATGCAGCTTGCTTTGAGACTAAAGGTAAAAAAGTGTAATTATATAACCTGAAATCCAACAGAGCAGCTGCTCTAGCTAATAGATAATCGGGGAGAACGCCAGCCGTCTTATAACACACGCTCTTAATATTTCAAGACAATCCAATATAAAGCGTATTCATTTGTTGTGGTCTGACAAGGGAAACTCATCAGTTGTGGAGTACCAAACTTCAGATTTGTGCTAGTGCAATAAGACAGTAGGCGTAGCATTTAACGCCACCGATTACGCAGGCAGGGCTTGCAGGAAATTCTCCCTGCGGGGGAATCACGCTATGCATGAAGCCAAGCGGTTTTCTCTACTCAAAGGAAAAGTCGTGAAAGATGCTGTCCCCTTGTTCCAGTACAAACACAACAATAAACTTATGCGGAGATATAATTCTGTGATGCTGATTTTCTATAGCAACCTATACCCAAACCTCATCTCTAACTCTAGCTGCTCTAACACATGAATATATTTAGCAATGAAAGCTGGAGGAGAATTGCTTCCTTTTAAAGCTCTCAACTCTGGTTATACAGACTGTGGCCTTGCAATGACTCTGGACAATAAAAAAAGAAACAAGTAAGGAGTCTCCTTGCTAAAACTACCTTTTCTTTTTAAAGAGCTCTGTCATCAATAAAGGCCAAGTCACATAAGGACATGCTGTTGTTCTCAAAGATGTGACAACCTCCTTCAATGCTTTGTATTAGATATAGTTAAATAATGGTTTTGACTGAATTGGATACCATCAGAACAGCTAGCGAGCCTTGGTTTTTTCCCTCAGTACCTGCTTCAGGTATCTTGTGCTGGTTAGTGGCCAACTACACCCTGAAATATCTACATTGTTCACAAACCGACTAAAATCATTACACGTACAACCCAAACTGAGCAGCGTTTTACTGTAGCATCTGAAGTTCTTATACTATTTAGCATTTCAGAACTGGATCCGTTATTACTTTAGCTTCGGCAATATAAAGGGCAGAAATAACGTGCTCAATACTGAGGCATTGTTAAGGTGATCCAAATACTGGGTGTTTGTCAGCAGTTTTTTCACATAGTCTATCGAAATATTCTTTTGCGAATAATTAATTATGATGCATTCATCTATGCTGAAATCACTCCATCCTGTCAACAAAGTCCAGTGATGCAAACCTAGTTTTGCAGTGTCTGGACTAGTACAGTTCTCTGTGGATTTCAATTATTAACACGTAAAATAATTGAACAGCATCCCAAAGATTGCGCCGCTAACCACAGAGTTGTCTTTATTTGACTCATTGTCCAGGGCTTGGAGACCTCACAAGAACCTTTTTAAAGCATCTATTTATTGGTCTTCCACATTGTTACAAAACAAAGCTCAACTCTGCCCCAACTTCACACACCATTATGCCATGGATCATTGACTTTAGGTCTTCCTTGTAGGCTCCCTTCCTGGCCCATTCACTCATGAAAGGTTTATTGCTCGCTAGTTACTGACGTGCATCTCCTGGAAGCTGCAGGGCAAAATGAGAGTCCTGTGAGGACCATCTACCTTGTCAGAAAATCGTGGGACAAGCATTTGTTCCGAGAAGGAATTCAATACCAGCTACTGTGCAGGTCTAGCACGTAATAAACCAAATTAGATCATTAGAACTCTTTTAAGAAGGGCTTTTTCACACCACTTGGCACAATAAAAGGCCTTGAGAATTGGTCAAAGATAAGGTCAGAGATACCACGAGGTGTGGGTAACTATTGCCTCGTTTGATTTTCCAAGTTTTGTTTTCCATAGACTCCAGGTTTAATTACCTACAACCAAAGACAGCCTCTGCAACGTCCTGAAGGGACGCAGGGTTGCCTTTGCTTTGTCAGATACTCCTCTCTTACGAACACCAGAGCTGGATGTGGCATTCCTAGCGGGCACCTGCAGCAGCGTCATCACCCATTAATAATGGATATAAGGACAGCAAAGTAACTCGGGTGGACACAACAGAACACCTTCAAAAAACCCACTTGTGAGGTTTGAACTTTTTTCTCCAGGTTTACTGTCAGATTAGCCACTTTGCAGTAAGCAGGCATTCATTCTTAAACTCTAAGGCAGGAGATCAACCGAGAGGAAGAGTCACTTACCGGATCACATTTGATAACTTGTGATAGGAAATGTGTGAGGCATTGATAGGAGAGGAAAGTGTTAGTGTTCCCCAGATGCAGGCCTTGCACAGCTGCTACCACACTGCCAGCTGCAATCATGGAAGGTGGGTTTGAAATAAATTTAATATCTGTATGAAGAAAGAAGAGAGAGAAAAAGAAAAAAAAAAAAAAAAGACTGAAATGATTGCTTTAGGAGAAGCCTGCCCATACACATACACTCTTCTACCAGCATGGCTTTAGCTGCCAACTATTGCACCTGAAAAGGCAGGGAAAACTGTGAGCAGAAAGGTGCCTCCTGCTCTAAACGCTTACAGGTCCAAACCTGTAAAACACTTATCCACATGAGGCAACTGCACTGGTGTGAGTGGCCTTTCCTAGCGCTGCGCCGGGGAGGCCATTCATCACTCCCAGGTATTTTTATCGCAAGCAGGGCCCCCCTCCTTCAAATGGTAAAAATACTTTGCTCATGTGAATGATGCCACTGGGGTCAGCGGCACGATACATCCGAGACAACCTGTTTGCATTCTTAGGGATCAGTTCCTAGGTGCGGTCCAACAAGGAGACCCGGACCCTTTAAAGCGGAAACCTTTGCACTGACATTCAAAGGGATATAGCTTTAATGAACAACAACATCAACCAAAAGAAAGACAGACTGCTTAACCCTGTCAGGAGGCAGATAATCCATATTTAAATTAAGGTTTCATCTTAAAAAATGCTTTGTCTCAACCTAGTCTCTTGTCAGTGGCTGCCATCCATCCTGGCAACAGGGATTTAATGTAAATGTGGCATAACTAAGTGACGGGGGTCCCAAGAATTGGCGGACAATCAGTTACATTCTGATGTGACACCATGCTGACAAGAGGCTGGGCCCCCTTCCAGACTGCATTGCTGTAGGTCTCTCCACAAAGCCACTCCCATGATTCCTTCAGGGGCTATCTCTGCCATTTAGCATGTTTTTGGTTTGGGTTTTTTTTCAGTTTGTTGTGTTTTTTGGGGGTTGTGCTTTTTGTTTTGTTTTTTTTTTGTTTGTTTGTTTACTAATAAAATAATCCACATTTTAATGCTAAGGCTTTTTCTGCCGAACAGGAATGCGTTTGATCCGTGGCAGTGTACACCTTGGAGGAGAATGAGAAACAAAGGAAGTAAGTGGCACAAGTAAACGTCTAATTTTGCGAGGAAGAAAGGGAAATGCCACATTATACACAAGAACCTGAGATACATTCCTGCAGCTTTTATCAGAATACAACTTCCTCTGGGTTGAAAAAATATAAACCATCTGTCAAACCCTTGAATGAAATCAAAGGAACTGACAGCTTAGAGGGCTCAGTGGAACAGTTTCAGTATTAAATCATGCATCTACTTTATGATGATAAAATAACTTTTGTGTAAATGTTTTACCAGGGAAACCAAAGACTTTGGGACTTCAGGAAAAGTCCTCTCTCTGAATCTATTCATCTCCCTCTGACGCTCCACTGGAGCCCAGACTGATACCCACCTTCAAAGGGGCATTTCGCCCATCTTTCTATGAAGCTTCAAAATTAAACCGATACAATGAACTGTGGCCAAACTTTTGTGATGCACCGCCAGCGAAAGGCAAACTTGATCTAAAGTCATCTCAATTATGTTACCAGGCTTATCAATAAACTTAAGTTTATCCCTTTTTCCTAATCTGCCCATTTCTGGGCAGATATATAAATACAGCCAGCTCCTAGCAGTATGCTCTCCTTCCCAAAAATCAAAGCGCTCCACTTATGGACACTATCTGCGTTCCAAAGCCAGTCCCCTCACTGAAATGTCAACCGACAGCTGCAGGTAGACTTCAGGAATGAGGGACTTCAGTGGGCAAGCACAAACTCCACCAAGATTGGGTAGCTCAGAGGGGGACGGTGGCAGCGCGGTCGCGCCACTATTTACTGAGCTCCACAAACAGAACATGACCAAAAATGTGTCAGTTTAATGAGGCTGTCCCGACAGGATCACGTTTGGGATTAATATTTGCGTTCTTCTTTTAAATGGAGCAGTAAACAAGAACATGAATTCATAGTCACACCCTCATTCTTTCCAAGGTGGAAAAGTGATAATGAAGTTTAAATGACCAGTTTGTGTCTGTCCCTATAACCACTCCAGACAAGCAGCATGGACTGCCTTTTTGTTGCAACTCAACAAGGAATTATTTGTGGCAGAGGCCACTAATTTCAGCATATTAATCAGGGGGCCCCTCTCGCCTGTAATTGGATGCCCCCAAGTGAAGAGTGTGGCATCATTGTCAGCCTCCATCGCCTCATCTTGCGCTATTGAGCGCTCAGGAACAAGGGGGCTTCGGTGAGATGAATTAGACCTGACACAGCCACAATGGGGTAGGGGGCCCCATCAATTGAAGCACACATCCCCAGTAGCCTATCTGAGACTTCATCCAAAAAGAATAAACAACTTCAGCGTTGTTAAAAAGAGAGAGAGAGAGAGAGAGAGGAGGGGGAGGAGAGAGAAGAATGCCAGCCACCCTGAAGGGAGGACAAAGCAGGCATATAGGCGCTGCAGCGCTTTAAAAAAAATTCCTAACAAGGCGAGTCACCCCTTTTCCTTTTTAAATGGAGCAGCAATTCCATCCGTCTGGAGAGCTGGGGGCTATGAATGAAAATCTTTTCATTGAGGCAAATCAAAACTGCGAACATAAATCACTTGCTGCAAGATGCAACAGGTTCCAACTGGTCACATACCTTGAGACTTCCAATTTTATAAAGGCCAGAGAATAGGAGAATTGTAACGCGCTTGTTTCAAAGGGGGATCGTTCTTTCTCCATCCGAGGAGGAAAGCAACAACAATGATAATAGCAATAATAATACTACTAATATAAAAGGAGCCTGGTATGTTTTGATAACCAGAGGAGCATAATGAAATGCTGAAGCTCCAATATTTGTTGCTATTCATTGTTGTGCTTGTATAGAGCTGCAGTTCTCCCTCAACACTGGTCTTAACTTGGGCCAAAAGAGGCCTGCTTCCTTTTGAGCTCTCCCTGCCTTGCTCGGCCATGCCAAAGCCCCATTCATTAAGCTCAATTATGTGTTAACTTCAAACAACCCCTGGTAATTTTTTTTTCTTTTTTTTTTTTTCTTTTTCTCCCAAACCTACCACAGCACAAAGACATCCTTTCGGTGAAAATGGTTTTTTCCAAAGTAAACCAGATCAAATAAATGCACTTCTCCTAGCCAGACAACTGAAGGGGGACCTTAGAAGGCATCCCCCTCAACTTCACCTCGCGGCGTAACTTTCTATACGCTCATCATCCACGGACACTTCCACAGCCTTCACCTCCTTAAGCCACCTGGCCGAGGGATTTATTTTCTACGCGAGTGTTCTTCTGATGTCTCTTCTTAGGTGACCCTCCCTTTAGAGTAGAGGACACAGGCTGTACTTCAAGAAAAGGATATACTGCACTTGCCCCTGAGGCCACTTAAGCGAGTGTCAGTGTTTCCAGTGGACTTTGGATTGAGCCCCGCAGCATCCAGGCAGCACACCGCGTTTGCAGTCCATCTAGGTTCATTTTGGCAAGGGGAAATACAACACAACCCAGCAACAGCAAAGCAAAGTCCAGATGCTACTTAAGCCACATGTGATCTTCACTAGCCAACAAAGAAGTCATGAGGACAGCAAGAGGTAGAGAAAATCCTGACATCCAAAAATAACAATAAAAATACAGAGCCTAGTGGCAGCCTTCCTGAGCGCTCTTTCCCCAGGCAATATTCCCAACTTCAGTAGGGAGCTGAAGAGGGCCCCAACTCTGGTGAGCTCAGCACTGCTTTTTTTTTTAAAAAGCTAAGTAAAACTCCCAGAACATGGTTCTCATTTACTGATCCATTCTCCAGCTGTGGTGTGTAGCAGTGTTAAATAAAGGCTCTGGATGTGCTTCCTAAAAGAAACATAACAACACCGACAGTAGATCAAAGTACTGGACTCTTAGCAAGTCTCCAACCTTTGAACTACTCTTGTTTTCATCCCTGTCATTGCCAACACAACAACCTAGGTTAAACATCCCCATATCCAAAGGGGAGGCCGGGTAGCTGCTCTTTTTTAGCTAACAGCCGAGGAAGCTTCAAACTTTAGCAAACGACGCGTTTGGAGTCGCAGCAGCCTTATCTCGGTAGAATCTGGCATGGAGAGTTACGTCTGATTTTTCCCCAAAATGTTGCTGCAGGTAGGTACTTTGAAGGCTGTTTGAAGGTTGTAGCGCTCCGAACACCGAGCGTTGTTCCAGGCAAGCTAATTTACGAACTACCCGTTATGCTGATGGGAGGCCCAAGATGGAGAGCGATGCCAGTATTTATAAATTTCTCTTTTACGGCTCGGTTGTTCTATCTTTAGGCCTTGCAGGCAAGATTCTGTGAAATGGTTTCTT
>VZRU01005010.1:88711-99255 GCA_013398155.1 Pedionomus torquatus | reverse complement strand
GCTCGGCTTGCCACTCATCGGGGCGGCTGGCTGGTGGCCTGGGGAAACTTGGTGCTGTATAACCGCCGGTGTCCGGTGTTTCCCCCAGAGGTAAAGGATGTGTGGTGGTTAGGGGTGAGGGTTGCTCTCAGCAGTACCTTAATTCAAGTGTGCTAACGTGGCCCTTAAAGGTGCTGTAGACTCCCTCTAGAGTATGATGAGCTGAAGGAGATGAACTTTCTAATGTCTAAGAAACTAACGTGAAGAAATGAGGATTCTGCCTCTTTCCTTTTTTTTGGGTTACTGGAGAGTAGCATCTGTTTCTAGTGTTACTCTTTGCATAACTTGTTCCTGCAGTCTACCTTTTAAAGAAAGCAAACAGCAGGCTAGCTGTGGCTTGCCATCCCCTTGGACTGACAATGCAGGTGACAGCTACTCCACCAGCGTGGAGGTGGACATACATTTTTATTCTAATACGGCTCTGCCTGTATCTTTCACAAGTACATTAGTAGCTATGGTGCTGTTTGCATAAATAATACTGAAGTGTAGATTAGACAATGCAGCAGCTATGACAAAGAGAGAATAGGAAAATTTGTTTACTGCAACTGAAAATTTTATTTAAAAATACCAGCATCTCTATAGATCGTTTATGTAGTATTTTGTGCATAATAGATCTCAAGATCTGTTCTTGAGAAGGAATGCATAAAGGTCCTCTTAAATTTCAACACTAAAATTAACAGCTAAGGTTGAATGTCATCAGCATTGCTCATTCAATAAAAAACTTGTTATTCATGCTTGCTTATGTGTTAATGTGTTTTTTATTATTCCCTGTTTAGAAGAGTATTGTGGGTAAAGTAATGTAATTTGGAGAAAAGTTGCAGGTAACTATAGAAGCAAGCATACTGCTGAAGTCAGGCATGAGGTTTTTTCCTCCTTATGTGATCAAGTGCTCATTGCAGCTTGATCTTGGTGTAGGAAGAGGATGTCATAAATTATAGACTATGATAATGGAAGATTTTTATTTCTGCTAAAATATTGGCAGATGCTCTGAACAGCTTCTTTTGCTATGAGACATGGGAAAGAGCTAAAACCAGGAGGTTTCTTGGTGATGGAGACTAGGACTGTAAATTAAGTTGCAGTTACAACAATAACTCTTCTTTGTCTCTGTGGTATCTGCAGACGCTTCTTGGTTCTGTGAGAAGATGGGAAAACGGAGGGTTGCTTTAGGGTTTGGTTTTTTTTAATGTGATAAGGCCAAAGGCAGAAATAAGCATATTATCTGTTTTTGAGGACAGTTTCAGTTCCAGTTAATCATCCTTAACACAGATCTGCCAATGCAGAACATGAGGAGTTGTTTCCAATGCATATCCTCATGTGAACGAGGCTAAAAAAAATTTGATGCTTTGTCCTCATATTCTGTAAGAAATGAGTTGAAATTGGCAGCGAGTCCCAAAGTGAGTCAGGGAGCAGGATTTGATACGGTAGCTTTAATACTTCAATGAACAAACCTTATCTATGTAGTGCTGAACTGGAGATAGTGATGAGTGATGCTGCTGCACACTGACAGAAGTTGTGACTACACGGCCAAGCTTAATGAGCGGTCTTGGCAGTCTTTATGCATTCCTTCATTACATGTATCTTTCTTTGCAGGTTGTATAGACTCAAATGGCTAGGTGACAATTTTGCTAGTTTATAATCTTTCCACTTTATCTCTTTATTTCACTGGATATTAGCAAAAAGTAAATTTGCAGAATCAAAAGAAAATGATTAATCTGATATTCTAGTATGATTGACTTAATGCTGATCCCAAATAAAGAATTCAAATGTGGACAGGAGAGTTCTCGGCCTTTAATCTGTCCTTCCATATTTTCTGAATTTGCAACTCTGTCCTGAAAGAAAGATTTAACAGGGAAGTTGTTTGCCAAATTGCATTGAATTATGCTTTTTAATGTAATTATGGACATATTTTTGCAGGGCATTGGAGTATTTAGAATTTTTTCCTCAAGAGGCCGTTTGTGGATGCAGCTGACTTTTCTTCTTGATCACTCTTGAGCTCTTTCTACTATTTATAGGCTAAGGGACAAAATTACAGTGCCTAAATCTTAATTTGAAAGAAGGCACATGCCAACTTGTAATAAGTGTGGAGGTTCAGAACGGTCTTACCTACATAGAGGTGGCAACTCTTATTGCTGTGGTGTGAACTGGTTATAGAAGAGGCACTAGTTTTCTGAGTTGCTTTGAGAAGGGATAACCAAGGGAACTAAACATTTGCATAGTTTTAGAGCAATGTTAATCTTTCTGAGCCTTTGTAACCTGAAAGTGACACAGCTTTGTTGTGTTGTGACAAGAATTTGTCAACAAGAAATACACATTTGTTTTTTACCAGTGACTGGGCTGTTACGCTCTGGGTCAGGTCAGTTCCATTATTGACAATGCAAAGTGAGCTCTTGATTAAAATGTCAGCAAACCCCAAATGAAACAAAAGTCTGCTCCTCCCTTCCCCCCTCATCCCTGTGACTTCTTCAGACCAGCAGTTATTTAAATAACAGGAAGTTGTGAATTGAAGGGAATAACATGTATTAATAATAGTTAATGCTATTGTATGCTTGTATAACTCTGTACATACATATTTAATTTAGTCAATAATCAGTAATTCACGAATTAAATTTAAGACGCTATGTCTGAGGTCCCAAGAGAAACTGAGGAGTTTGATGTCTTTATTACAGAATATTAGCTAGCAACAGATCCTTCTGTCCTTCCCAGCTGTAAAGTTATGAGCAGATCAGTAGCCCAGAGATCGTGGTTTGGTCCCTGCTGTGTAGTATTAGATACTAGATATTACATGTTTCTTCAGTGAATATTTTGATGTTTTGTAAAATATAAAAGATTTATTCTACAGTAGGTCAAGCATTGGGAACAGTTGAATGTGCATGAGCAACTGAGGTAGGCTTTCATTTAGGAACCAGTTTGTTTGGTTTCTCTCTTGGGTTCTTTTGTCTCCTGCAGGAGGAGCAGTATCTGCTTATCTACTGATTGTAATAGCTATTACTGCAAATAAAAGTTACCATACTATGATTTATACTGATACTCAATTTAAAGTGCATTTTGCACTTGAGAAACATGCAGCCACTGGTCTGTGGGGTACTTGAAGCCTCCAGTGCTTTGCAGGCTGTAGAATTTGCTCTTCTGTCTTTCCTGGCGTGACAGATGACACTCATCATCTGGTCCTGAAGTGGGGAAGTAAAATCTTCGTCCTGTTAGGCTCAAAGCCTTTCTTCTCATATTCAAAAGTTCTGAAATATCATTCTAGGACTGACAAGATCTTAAGGCATAGCACCACAAAAATATACTAACTCTGGGAGATGGATTGTTAACTGGAGGAGAGTCTTAGGTTGGATTCTTTCTGTCTTCTGCAACATTCTAGAACACTTCTATTTTTTTCCCAATTTATTATTTCTGTACTGTTAAACCTCACTTGAAAATTTGAAAACCCCTTTGCCTGCACTGATTTTTTTTTATTTTATTTTTTTTTCCTCCTATCTTTGTTCTTTCCTCTGACTTTGCAGATGAGTTCTTTACTTATCTCTGTGAAGCACTTCTGGTATATAGTATGCTTTTTCGAAGATGCAGCGCTGCTTCTTCAGCTAATGTGTTCACAAAGCCAGAAGAGCCAGATAATCTCCACACATGAGATTTCAGAGTTCTGGCACATTTAACTATAGCTACAATAGCAAAGACTTTTTCAAGTACAGATATATCAAGATGAAGATTTTTCTTTTCTGTGTGATTGAAGAATAACAATTACACCTTCATTTATGTTGAGGGAAATATTTGCAATGGTTGCAAATGCAGTCAGATGCAAGAGGTACTTCAGAATGTATTTTGAAGGGAAGAATAATGAAAAAAATTATGAAGGTAACAGGGAGTGAAATAAATGGCTGTATTGGTTAACTGAGATGAAATGGGAACTCGGGCTGTGTCACTTGATAGGGTAACTGGTTTACTGGGAAGAAAAAAAGAAGTTAATCTAATCTATCTGGACATACTCAAAGTATTCTATATATGAGAAATCATTAATAATAAGGAATAGGAGAGAATTTTGAGGTGAGACCAGTTGGCTAAAGAGGAAAATGCATATTTCATTTTGAGGGACTACAGGTATATGGAGTTTACTCAAGGAGTTTTTTAAAACCTTGTGGAGTAATTGTATTTCATTAATAACTGTGATACAATATTAAATTTGCTGATGAAGGAGTTGTTAATACAGTGAAGGATTATGATATCGAGCAGATTGAAAGCACCTCGAGGACCAGAATAATGGGATAAATTTATTCATACAAAATACAGCATCATTCAGCTAAAGCTTATACTGAATTTATACCGTCAAGTTGGGAGTTAATTAGTTTTAGGTCGTCATGGATGAGAATGACCTCATGTATTACTTGATCACAAGATAACTATGAGCTGCCAATGTATATTTAGTAAACTAACTCTTGTACAGACATTCATTCTTCACAGGAGGCATTACTTCCCTGAATTTTTAATTGTCATTCTGGTCACTTTAAGTCAAGAGAGGTGAAGTCAAACTGCAGCAGATGCTGAAGAGGATGACCAAGGAAATGAACAGCCTTTTCGAACTGAAAACAAAATGCTAACACTAAACACCACCTTGCTTAGCCCAGGATTAGTGTAGACATGACTGCAGTCTTTAAATACTAGGAAAGGAAGAATAAAGTACAGGACAACACTGGCACAGGAAGAAACTTGCTAAACTGGCCAACAGTAATTTTAGGTAGGAAATCTGAAGTTTCTATGACAACCGGTGAGTAAAGAATACTTGAAGACAAAAAGTTGTTAGTTTTAATATAAAGTTTGACGTGTATGACAGGTAGTGTTCATGGTTGTCATGGCAAGTAGCTGGACTCATCGGCTGCCTCTGTGTTATGAATATAACAGTGTTGGTGTTTGGCTCTGAGGCAAACTGGTGTGGCTTGACCATCTCCATCCTGGTAAACAATCTTACCCTCTGGAGTTAGGGTGCTTGCATTGTTACTGTCCATGGGGAATGGGCGCCAGTGCCTGGCCTGAACCAGGGAACTTTGCGGAAGCCTGCAGGCTGGTCTCAGGGAGGGCACTGGCAATATCACCCTGTAAAGACTAGCTCCAGTCACTGTACAGTGCCTGGTGCCAGAGATGTTTTCTGTTCCCTGCACATTGAAAAGGGTTGAGAAAATTGCTGGTAGAATATGGTGTAGGCTTCCCTACTGAAATATTGATAACACTGACACTTTGGCCATTATTGCTCCTATTCCTAAAATGTAAATAAATTCTGCTTTATGGAGATATTTGGGGAGGGGGGAAGTAAACCTGAGCAAAAAAATTAAAAAATGGGTTCCTTTTTTACAATAGAAAATAATTCACTTAAACTTTGTGAAGTAGTTTGCTATTAGATACTACTTTTGAGTAAAAAAATCCTACAAATAGCTTTTTCTATTTGCTATTTTAGAAAAATATTTATTTTCTATTTCTATTTTAGAAAAATAGCATTTTCTATTTGCTCTGTTGTTATTCTATCTTTGTGCATATGCTGTTAACTGCTTTTGGAGAGAGGGTAGCAGATTAGACACTGTAGGAGAAGAACATTACTGGTTCTCACAGGAAGACATGAAGAATGCAGTGATTGCAATCTTATACATTTTATTTGTTACATAAAAACAAAAACAAATTTAAGGATCTTTTCTAAGTTCTCTTGAAATAGTCTTTTGGGGTATTTTAGATGTTACTAGAGGGTACTAAGTTACAGGAGAGAATATAGGAGACCAGTTTACACATGATACAAGCATGAGTACTTTCTAGCATTTTTTTCCTTTATAACCTGTGAATTTCATAGCTGTAACTATGAGATGACCAAAGGGGCAAAAGAACAATCAGAAATTTTCTGCAAATGACAACAGGAAAATTAAGCAACAGTTTCTTAGCAACAAACTGGAAAATATGCTAAATAATATTTTTTCCTACTGAGGTTTGTGTATGCTACATTCCAACCATGGTTCTGAAGTAGACCGATTTTTGTGTGTGTTTCTTGTAGATTAATGTTCTTACAGGTCTGCCTCAACATGGAGTTTTTCTGAAGAACCACTGTTCGTGGAGACATTCTTACTTGAACTACAAATGGAATAAAAAAAAATCTTGGACTGTAAGCCTAAGGCATTAGATGGAACATTAAAACTGCATTTTTTTTAAGGGTTTGTTGAATTGGAGGAAAAAAAAAATAAGGCAAACCATTTCAGTTAGAGGTCGATCGTTTAGAAATGGTGAGTGACAGTTGATCCAGCTCTGTCTGTCTCCCAGTGGGGATCAGTGGACTGAACTGAACTTCTGCACAGTGGAGATGCCCAGTCCTAAGTGGAACTGTGATTACACAGTCTATAATCTACATGGTGTGCGCTATGAAGGAGTATTTACTTTTGTGGAATCTTAAATTAACAGAAAAAAAGGGAAATGAAGAATGAAACTTTCAATTTAATTTTGACCTTTACAGAGACTCTTCAGTAGCCTAAATTAAAAAAAAAAAAAAAAAAGGGCAAAAAAACCACCCCAAAAACAAAGTGTTACTTTCAAGTTGACCCGAAATGTATTTATTTTTTGCCCCCTAACATAATCCAAAAATATTCTGCTGCATTTTTCCTGCTTTGTTGGTTTGGACATTTGTTATGGTTTGAAGAACCCACTACAGTTTGTCATTTAGACAATTATTTCATTACCCGATAACCCCTCCCAACCCTCAAAGGGGAACTGGGAAAAACCAAGAAAACCCAAGAGTTGAAATTTAAACAGATTTAATAGAACAATGCAAAATAATTAACATTAGTAATACCAAAGAACCAATATTGATCCCAATACCAATATAACATATACAAGAACTGTACACAGCCTGTTCCATCAGTAGGAAGCTGTGCACACCCAGCAGGGGACAGCAAATGTTGGACACTGCAAACGCTGTGGCTGCGGGAGGAAGGAAAGGGCTCAAGGTCCAGCACCAGGGCAAGAGGTTCTTAGTATTGCAGCCATCAAGAGACAGAGAGTCTATGCAGCAAACTTTCTAATTTATCTTGAATGTGACGTATATGGTATGAAATAATCCTGTTGGCCAGCCTAGGTTAAGTGCCCAGGTCTTGCTCCTTGACCCTGCACTTGGCAAGGCTTGAAAACACTGAGACCTTGAATCCCATATAGCCTGGCTGGCTATAAAGTAAATATTTTCACAAATTCAGCCACTGGAGTCTTCCAAAAGTGCATTTTTTCCATGCATAAGGAGAGCCCTTACTGAAAAGTAAAATTACTGAAAGAGAAATTAATCCTGTGTCATTCAAACCAGAACACCATTGCATAAGAAATTCTGGCTTTTAATCTGGAGTGCACACATTTTGCCTGAAAACATTTTTTGGCATGTCCTTCTATATCCCTCAAATCAGTTCCTTCAAATTCCAGCTGATTCAGGCATTGCAATACATGCTGAGACTTCCCAATTTTTCAACTTCTCTGTGAATAATCTGATTTGCAGGTCAAAACTTCGGGAATTTGTTACAGGTAAAGTAAGAACTGCAGCATTTTCACAGCAATTTCTGGAAGGCAGACACCTCACTAACTGCTGGGTAGGAAAGAAGTGCCGAAAGGAGTGCATCTGGGTAATGTGGAAAATCCCTTCACCCGGGAGTCCTTGGGTTGTCGCTGTACCTGAAGAATCCTTCAAGTGCAAAGTCCTTCTGTCTATTTGTCTCTTTTTAATCGTTGTCTGTATTGTGTTTAGAGCTCATTGCTTTAGAGGGCATGAATAACATTATTTCCGTTCTGCTAGGTATGAGTGCCATTTTCCCAGGTGCTCTGCGGTTGTCTCCATCAATGAAGGATTATTTAAAATCAGCTCTGTTTTGGCTCTGGAAGCTTACAGATCCTGTGTTAAAATGAACGTTCTAATTCACTCTGGATTTCACAAAAGCAGTATGAAATAGCTCTTCATTCTACTACAATAGCTGTGACAAGGTTAGAATGGAGCTGAAAGTGGAGCTTTATTTGGGAGAAGAGAGTAGTGGAAAAGGGAGGAGCCGAAAGCTGCAGCAGTGGAAGGGAAGTCATGCGTGACTTTCATCACAGATGAGAATGACAAACCACTTGGGGTGAATATGCCTGCAGATTTACTATCAGAGAGGATTACTTTTTATATGTATGGTTTTGGAACAAAATATGCAACCTTTTTTTTTTTTTTCCTATCTGGCAAATGTACGGGTCAGAATGTGGGCAAGCTAATTCCTTCTTTATACTGGACCAGTATTCAATTTAAAGAAAAGTTAGTCTTATTTTTATTCTGCTTTTCACATTTCCATTATATTTGTATATCTCTCTGGCATATCTACTGGTTTTAAAATTAATGGGAGCCACGCCTGTACACTGTTTCCTGGACTGAGTAACAAGGGCAGATTTTTAAAGGTATTGAGCTGTTTACATGTTTATAAAACCCCTTCTTCTTTAGTGGCTTAAAAAAATTATATAGAACATAATACACTAAATCAGCCTAAATGTATATCTAAACTCCGCATTCTTCAGTCTTTAAAACTGAGTTATGAAAGACCTGATTTGGAAACTGCAATGAGTTCCAAATTTGAGGCACACAAAAGAAAATGTTTTTAGTCTCATAAGATCTTTAAGATTCATGAGAACTATTTGCAGAGTGAAATAACCACAAACTGGCTGTGAAAGAACTTGCAAAAGAATTTTCCTAACTAATTGGGATTTCAGTATGTTCTCCTCATACTTATCACTGGCAGAAGCCTGCGTGTCAGGATTCTGAATTTGAGAATATTTTATAAAACTTTTTTTTTCTTGTGGAGCTAGTGGGTAAACCACTCAGAGGAGCCTTAGGTTCAGTTCTAACTTTTATATTGCTGTCTGATGATGGTTAAAAGGATAACGCAAAGGAGATGTTCAAGATAGTGTTTCTCAGCTTAATTCATCATCATGCCTTGAAAATCTGAATGGTTTTGGTTTTCTCTTATGTAACAGTTTAATTATTTATATGTACTTTGGATTAGATGTCTCTGCTAGTAATTCTGTTGTACACTTGAAGTAGATGGAGATGCTTTTATTTTTTACTGTTTTACTGGTTTAACTGAGCATGGGATTTGGCCTCACTGGTACAGATAACACTGAAAAGACTGTGTTTATTTTTTGCTAAATAAAGTTGAGATATTTACCAAGCATAAAATAAAAGTAATTCAAATTCTGGGCAACGTACTACATAGTATTATCTAATCTTTACAGTTTCTGGAATGATTTTTGTACTTCAACAAAACCCATTGGGTTGTGCTGGCGTTTCTCAGTAATAGCACAACGTTGCACCCACTCAAATAAGCTCTTGTGAAGTTATTTACAGGTTTTCATTAACTCCTGGTGTGTGATTGTTCGATATAATCATTGCAAAGGCTTGAGGCCTGAAGAATTACTCTGCTCAGTAAGTGTTTAGTGCAACCCTCTGTGTTGATTCTTGTCCAGCGTGCATTTTGCATTACCAGCCCACCCCAAACACAACTGTCTTACACGTTTATTTATTTATTTTTTTAAAACATAGCATTTTCCATGCTTATTTGCCTACCAGTCAGGGGTAAAAAGGGGCATATATTTATTTTGAAAGAAACATTCGCTATTGTACTCCTGATCTACTCCCTATTCATGAGCCGGAAGGATCATTGCTGCAGCATCCAGGGTCCAACTGTGGGTATCGGGAAGAGTATCCACATCCCTGTCGCAAACAGGAGCGATTACAGGAGAGCAGGAGAGGCACTCTTTGTCAGGAAGTGTAGTGATAGGACAAGGGGTAATGGTTTTAAACTGGAAGAGGGGAGATTTAGATTGGATATTAGGAAAAAATTCTTTCCTGTGTGGGTGGTGAGGCACTGGAACAGGTTGCCCAGGGAAGTTGTGGATGCCCCATCCCTGGAAGTGTTTAAGGCCAGGCTGGATGGGGCTTTGAGCAACCTGGTCTGGTGGGAGGTGTCCCTGCCCATGGCAGGGGGGGTTGGAACACGATGATCTTCAAGGTCCTTTCCAACTCTAACCATTCTATGATTCTGTGATGTGTAACCTGAGCCAGGGAATGGCTTGTGCAGGTGAAGAGTAAGAAGGTGTGAAGAGTGGAAGCGATGTCTTCCAGATTCACAGTCCACTGCCAAGGATGCCGAAGGCTTTTCCTTGGGTGTTGAGGTGGTTTTTTTAGATGAACAGCGAAGAATTCATCAAGGGAGAAAGCCGCTTTGGACTTTGCATTAACATCGGCGCGTTTCTAGGTTGTTTCGTTGTGGTTTTTTTCTGTGCAGTTCTGCTACGAAGGAGCGGGCGGGGGCCTGGAGGCGGGCGAGCTGCCCCACCGCGGCTGAGGGGGAGGCTCCGCCGGGGGCTGGGGCCGAGGGGACGGGAAGCCTGTGGCGGCCTGTGGAGAGGAGCCCGGCGGGCGACCACGGCAGCCCCGGGGGGAGAGGAGGAAGCCCGATGTGCGAGCGGGGCCACCTGAG
>VZRU01005010.1:67320-88692 GCA_013398155.1 Pedionomus torquatus | reverse complement strand
TGGAAACTTGCCCCCCGCCCCGCTCCGAGGTACCGGGGGGGCCGCAGGCGCCGCGCCCTCCCTTGCTCGCCCGGGGCAAGCGGAGAAAGTTTGGCCGTGTGGGCGGGCGCTGCCGCAGTGTGCGCCCAGGGGGGTGCCGCCGCCTCCCCCGCTGCCAGGGACGGGGCTCCGGGGCAGAGGGAGGCAGAGAGCGAGCATCGGCTGCCCGAGGCGCTGGCGGTTACATGCATCCCATAATCTTCTTCTCCAGAATGGATTTTAGTCAGAGCAATTTGTTCGGATACATAGAAGACCTGCAGGAACTAACTATTATAGAGAGGCCGGTCCGCAGGAGCCTGAAGGTATATACTTCAAAATAGAACCGTGCTTTAAAAAAACCCTTTGGAATGGTGTCTGGTTTATTTTCGACAGTGTTTTGGTTTGTTTTTTTTTTTCAGATACTAAAAATTCAGTCATTTTGCAATAAAGTATCGAATTCTCTATAGCAGGGGCTTAATATTTTCAGTGTAAGAATATTAAGCTGGGAAAAAACAGAGTAACGTAGGTCTTTAGATTAATTTATATGTGACTTGTTTATACTTCAAGTGATTAATGGTGATAGTGGCTGACATGGAGCTGTACTTCTGTTACGTTCCGTCATTTTCCTGTGAAAGATTTATTTGATTGAATTTGAAATGTTGGCTGGAGGTTTCAAGGATTAGATTGAAATTACTTGCGGAACTTTCCCTGGATATATGGGGAGGAAGGGGTTGTTTGAAGAAGATTAAAATGATTAAATAGTGAGGCATTGTAGACCCATAATCTCTCTTTCATGCTTGACAGACACCAGAAGAAATAGAAAGATTGACAGTTGATGAAGAACTCGGTGATATTGAAAGAGCTGTTTATCTACTCAGGTATTTTCTAAAACATTACTGTGGAACCTTGCTGACCATCATGCTTACATACAGCTTTTTTACTGCTTTACTCTTCACTCCTTTTATTTTTGTCTTTCAGTAGTAGTTTTTTACTTTCTGTTACGTTAAACATATAGACAAGATAAAAATAGGTACTGGGTCTTTTTTTTTTTTTTGGTATTTTTTATTGGTTTTTAAATGCAGGGAATAGGGTGCCTGTGTACATGTATCAACATTTGTGAGTTTCTAATGTGGCCCTCACCAATACTGAGTTGTGCTTCATCTTATTTTCCTCTGCAGTTGATTTTTCAAGATTTCCTGAGTGTTAACATAAATAACAACAATCTTTCAGTGACTTCATATTTACTCTAAGGCATGAGCAGTTGCCACAGACTGATAAGAGAGCTGATTGAGCATACAGTATATGCCTGGGCTTTCAGAAGAGAAATCTTGTGAGATTAGTTTTATAGTCCTTGGAAAATACTGTAAAAGATACTGTATTAACAGTTCTCTGTGCTCTGGTTGTCCATTTTACCTCCTTCTTCTTGTTCTTTGAAGTATTTACAGCTACTTGGACAACTTAAATTTTGATAGTTTAAAATGCAGGTCTTTCAACTACTGTGTAAGCCATCTTTGAGAGTACAAATGTTCTGAGGGATTTTGATTTGAATATGCATTTTTAAACAATTCCTAGTAATTGGAGAACCAGCTGCAGCTCTGTCTCAGTTTGCTTATTCTGCTATTTTAAGTGCTATTCTAGTCTATGCCTCCCCTCAATGTTTATAGTACAGTGACTTAATTTTCTCTTTTTGGGGCATGTGGCATGATTTTTAGGCAAATGTTGTTGTCCTCTGCTACATTTGATACTTTTTTTTAAAATGCTGAACTTTATTAAATTGTGAATTTTAAAACCTGCTTTCCTAATAGTTCCTGTAATCAAAGCAGTCTGTTGACTCTAGGCAAATTCAGAGGTAACAGTTTGCATGTGGTGCATATGGTTGCAAAGGATACATATCAATTCTGTTTTTTACCTCACACCAATCAGCATAGTCGACCTTTTTTTTTTTTTTTTTTTTTTTTTCCCCCCTCCTTTCCCTGTGTAAGAGCAAATTTCTTTGCTCTTTTCCCAATTTAAGATCATGTTTCCAGCATTATGTCTTTACTGGATCATTGCCTTGTTAAAGGGTAAAAGGTCCCACTTCGTATCTTTCATCTCACTAATTACTTTCCAGCATGGCCTTGAACTTCTCCTGACATCTTCATCTGCTTTCTCTACTTAAGCAGCTGTTCTGGGCACATAATATTCTTTTCCTTGTGATGAAGTTTTCTTTTTTTGCCTCTGCATTGTCCTCATTGCAGAAAGGTAGCTTCATCTCTGCTTGATAAGCTTTTTGTAAGGCAATCACTTACTGTGATTGTCCAGGTATGTTAATACAATAATCCAGTGGAAGCTTTTGCTGTAAAATAGTATATTGCCTTCCCTGTATTGATTGGAGTATAAGCAAATGGAGTCGAAAAGCTGCCTGTAACACAAGTAGTATCTCTTATATAATGTACAAAAGTATGTATTTTTGGCTAGTCTGGCATTTTTTATCTATTATAACACAATACCCCTGCCTGTTCCTATTTGACAGTAATGTCAGTCTGGTCTTTTCATACCTCATTTTCTCACACACATGTATTTTTTGCTATCCTTCAGCTTGTCTCTTATGTGGGGCTCTCCTTAATGTTATTCTTTTCTTAAAATCTCGCTATAAAAATTGCTTTGAAGAGATTGAAGTGAATTGTTAATTCACTTAATTGAGCTCCATTTGGAAAGGATGATGCTATTTCCATATACATGTAAAAATATGCAGGGACAATAATAAAAAGCAAATCTCTTGCCTGAAGTATCTATAAATGCTACCAAAATACTTAATGCTGTGTCATGTTGTCCTTTAAATTGTCACTTATTTATGTAACCCTAATCTGCAAGTTGGGGACTTCTAATGTACCGAGGAGGATATCTTTAGTGTTTCTTGCAGAGCACAGTGGAGCTGACTAATAATGAGTGAAACCTTTGTACAATACACCAAAGCTGATGTTTAGTAATGTATGTTCTGTAAAGCTCCAAAGAGTCGCCCCCCCCCCCTTTTAATGGCTTTCATTCTGAACAAAACAGCCCAACTGTTTCCTGGTCTTCTCTCCTCCTTTCCCTCCAAAATCTGCCCCCAACATCTCCTTCCCACCCTTGCACTTGAATACTTTGGTCTGCTGATATGCAGAGTTGTTGTATGTTGAGTACAAAGAGAAGGAGAAACATCTGAGTATCTAGGATATGTATTTTAGAGCTTCAGCTGACTGCTTGGGGGTTTCTGAAGGGGCTGCCTGGAACCACTGACGGATTGTATTCTCACTGCGTTTTGCCTGTTGCTGGTCCAGCAGAGCTACAAGGAGAGCAAAATAGCTATGTGCATCTCTACCATGGCAGTGACAAGATTGATAATTTATCGTAAAACCATCAGCAGATTAAGACAAGCTGCCAGACTTTGCACTAATGCGACTAAACAGTTCACATTCCACTTCAGGGTATCATGACTTCTACCAGGACAGTGAGGATAAGCAGCTCTAGGACAGCAATTTTAATTCCTCCTATCAAGTATCAACTTAGTCTTGGTTTCCATGCTTCCTGGTGTTTGATTGGTGTTATTACTGATTTTTATTTGTCTTACTGCAGCTCGCTCTTTTATGGCATACGGTCAATAGCAAAATCTGTTTTCTTTGCCTGATGTGCAACTGGTTTAGATATAAGGGCACTTACTGACATAAAGACTGTAGAGTGGTTTGTTTCCTGAGGACTTTTCTGATAGGTTTCCCTAGGGGTTTTACATTGTTGTGTGTAGTGTATTATTTTGCATTCAACTACTTTTTGTTTATTTGTGCCTGCTAGTGTTAAAGCTTGGAGACCTTGACATTTCTGTCATACTCAAAATAACAGGGTAATAATGAATTATCAAGGTGGAAGATCGAATTATTCGCCTCTTTGGGAACATACTGTAGTTTGGTTTTGGAGTGATCCCATCTCTCAGTTTAGAAAACAACATCTCTCTAAAACATCTAGCACAGTTTCTGAAGACACAATAGATACTTTATCTAGATTGGAAAGAATTCAATGCCTATAAACTTAGCCTGTCTTAAAAAAAAAACCCAAAACAGAGTTGTAGCCATCTTTGATTAGCTAGAGTATTCTCAGATTCTAAACATCTTCTTAATACAGTACATGTTGTCAATTTTAACTGTCAAAACCACTGCTATTTAAAAGATTGTTTAATTTTCCTTCTAGTTTTTAGTCTTCATTGTGTTTGTTTTGGAGATTTTCTTCTCTCTGTAGGTTCAGGCAACTCACCTTTGAACTTAAATGAAAGCATCCATTTAAGTGTAACTTTAGGAGCTGATTATCTAATATAAAAGTATCCTTTTTTGTGTGTATTACATAACCATGAAAACTTGCTACTCTGTGCTGACCGTACACTTTCTGAATTTATGGTCCTGATGCATACCCAGTATACTGAAAGATCCAGCTGTTGTGCTAAGCACATCAGAAAATAATGATGACACTGGCAAGCTCTAAATATTAACATAAAGAGTATTTCTTCAATCTTTTTTTTTTCTCCCTGTCTTTTATTTTGTAAATTACAACTGAAATTTTATGATTCATTCCTGATCCACTTAGTTGGACACATAAATTAGTTGCTTGACCTTGATTCTGTTATATAAATAAATCGACGTGTATGAAATCGATTCTTTCACCTTGAAGCGAAAGGTGTAGATGTAGTCTTCTGAAATGATGTTAAGTTACATACTTTTATTGTTTTGGATTTGCTTCTTTGGTTACTTGAGTTAAAACTACAACTGAAGAAACAACTGCAAACATATAGAGCAGAGTTAATATAGTGCTCTGAGAAAGCTAACCAAAACCACCAGAAAAAAAAGAGGAGAGAGAAAAATCTTAATTTCAGTTTTCTTTTTCAGGCCAGTGAATGCATGCAGATGGCAGTGCCAGTCCACTCTCTCCACTACCGTTTGTGCTATGTTTGCCCTTGTGCCTGCACAGCACATTGGGGAATTTATCTGAAGCAAGCCACTAAAATAATGGTTAATTTTAATACATCAGTTGTGTGATCCAGGGCGTAGTGCACCTTAAAAAAGTCTTGGACCAGCACAAAGAAATTGGGTAGCATCATGGGAACAGTGCTCAGGAATGGATGAAATGGCTTTGGGACTTACTTAGCACCACATTTGGCTTATGGTTTTCATAAAGCTAAGGTTTCCTGGTGTATAGTTTCACAGAGAAACTGAATGAAGGTCTTTCTGTATCAGAAAGAGTAGATCTTCTCTCCTTTCCGTGAGTGACTGCATGTTACTGATAATTAGGTCAGATTAGGGCGCTGATACTAAGTCTATCAAATGATTCAGGTACTTGCTTCCAACAAAACATGCAATTGCATGACTGCTGGTGCTACTCTAAGTGGGAGCATGAGAAGTCATAGCTGGTAGATTGCTCCTGTCTATAGCAGACCAGATGTAGTTTGGATTCCACTAATCTTGAATTTGTTCTTTGAATCTGTGAAGCCAAGTACTGGTTGAAATGATCAGAGAGTATAAAGTGTAGCGTATTTAATGAGACCTTTGACTTTAAATGGACTTCTGGAAATCTACATGAGAGCTGTGATGTGTGAGTTGGGTGTTATCTTTTCCTTATGCTTTGTCAAATTCTTCTCGGGAGATGTCAGTTATATTTATGTTTCAGAGCATCTTTGTGCATGACATAATAAGGTGAAACTAGGTAGCTGCGTGGATGACTTTTTTAATAGTAAATGCAATTGTGGGTTTTCTTAACTTCTAAAAATTGTTCTGTTGCCCTGGGAAAACCTTATCATGTTCTCCTAGAAAAGATCTACACAGGAATATACAGCTAAATATTTACAACGTTTCTTTCTTTCTACATGACAAGTCCCATTCAGAAATAGCATGTTGCCCAGCAGGAGACTGACTTTGTTTTGTTTTTGTATAGATGAGCACTAGCATTTAATAAACAACAGCTGCACAGTTCATTTTGAGATGGCACATAATTAATGTGTAAGTGTAGTAATCCTCCTATATACTACCTTCTTGAGAAAGTTTCCAAGTGTTTATAACAATGTTTTGTGCTTGTGTGGAGCTTTTATCTTCATGCTTGCTCAATATTAATAATTTTTGTTTGTATTCTTTGCCTGATTTGACAAGAGATAATAGTATTGCACTGATTTATGTCAGGACCTGGAGATACATCCAGTGGAAACTGCATGAGGATGTAGATGGGAAAATGTAATGTTTTGTGTTAGCATATATCAAAGACACAAAGTCTTGAGAGAGTAGGTCACACTGCCTATTTATGACAAGTCTGAGACCACTTTCCTATGATTGATGCCCTGTAACAGAATGACTGTCATGTGCTGGTGACTGAAACAAATATCAAGTGGATTTGTTGTAGACATGGGAAACCCTTCACATGTCATGGTGTGATGCTAGCATGGCCCTGCACTCAGACTCTGCTTCATTTGTTACTGACAGGGAGAAGCAGCAGTTAGTACTGGTCCAGCTACTCTTATTCTAAAAGCAGTAGTAGACGTTTCCTTTTTGGGAGTGTTGACATAGTAGCCTTCACCATTACATATCTCAAAAATCTGAGTACTCTGAGACTCTCCAGAATAATCATTAATCATAATAATCTAGAGCTCTTTTAGATACTCCTCTGAATCTCCACAAAAGCAAGACAGGTAACACTCCCTTATGTATCGGTTCCCATTGCTGCTCTTTGTAACCTTTGTGTGAAGGGAAGTTGTTTTACTGAGTTGAAATTCTGATTAAAATCTAAGGACTTCAGGAACTACAACTGCAGTGCCTCAACTGATGTGCTGAATAATTTGGAAAAAGACAAGAAATAACTTCATTGAGATTTAAAATTAATCCCGTTCTCTGAGGTATGCTTGTAGACCTGTTTTATTTAGCTATTTGTAGAGTTAACTTTCATAAGATAAATGTTTTTGTCTTTGTTCCACCAGCTGGTAGTCCAAATGCCGGCGCTGGGGTAAAGTTACACTGAATCTTTGTCAAGCCTCAGAGCCTAAATCTTTATATCACGGAAAAGAAACCAGGGTTATTTCATCTCTTAAACAGAAAGTTTTACACTGGGAAAACAGGATGGGAATGTTGGCAGTTCTTGAGACTAAGCAATTCAAGGAGGTCTTCATTATTTGTTAAGAAGTTCTCCCACTTCAGTAGGGGTGTCTTATTTAGCCTTTAAGGGGCAGCTTTTTATATGGGAAAAGTTCTCATGAGGTCCTGAAGACAAACAAGAAGCGAAATTGCAAGTGATTTCTGCTGTGAGGATTTCTATTGATACAGCTTGACAAAAACCGTATTATGGCTAAAGAATCAGCTATTTAAATTATACACAGTCATAAGACTTTGTGCCTGGAAAAGAAGACCACTTCAGATTCCAAAACTCATGCTATAGGTGGAATTTCAGCCAAAGATAGAGTTACGTCCTCATCATTTACATTTAATGGTGTAAAAGTAGGAGGAATCTTCATTTGAACATGATAATAGTGGGAATGCTACGTAACTGATTTGTTCTCAAAGCTCACACTTTGAGAATTAATATGTCACTGGCATTCTTACATCTTGATTCCCACCTTGCTCCTCCCAGTGTATAATTGCCTTCCTGCATCAGGTTGTGTATGGATCTTCGGAGTCTGGACAGTAACGGAGTATCCTTTTGCTGGCTTTGAAAATAAGTTGTCAAACTCTCATGGCTCAGTCTGTTAAAACCACTTTTTCATGGATTTTGCATTCACTGCAGTTCTTGGAGTTGCTCCTCTCTCCATGAATGACCTTGCTGGTCTCACAGAGACCCTTGTTGACAAGATGGAGTCTTTCCCATTGAATGTTAATTCCCTATAGTCAGATGAACACCCCTGTCTACAGAAGAAGAATGTCTTTCTGCTTTATGAGTCATAATAAAACAGAATGAGAAAAGAGACAAAAAAGCGCTTGGTAACTTCTGTTAAATGTCTTAGATACATCTGTCTGAAGCATGCTTTATTACTGCTGGCTGGTACTTTTATACAAGTGGGAAAATGTGCCAGGTGTTTCATATCCATGTTCTTATTTGAATGGACTCTCATTGATGCAGTTATTCTTATTTAAAGTCTACCTTTTAGCTTCATTTTCATTCAAATAAATGCTGCTGGATGTTTCTTTTTGCAAAGCATTATCCTACAAGGGGTTAATGCTAGGGAATAAAAATATCAGGCCTGGATATATTCCTCCGTATCTTAGTAGCGGTTGTTTGAGGAGCAGTTTTCTTTATTCCATGTTGTTGCGTGGCTGTGGGTTCTGAGAATGTGTACAACTCCGCTGTGCAGATTAGCTGAGTCATTCCTTGTCAGTCCTATCGATTCACAGCAGGACCGAGGGGAATTGCTTTCTTCAACTTGTTTCCGACGATAGTTAATACCTTGCCTGTCTACCCCTCGCATCCTGATGGATTTCAGATACCTACCCCTTTCCTAACAGACCCTGTGGATAGAGAGTACTTTTTAGTCATTGTATAATTTCAAAATTAGACTCTTTATTTACAGGAACACACTATAGTGCGATTTTAGTCCCAGCGTTTCTCTGTAATTCCTGCTTTCCTGTTCTTCCACTGCTCTTTACTAGAACATAGGAAAGTCAGATTCAGGCTGTGTAAGCAGGAATAGATGAACTGACATGAATGGAATTGTGTCGTTTTAAGTGTGTATGAATCCAAGCTGAGTATAGTAACTAGGGGTCTTGTTTTATTGACTTTGTCTATCTAGAGTAGGCAGGAAGGTATTTGGTCTTCAAACGTTTATTTTTTTCTAAGATTATATAAATAAAGATGACTGGCATCACTGAATCAAAATAATGTATAATGGTGAAGAAAGACTGAAGCCTCCAAGAGCACAGTCTTACATTCTTTCTAGTGGGGGTGGGAGGAAAGCAGTTTATCCATTCTTCTTGTCCTTATCAATTTTTCAATGATCATTCAGTTTAAAAGAATTTTTCGGTCTTTGCAAATAAATCAATACAGACAGCTTTTACCTATGGCATTTTTCTCATAGGTTTTTAAAGTTAAGTCTTCCACTTGATGGTTAGAAAAAAATAGGAATTTTTCTTTCTTTCCCCAGCGTATCTGAAATCAGAATGATAGAACTCATTTTTATTTTTTCAAAGGCAGTCCATTGTAACTTTAAATAAAATCGCAACAGTTGTGATGGGGTTTTCTCTGACAGTCCAGGAGCATGAGGAAGGGTATAAGCAGGATGTCTTGGAGCCCCTGTATTTTTCTTTTCTTATGAGAGTAACGTTATGTACAAATTGTTAATTATGTCCCTGATTTTTTTTGTGTGTGTATGAGAACAGCTTTGTATACAAATTGTCAATTATGCCCCTTGCAGAAAACTCTTGAGTCCACCTTTCTCAAAGTAAACCAGTGAACTAATTTGGGTAGGTATCAATTAGTTTCCACCCCTCACTCCCCCACCCCACCCTCACTTACCCTAATGATTCCTGTTGAACAACAAAGAACAACAGTAAGTGTTGGAGCCATCAGTTTATGCTAAGATTGAATAGTTGTTCAAAGCTGCTCGTATAACTCCAGCACATTTCTCTTTACCAGCTGGAGAAAAGCAGGAAAGTTGGATTCAAGCTGAGTCAAAGCATCGATAACTCAATTCACATAAGCCAAGCTGCACAACAGGAGAGCTGCAATACAATACATTTTGTTTGCAAGGGAATATGTCTGCAAAATGGGATGATTTACTCTTTGCCTGTGCTGCATGAGAACTACAGCTGACCAGCTTGTGGTTTGACTTTCCAAAGTGTTATATTCTCTTCCCACCCCCCCCTTCTTTTCCCTTTTTTCCCCTAGTGAAATTGCTTGGTAACTTCTGTTACCAAGAGTCTTCTGAGAAGGCTAGAGTAGGGACAGTAAGGAAATGATTTAAAAATGCTAACTATGTTTTTGTTGTAAGTGTGAATTGATTGTATTGTCTGTGACAGAATAAATGAGAAATGTGAAGGGCATCTGCTTTAATACACATATTTACATGGTAATATTACTTACTTTGTTGTGCAGACCTTGAAATAAAAATGCTGGCTTTAAAGGGAGAAACAGAAAAGATGCCGTTTTCACTGCTGGAATTGTAACTGAGCGTTTTGAGGAGGAGGTTTTATGTCCATATTAAATAGCAAAACATGAGTCACAGACTCATTGCTGCTTGCACCAAAATTCTTCTGTTATGAACAGTTAATCTCCTTTATGTAATTTTGTTTTAAAGCTCAGGATTAAGGTACCTGTTTTCCTGCCATTTTGAGAGCTAGAAGTTATTTAGGATTTACTCTTCAGGGCAAGATTTATTTTTATTTTTGTTTTCCACAACTACAATAAGTGCTAACTGCTAAATCAATGGAGAAAAGAATGATGGCTACTTAAAGGTAACCTGCTGCTTTAGTAGAGTATGTGTATTTCCTTTTATCACCATGTAAGGCCAAATGAGGGTGTGTTTTAAGGATTACTTGTAACTTCTTTTGAACCTTGCATGCCTGTTGTATTACACACACACACACACACACACACAAAATAAAATACTTGTACCATGAGTTTGATTAGGTGCGTACTGGAAGGGAAAACTCAGCTCTTAATCAACACTTAATCTTTCCCTCCTACCTGAAGGTAATGTGTTAGAGTAGATAGATCAATAAAATTAATATCCAGATATTTGTGTCTTTCTTACTTATTTGCAATTCTCAAGACTTTAAGTACTTACTTTTCCAGTGCCTCATCTTACATCCTGATTAAATGGAGAAAATGTTTTTGGTTTTTTTTTTTTTNTGGGGGTTTTTTTTTTTTTTTTTTTTTTTTTTTTTTTTTTCCCTTTTTTTTTCATAGAATCATAGAATGGTTTAGATTGGAAGGGACTTAAAGATGATCTAGTTCCTATCTCCCCTGCCCTGGGCAGGGACACCTCCTACTCGACCAGATTGCTCAAAGCTTCATCAAGCATGGTCTTGAACATGTCCACAGCTGCTCTGGGCAACCTGTTCTAGTATCTCACCATCCTCATAGTGAAAAAATAGTTCCTGATATCTAATCTAAATTTACCCTCTTCCAGTTTGAAGCCATCATCCCTTTACCTATCGCTACATGCCCTTGTAAAAAGTCCCTCTCCGGATTTCTTGTAGGCCCGTTCAGATACTGGAAGGCTGCTGTAAGATCTCCTCAGAGCCTTCTTTTCTCCAGCCTGAACAACCCGAACTCCCTCATCCAGTCTTTGTAGGAGAGGTGCTTCAGCCCTCTGATCATCTTCATTGCCCTCCTCTGGACTTGCTCCAACAGATTCACATCCTTCTTGTGCTCAGGACCCTGGAGCTGGACACAGTACTCCATGTGTGTTCTCTGAGACCAGAGTTGAGGAGCAGCATCACCTCCATTGACATACTGGCCATGTTTCTTTTGATGCAGCCCAGAAAGCCAACTGTATCCTGGGCTGCAAAGAGCATCTTACCAGCTCATGTTGAGCTTCTCATCCACCAACACTCCCAAGTTGTTATTCTAGCGGCTCCTCAATCCATTCGTCACCCAACCTGTATTTGTGTCTGGGATTGCCATGACGCAGGTGTAGGACCTTGTGCTTGACTTTGTTGAATTTCATGAGGTTTGCATGGGCCCACCTTTCAAGCCTGTCTAGGTCCCTCTGGGTGGCATCCCTTCCCTCCAGTGTGTTGACTGTGCCTCACAGTTTAGTGTCATCAGCAAATTTGCTGATGATGCACTCAATTCCACTGTCCATGTTGCCAACAAAGATGTTGAACAGCACCAATCCCGGTACTGACCCCTGATGAACTCCAGTTGTCAGTGGTCACCACTTGGACATTGAGTGGTTGACCACAACCTTTTGAGTGTGATCATCCAGCCAGTTTCTTACTCACTGCGTGGTCCATGCGTGCATCAAATCCATGTCTCCCAATTTAGAGACCAGGATGTCGTGTGGGACAGTGTCAACACTTTGCATAAGTCCAGTAGAAGACTTGTTTTTAAAAGAACAATTGCAAAAGTGGCAGCTTTTGGATCTGTTGTGTATAATGCCTGACACCTTTAAGACCCATGAGTTGAAGAAATTTCTTAGTAGATTTTTGTAAGGTGTTCATGACTCATTTTATGTGCTTTTTGATGAAGGATGCTGTTACTAGTGTTTAGGTTGGGTTGTTTGGGTTTTTTAGTTTTTTATTCTGTTGCTCCCCGTTCTTGAACCCAACATAGGGATGACTGATTTTATTTTTCTCTAAAAATTTATTCTTTCCCTTGCAAGTGCATACATCTTACCTTACTTTTCTTTGCCATCATCACTATAGCTGAGGGTTTGCCTTAACCTTGTTACCTTCAGGAGACTACTTACTTAATAGCAGTTAAGTTGGTTTGTGTGACACCTGGAAAGAGTACATTGGCCCTGTGATACTTGTACAAAACTTTGGAGTTCTGGATGCACTGAAATAACATTGACATTCTAAGCACTGAGTGCTGTTTTTAAGATAATTCTACCTGTAGATACCCATTTGTATGGATACCATACCAGATACGTGATAAAAGTATTATTAGTGAAAATAATACAAATACAAATAATACAACGACCTTAGACTAAAACTTTACTGCCCCACACCTTCTAGTGGCAGTTAATTGTGTTTCTTTTCAGCAACCAGCAAATCAAAGGTGAGGAGGGAAGTGGTGTTTAAATGGTATTGTATCCATGGTTGCCTTACTGTAATTTTTATTCTTTCATGTTACCTTTGCTTCCATAGAAGGATATACTAACATAGTAAATAAATAAGCTAGATATTCTGGTGGTTGACGGTGGTGTGCTGTGAAGGATCTGTGCAGTTGAGCATATTTGACATGCATTCAAAGGAAAGAGGTACTCTTTTCTTCCAGAGATGATTCTGAACTAATTTTAGTAAATGTGGGTGGAATTACTGGTAAATGCTTTATTTATTCTTTCCATTGCAGAATGTCAAACTCTTTTGGGGATAATTGTACCAGTAGAAATAATTTAAAATATGAGTATGTGAGGAAAAAATAGTCTAACAAAAGACTGTTTAAGATCATCGTAGTAATTTTGAAGGTAGGGAACGTTATAATTACCTAAACCTAGTTTGGTAGGCAGGAGGATTCTGATGGTGTGCTAGTAATGACTTTAACAGAAATGTAAATACAGATGAATTATCCTTATATATAATATTTATTTTTATCTGCTCTTTGAAATTGTTCTGCCAGAGCGCCAGAAATTTGTAAGACTTGTGTCATCAGTTTATTTTGTTAATTGTATTATCTGCTTTGATTATCTGTCCACTCCAAGCTGTATGCCATCAATGGAACAAATCTCATATATTTCTGAGACATGACTCTCACTCTTTCTTCATTTTAATTAAGTAGCTGAATTGCATCCTGCTTTCCAAAGTGAACATGAATCAAGTAAAGCACTTTTTGGTTTGACAGAACATGTATCAGCAACAGCTTGGAATTGAAGTAATTTTTAGTTATTTGCATGTTTACCTCAGAAAGCTGACTTTAATCTATGGTTGCTTCTGATGGATGAGGAAGCAACACTAGAGTTAGCTGACATCGTATTGCTGATGCATGTTACTACTTCAGTCTCAAGATGTCCGATACTACTTGAAAATATTTGGATAATGAACAGAAGGCGAGCAAGCAAGACTTTCCAATTCTGATCTGTCTAAAAGCTAGCTTATATGAGGAGTAAGTTTGCAGTTTTGTGCTCATTTTCTAATTATATTTTTTTTATCTTTTGAGTCATCAGGCCCTTTGAGTATAACAGCAATAATTTGGTAGAAATTTAGTGTTAACTGCTTGAAGTTGTTCTGAAATCACAGTCAGATTTTCTTGGTTGGGAAAAAAGAGCTGCGTTTACAGCTAAAGTTTCAAAAGAGTTTCTAGAATTTCAGATGTATTTTTCACTGGTCACAATTTTACTCCCATATTTCTCAAACTGAAACATGAGTTCAGCTTAGATTATTGTATATGATATCTAATCACAGTATCACTATAGATATCTATGTATCTGTAGGGATATAAATCTATCTATATATGTTTCTCTTACATGTGGGGGGTAATGCTGTGAGAAGTGGCTTCAAACCCTTGGGTTCAGTCTCTGTATTCTTTTTTATTTTTCTTTTCTTGGCAATTTTTCATTCTGTACTCAGCACTCTTTAGAATCTCTCTACTGAGAGATTTCTTGTGACTCATTTGGTATAATTTTGAAAATGGAAGGTCAACTTATGTGCAGAGTATGTTTTAATGTACCATTTGTCTATGTTAGAGTGGTTGATGCAGAAACATAGATTTTGTTGTTTTGGATCTTATAAGCGTATTCTAAAAAGTTTGAATGTTTTGGAAGATGTCTCAAAAGTACTACTTGTACTTTAAGTCTTAGAAGGTTATGGGTATTTCAGCGTTTTACTGTGGTCTTTAATATAAAACAAGCTCTTATTTCACAGAAAAGGTTGTTTTATGAAGCAATGCAGATACAGAGAAACAGGCCAGGAACGGTTGCTTACCTGATCTTTGATATGCTTTTCCTAATGGTATGCAGAGGAGTTCCTAATGGAATGAGTATAACATGGTTCAGTTTTAAATGACTTGTAGCCAGGGTTGAGGTGAAGGGAAATGTTCCCTTCTGTTAAGAGAAGTCAATAAATCTTGAAAAAACAATTTTTTTTTTGACCAGCTAATCTGTTTTAGAAAATTGAGGTTGAAATCTACAGATACTGGTTTCTGGATCAAGAATCTTTAAGTATTTCTGAGAAGACTCTCATCAACTTCCACAACTATTCAAATAGAATTGGTATGGAAAAAAAAAAAGAATTGGTACAAGATGGAATATGTTATGATCTGAAAGGATGAGAATGCATGATAGAAATATACACAGATATGTAATAACATTGGAGCTTTTCAATCTGTTGTTAATAATTCCCCACACCTACAAGACCCAGGAGTTGAAGAAGACTAAGTGGATTTTAATACTTGTTAGGTCATTTGAAGTGTTCATCCCTTTCATGCCACAAATAGCTAACCTTGTGGATGAAATATACAGATACAACAAAAAGGACTGGACAATTAAAAGAGATCTTGTATCTGAATTAGACAATAAGATAAATTTAGGTCACCAGAAGTAATTTGCCCTTCTGCATCTGAGACTTTTTATTCTCTCACTTTCTGTGTAGAATAATAATAAGAACTTGTACTTTTTCAGAAGATTTCTTATGCATGCTGTGAAGTGACAGATCTTACTGATAGTGAAAATTATAATTTATGAGTGAATGAGGACTGGGCAGAAGAGAAAATAATATCAACTACTAGCTCATTTTTGTTTTATCACCTAGGAATTGGAAATTACATTGTCTTGATCCTGGGGTGAAAAGACTGGTTTTACTTCTCAAATTTAGACTCAAAATAAAAACCACCAAGATGAATTCTCCCCAGAGACCATAAAATTGCAGCATGTATTATAAGTCATCTAAGGAAAAGGAAACTGTTATCTTCTAGGAGATAGTAACATTGGTACTAGGGTAATACTTGGGAGAAAAAATAATGTTGCTTTGAGGCAGTTTTTATATCTTGAAACTTTTCTTAAAGTTCAAAGGAGAAATATTTTTCTTCATAGTAATTACCATCTAACCTCACAGAAACTGATGGTATCAGGAAGAAGAAATTATTTTATCGTCACAGAGTATTTGTTTTGGCTCAGAAACAGAAAGAAGTATTTATATGAATTAGAAATCCTTTCTCTGTTTGACACAGTTGTTCAGCAAGCAAACAGAAATAAGAAACTTCAGTTGACCAAACTGATCCTGGTAAACAAGGTTACTATGAATGCAAAATTAGTGTTCAGCTATTATGGGTTTTCCATGCATAGTGTAATTGCACTAGAATTTTCATATGTAATGCTGTATGTTCAGATATGTACTAGGATCAGATAAATTTCTTCTTTTTTAATATATAATGTAGACATTATTCAGATGTACTATAAAATAATCACAGGCACATATATTTGAAGTAAAAGATCAAGATGAGAAAGTGGTTTTGAAAATTAGATTTTTAATAGCAATGTCAATTGCAATGAGTTGTTCATTCGGTGGTATCAGGACTTGTGACTTCTTGACAATCGATATTAATTTTATTTACTCTTACTTTCAGCAAAATTATAGAAGCCTGAAAATACAAGTGGTTTGTTGTTGTGTTATTTTGTTGGTGGTTTTTTTTTGGGTCTTTTTTNTTTTTTTTTTTTTTTTTTTTTTAATATGCTCTGGCTAGACAGGTAACAGAAAGAGGGAAGGGTTAAAAGACAAAAGCTGCTTAATGTTTCTTCAGCCCAATCACAATCTTGAACTTAGGTATAGTCTGATTTATATCGCTGTTCTTGAATCTTGCATGTTGTCATAAATTTTATGTATGGAAGGCTTACATAAATAAATGTTATAGTGTATTAGTACATACAGAAGGAGGCCATTCATTTCCAAGACAATTTAAATTAGGTTTGTGGCTATTATGAATGGTGTCCAACTAAGTGATCTTCAGAAGGTTTTCTGACAGCGAAGAAAGTGCAACGTACAGCTTAGGAGCTACAATATTGTATTTTAATGCATAAGATTGGGTTGGAGCGGGTCCAGCGGAGGGCCACCAAGATGATCAGAAGCTGAAGCACCTCTCCTATGAAGACAGACTGAGAGAGCTGGGGCTGTTGAGCCTGGAGAAGAGAAAGCTCTGGGGAGACCTTATTGCAACCTTCCAGTATCTGAAGGGAGCCTACAGGAGAGCAGGAGTGGGATTCTTCGTCAGGAATTGAAGTGATAGGACAAGGGATAACAGTTTTAAATTGGAAGAGGGGAGATTTAGATTAGATATCAGGAAGAAATTCTTTCCTGTGAGGGTGGTGAGGCACTGGAACAGGTTGCCTAGAGAAGTTGTGGGTGCCCCATCCCTGGAAGTGTTCAAGTCCAGGCTGGATGGGACTTTGAGCAACCTGATCTAGTGGGAGATGTCCCTGCCCATGGCAGGGTGGTTGGAACTTGATGATCTTCAAGGTTCCTTCCAGCTCTAATCATTCTAAAATAGTTAATAAGATACATAGAGCTGTAATGATGTATATGTGCATCTAAATGAGTAATGTTTTTTTTAAATTCTTGTATTAGCTTTTTTTGAGGAGGACTGTTTCTTTTAGCAGTTACTGTACGTTGTCGGAAATGTGAGCAGTTTGATGCGTCAGGTATTTGTTTTTAAAAATATACTCCAAATATCTCATGTATCCTTGTAATTCCAGATCCTAGGGCAAATTATCAGATAGAACATAATTTTTGGTTCCTGTACTTTTTTTCATTTGAAACAATGCAGAGGATAATGTACAATTTTATACAGCACTTATATGGTCTATAAAATCTCCAATGTAATAAAAAGTTTCAAGGCTGTGTTGATATTTGTACAACTCACACTTCTCAGTCTTTGTTCAACTGAGGCTCTTAAAGGAAGTTACTTTAATGAAATGACAGAACCTTCCATGAGATGGGGTCTGTTTATAATCTACTTATTACCAGTATATGTCAAATAGTTGCTCGGATACTCCTGTTGTATAATTTATGTTTACAGAAGTATACAGAAAATGTAAGCATACGTAACATAAAATAAATGCAAAGTTACTGCTTTACAGCAGTGTTAAGAAACCAAAGTTACTTCTTTACAGTAGTATTAAGAAAACATTGTACTTTTAAAGAAAATACCAGGTTGTATTTTACCAAAGAAGTATTTAACTTGAGATGAAATGAAAATTAGTCTTGAAATCACTCAATATTTGTGATTTCAAGACATATTTTAATTTTCTGGAATTCCTTCCCCTTTTTTTACCAAACCCCGAAAATTATACCAAGATGACATTAAAAAATAAAACTTGCAGAATGTTAGTTTTTACTTAGCAAGAATACTATGTAGAAAGCAGTTTAATAAATTTGATGTCTGCACCTCCCTGTCTGCACAGGACAGATCACTATATAAAAACCTTTACAATAAAAACAAAGAAGATTCTCTAAGGGAAGTATTATGGGCCAAGCACTTTTATTTTATTTACAGAAATACTTGTCTGTATTTCTAGTTTGCCTTGGCAACCAGTGTATTGTACAGGAGAACAGGAATCCTGGAAGGAGAATTGCTATTGAATCATTATTCAGTAGGCTAAATCCTGTCAGATACTGAGCTTTTATATCAATAGGAAATTAAATTTAGGATTCATGAATCACAGTCATGGAATAGTTTAGATGGTTTGGGACCTCTGGAGGTCATTTGGTCCAATGCCCTGCTCAAAGCAGGGCCAGCTTCCAAGTATAATGTAATTTGGTGGTGGATCAGGTTGCTCAAGACATTGTCCAGAGGTGTTTGGAATGTCTCCAACGATCCCTCAACCTCTGGGCACGCTTTTTCAATGTGAATTTCCTTTTCCTGATATCTTATTAGTTATTAAATACTTTATTATTTTTTTTTTAATTGTGTTATTCTAATCCCTCACACATCGAAGTTAGTAAATTTTCACTTCTGTTTTCAGCCAGTATAGTTTTAGACGAGCAGAGAACATTTTGGAATCTTGCACTGAAAATAATGTCACTTATGGGGTGTTAACACTGTAATCCTCTGCGCCCATACATCAGAACATCTAGTTTTGTAAAACTAAGTTACACAAAGCACAGACTCCAGTGGTTGATTCAATAAGGGCTATTTAACAAATGATTGTTGCTGAACTTAATAGCCACAGTGTTAAAGAAAATTCAGTTGATAAACACAGTGCTTTAGGCAGAGCTGGGGTACACATTGTGCCTCAGCCATCTTTACAGTATTCTGCTCCTATTGCTGTGTTTCGCAGGCTAGTGCAAATAAGGAGAGAGAGATGTAAATCTATCTTCTCCTTTTCAAATTCCTTTGTGATAATACTCTCTTGGGGAACATTCAGTGACTAATCTTCTTTCTTCATGTTGTAGAAAGAGCTGTAGTCCTTCGTTCCCTTTCCAGATACAAATTTTTCTAATTGAGTACCCAGGGACTTTTTAAACTTTTTGTTCTTAATTTTCAGAATCTATTTTTAAGAATACTTTTACAATTAACCTTAAATTGGGTTTTTGAGCATGTACTTTAATTAGTTTTATAAATATAGCAAATCGTATTGTCTGCCCTGAGCGTGCTAAAAGCTTGCAAACCTGAAAATACCTGTCATAGAATCATAGAATGGTTAGAGTTGGAAGGGACCTTGAAGATCATCGAGTTCCAACCCCCCTGCCATGGGCAGGGACACCTCCCACTAGAGCAGGTTGCTCAAAGCCCCATGCAAAGCCCCATAAATACTTCCAGGGATGGGGCAAAATCCACTGTCCCGAATGTGAGAACCATAGTATAGTTGTGGTGAGAAGAGATCTATCTAGATCTCTGGAGATCTATCTAGTCCACCTCCCTGCTCAAAACAGTGTTACTATGTTCAGGGTCTTGTCCAGAACTCTGGATTTTGAATCCTAAGGATGGGGATTCTGCCACCTGTCTTGGCAGTTAATTCCAATGTTTAAGCACTCTGACACTGAAGAATGTTAGTGCCTGCTGCCTCCCATCCTGTCAGTGGGCACCACTGGGAAGAATCTGCATCGTGTCAGATTTTATACATATTAAATAAGGCCCCCAAGCTTTATCTTTTTGAGACTAAATATCCCTGTTGTATAAGCTTCTGCTCAAATATTAGATACTGTAATCCTTTCATCATTTTAGTGGTCCTTTGATGGACTCACTCCCATCTGTCTATGAGTTTCTTGTGCTGAATAGAATGATTGTCTCCGTTGAGCTCCTGGTGATGCTCTTTCTCTAGTGCAGCCCAGGATGCTATCAGCTACCTTTGCTAGAAAGACACATTGCTGGCTCCTGGTCACCTTGGTGTCCATTGGAACCTCCAGGTTCTTTCCTTCCAAGCTACTTTGCAGTTGGCTGGCCCCCAGCCTGTTCTTGTGCACGGGGTTACTGTTCCACACCTGCAAGACTTTCATTTCCTGCTGTTGAACTTCGTAAAATCCCTGTTGGTTTGTTTCTCCAGCTTGTTGAGGCAGCACAACCATCTGGTCTGTCAGCCCCTCTGCCTGGTTTTGTGTCATCTGCATACCACCTGAGGGTGCGCATCATCCTGGTCATTAATGAAAACATTAAACAGTAGTGTCCCCCGTGTAGACCTCTGAGGTAAGCCACTGGTTGCTACCTTGCCACTGATCACAGCCCTTTATGGTCTATAGCTCAGCTGGTTTTCAGTCCACATCACTTTCTATTTATCTAGCTTGTACTTCATGAGTTTATTTGTGGGGATATTATGGGAGACAAAGTCAAAAGCCTTGCTAAACTAACAACTTCCACCATCCGGGTCAGTCATCTTGTTGTAGAAGCCTGTCAAGTTTGTTGGTCTGGCATGATTTTCTGTTTCAAAACTCCAGGCTTGACTACTCCCAGTCACTCTTTTGTCTTCTAATTTGTAAATGAATTCTAGGACCATTTTCTCCAGTTTCAAGACAATCCTGAGTATAATGTAGGCTTCATTTTTTATGAGGGTAGGAAAAAACCCAACAACTAAAATCAAACCCAGGGGCTAGAGAGAGAGGCTTCATGCTACGCTAGTGCTTGAGAAGTACCAGCTCTTGAGTGAGCCTTGTAGCCAGACCAGCTCTGGTACCACCGGCTGGCAGTGAGCAGCTGGTGTTGCGGTAAGTATTAGAGCAGAAGTGTTCAGGCATGAGAGCTTTCCCCCATGGCAGAGGATTCCCAGCAGTGTAAAGTCACTGGGATCTCCTGTAGGATGAACTCAGAAGATGAGTCCTGAATTGTTATATTTAAATGGTATTATCTATGTGGATTTTGCTAGCACAAAAGCGGTTGAGTTAAATTGCTTCTAAGTATAGGGCTCTGCTGAGTTGTTCCGTAGTTATCGCTGTTAATAAAGGAATAGAACCTTCATTACATTGAGCTTACTGTGACTCTAAAGAAAAGATTTAGCATTTATTTTAATCTATTTATTAGTACAGAAATGTCTAAATCTGAGCGTTTACCGATAATTCACTATAATCCTGAAGTCTTTAATATATACAGAAAATCTGTAGTGCAGCTTCTTTGGTAGAAATAGAAGAAAAATCTTCTGCAGTTGGAAAATTACAGGCTGTGTAGGTGTTGAAATGCCTCCTGCTTCACATTCTTAATTGGCAGCCAGCCAGATACTGAGCATTTCTGGTTTAAAGGGAAACACTCCCCTTTTCTTTACATTTCTGACTGATAAAGTTGGTTGCATTTTTTTTTTTTTTT
>VZRU01005010.1:0-67302 GCA_013398155.1 Pedionomus torquatus | reverse complement strand
GGATTTCTTCTGTCATGATACAAAATAATAAAAAAAAAAAATCCATAGAATAGCTTCTATAGTTACCTTGACCTGTTGCCTTATTACTGGATAATTCAAAGTTATTTGGCTCTTCCTTGGAAGTTGTGTTATGAGAAGTGTGCCTCACTCACCCTGTGACCCTCTTCTACTCTGGGGGCTCGTGAGTGGCTCAGTTCTGCTTTAAAGCTTTGTTGGAATTATTATGTGATACTTAGAGAAATCTGCCATAAACATTAAAGGCTTTAATATTCATGGCCTTATATTAGATATTAAAGTGGTTTTGAAAAAGCAAAATTATTGCAAGATGTGAATAGATAAGTTATTAATCATTAATTCAAGTCTATTTTCAGTAGTTGACAGAATATTGTCACTGAGTTCAGAAGTTACCGGGAGAAATGTTATTATTGAGAGAGCTCATGCATGTTTACCAAGTAAGATTGAAGGGATGCTAGTATTAAAATCAGTCTGAAAGTCTCATCCATTCTTGCTGGTTTTGAATCACGTTAAAAAGGGCTTTTTAAGAAAATCACAGTATCATAATTTGAAATTAAGATTATGTAACATCAGTAGTTGTTTTAACAGAGGATTAAAAATCTAAAAAATACTGATACGGTATTTCTCAGTTGGAATGCACACTGTATTTAAAAAAAATCCATGCAGTATTGGATTATTATACAGTACTTTTCTGTATTCCTAAAGTAAGGTAGATACCAAGAGAAAAAGATAACCTATATTCCAAAAATATAGGAAATGGTAATTTCTTTTCAATGCTCTATCAAGACTTTGAAGTGACATATTTTAAGTTAGTCTTATTTTCAATCTGTTCATGTTTTTATCAAGCAGTATTTTTGTTATTACACTCTGGTATTATGAATTTCAGTGTATTTTTATTACATCTGTGTTGACCTCCATCCGCAGCTGCTCAACACTTGTTTGCTTTTTATTATTGTAAATGTATAGGCACAAAAGTGGTGAAGTCTCAGCTCTGGGAATGATTCCCAAAGTTTGGTAAGAGGTCAAAATGTTGCAGCCTTGATGACAGCAATGTGTGATAAGCTCAGTACAGTGTTCACAGCTTTCTGCTCATTTGTTACCCATCATAGAATTGATCATGATTCTTCCTAATATTGAGTTCTTTCTATCTTTCTCATATTTAAGGAGAATATGATACTTTTAAAAAGGGACAAAAATACTAGTTCTTCATATTTGTGGGGGGTTTGTAATGGATCATTCATTGCTCTGGAACTAGGGGAAGTAACAAAGTCCTATTTTGTCCTAAATAAGGTGTATTACTTAAGAGCTGTAATCACACAAGCATTTCTAAAGGTGTTAGTTCAAGTTAAGACTGGACATCAAGTAAAGATTCTTCACGAAGAGAGTGATCTTGTCCTTGGAAGAGGGAAGAAGTGGTCACAGCACCAAGCCTGTCAGAGTTCAAGGAGTATCTGGATGATGCTTTTAGTCCTATGGTTTAGCTCGATGCAGCCCTGCGAGGAGCAGGAAGTTGAACTCAATGATCCTTATGGGTCCCTTCCAACTTGAGATATTCTAGGATTCTGTGATTCTATGATGATAATCCAAAGGCTGTACAAGGCTAGGAATTCTCATAATAACCCAAGCCCTTGGGAGACAGAACACTCCCCAGAAATGCAGATATGTTGGGCAAACCAGGGGAGTAGTGAATGAATTCTTTTTTGTTTTGCTTTGCTTAGAAGTGAAGCTCTTGCTTTACCTACTGGACTGTCTTAGCTGAACCCCCAAGTTTTCCCACTTTTACCCCAAGATTCTCTCCACCATCCCTTGGAGGGCAGGTGATTGAGCAGTTGCATGATGCCAAGCTGCTACTGGGATTGACCCTCAACCTCTGGGAAGCCAAAGCCCAGTGAACCATGAAAGCACAGCCCTCCACACCAACTCTTCTACAAAATGCTCCTTGACTCTGGCAGCTACTTTCCCTAGCAAGGTGATGCCCAGACACTCATGTCTGCATGTTAAAAAAATGATTTATTGACATCATTGCACGGGATGAAGCTCCGCAGGGGAATGGACTTGGGAAGAGGGAGGACGGTCTCTTTCCAGTAGTCTGTTACAGTATTTCTGCTGGGGTATTTTAGTCTCTGTTGCTTTTAACCAAAGCTTTTACTTTGATTTCTTGCTTATTAGGCAAACATATCCTCATTTTTAAAAGCACCTTTGTATGCATTTAACAAAATAGATCTAAATTGGCCTACTAGACTGTACTTGTAATTTCATTTGATCTTCTTAATTTCTTTAAAAATGATTTGTATAATCATGTTGCACATTCAATTGTAATGTCACACCAAGAAAAATGCTTGCACATGTGCAGTTGAGCTTTGTGTGCTTATTTTAAAAGGGGCTTCTTAGCTGAATTTGTTTAGTAAAATGGATTTTATTTATTTCAAGAGGAAAAGGGATGTATTGATGTTTAGGTTTATTTTTAATTTTGGCACTCTGATTCTGTTCTATAAGTTTATCTACTTTGGTAGTTTTTGTTTTCATCTCATGCCTTTTCTTCATTACTGCCTACCGTTTCCCTCCCATCCTGGGTTGTTGGTTTTATTTTCCTTTTTTTCTTGTGGGATAGCATTGAGAGAGACAGAATAAGGAGAAAGGTACAATCTAACCCAAGTTTTTACATGCTTCTTTACTCATGTTGGTTAATACACATCTGATGATACATCTGTTTTCCCTGCAAAAGGGGAAAACTGGTAGAATTCTGTTAAAATTATGTACATTGAATATAGTTTTCATTTGTATCTTCCATTTGTCCACTTCTTATGCTTTATCACCTCTATTGTTATAATATAAAAGCTTCAACAAAACCAGTTTTTTATCCAGTTTGAAAAGTCTCTTTCAAATCTTTTATTTTTTTTCTCAAAGCTACATTAAAAATTAGAATATTCCATATTAGAAAAGATACCTAACAGCTTTTATGGTTGATATTGTTAATGTTGTTTTCTCTTACGTGTTATAAAATGAAGTATTGCCTCTCAACTTGCTATATAAATAAGCTATGTAGTGTGGATTATTTGTTTGTGTTGTGTGATTATTTTTTTTTAAATGAAATCTGTGAGCTTGTTACCACAATAGAGAGTAATGTGTTGTATGTATATATTTTTGTAAGTTCTGGCCAGGACATCCAAGGAACAAGTGTGGTGGCAAATCTTCCAGTCCTGATGCGACAGAATCCTGCAGAAACACTTCGTCGGGTTTTACCAAAAATCAGAGTAAGTTGTGTGTAATGAGGTTTGACTGTATCTTTTTCTGCCAATATAAGTATTTCAGCTAAGGCAAAACATCCCACTTTTATTGCAAACTCACTCTCTAGGTGAGCTTTGTCCAGTAGATCTTCCATGTTATTTCACTGAATTTACAAAGTATTGCAGGTATTATATTTCTTGAAAAATATTACAATAGGAAAGGAAAGCAGAACAAATACTATTTACATATTCTAAAGATTTACCAGTGTTTTGACACTCTTAGAGAACTTCTTTTGAGGACCAGCCAGTCACTTTGGCATTCTCAATCTCCTTCCACCCAAACATTTAGATTTTCATGTTGCTATCCCCAGGAGTATACTTTGCTTTTAGCTGTCTCAAGTTTCATGAGCTGCCCTCCACATTTTTAATAAGTCATTGCTAGCTGTGGTAGATAAATGCTGGCCATGTAATGTTATATAGTCATTTTGTATACAGATATGTTTGTATAAAGGATGTTTGGTTTGCTTAATCTTAGTGTTTGATCTTAAAGGTTTTTTTCTAACCTAAAAGATGCTGTGATTTAATCTGGAGAAAAGAAGTCTCTGGGGAGACGTTATTGTGGCCTTTCAATACTTAAAAGGGGCTTATAAGAAAGATGGAGAGATGTCTGTTGCGATAGGACAAATGGTGTTGGCTTTAAATTGAAAGAGGGAAGATTGAGACTAAATTTAAGTGTTCAAGGCCAGGTTGGATGAGGCTTTGAGCAACCTGGTCTGGTGGGAGGTGCCCCTGCCAATAGCAAGGGGGGTGGAACTCAGTCTTTAAGGTCCCTTCCAACTCTAACCATTCTGTGATTTTGTGATCTTTAAGGTCCCTTCCAACTCCATCCATTCTATGATTCTAGGTATTAAGGAATAACTTTTCTTACTGAGGGTAGTGAAACTCTGGCATGGGTTGACCGAAGAGGTGGTGGTAGATGCCTCATTCCTGGAAACATTCCAGGGCAGGTTGGATGGGGCTCTGAGCAACCTGATCTAGTCGAAGATGTCCTTGCTTATTGCAGGGTGAGTTTGACTAGATGACCTTTAAATGTCCTCCCAACCTTATAGAATTCTATGATTTTAAGGAAGATAAATAGTTCTGCATTTCCACTCTCCCCCAGGTATGACCCCTTCCCTAGAAGAAGTGAAGGAATTCAGGGTGTAGTTATTGAAACTACACTTTGGCCTTCAGCCAAATAGGAAAAAACTGCATCGTAAACACAAATGCAAAGCCTAATAGCTCTAAAGCTAAGTAACTCTGAATAACTTTATGTAAGGCTACAGCAGGAATTAAGACTATGTTAGCCTGCCTGTTAGAGTGGTTTTAAGTATTTTAAAGGCTACCAGCTGAGTGGAAAAATGCACTGGTTTTGGCTAGCAAAGTACCTGAAAGTTTATTTTGGTAACAGCAAATTTTGGAGGTGTTTTTTTTCATTAGATCATTGTACTGTCAGTCTTCTACTGATGCCGTTGACAGTTTTTATGGGATTAAATTAGGGTTTTGGTTTAGAACGGTATCTGGCCTGGCCTCATCCAGTTTATCGTGTTAATATAAACCTGGTTCTAATCTACAGAAATTGTCATCTCAAGGAATGTTGTGTTTGTTAGTAGCTGTTTGAAAGTATATGCTCCCTATGGGAAAACACGTAAAATTCACTTGTTGAAATTTTATTTTCCAAACATTGAATTGTGTTCATAATTTTATGGACAGACTCAGTTTCTCCATATGTTTCTAGAGATACATCTGACATTTTTGGTAGTGTGATTCAGTCATGATTTTACCAGGACACTTTGTAGTATTTAGTGTTTCTTCCCCCAAATCTAAAATTCCCTTCTTAACACAATTTCCCAACAGGAGCATTATTTTCCTGTTGCAAACAACTAAAGCTTGAGTATTTAGTGCCTTACTTCAGAAAGATAGAAAGAATTACTGACTCGAGTTAAACAGAAATTTAATGATCTACAATATGTTGAACTGTCACTTACCTTGTCCTTTCTATCTCAAGCACGTTAGAGATGAAGAGAACAAGTCTTCTGTAGTAGCTGCTGTGATTTTTCTTGCTGTATCTGTATGATTCTCGTTGCCAGGTCCAAGAAAGTAAATAATCATATTAGTAACAAAAGTGGGATGATGTGAGTCACATGCTTACATTATACAGTTTTCTATCTACCACAGAGATGATTACTAAATAGTAAAGTGGACCCATGTGAAATTGATACTTCTTGTTCCAGTAAATTAATTCCTTCTTTAATTGAAAAGCTGTGTGGATATGTATCTCTCAGCTGGTTTCTTTTTTTTTTTTTTTTTTTTTTTTTAACTTTTAAGACAATGACCTTAACATTATATCAATAGAACAGTTCCAGAAAAAATATCATACTGTGAGAAACTACTTAGTGTACTTCTTACTTCTTGTGGAATTGTTCATAAACTGACTCTGAATCCTCCCTGTGTCTCCTAATCTTAAGAAAGAGGCTGCTCAAGGGACAATTCAGTATTTGTGAAAAACTAATTTAATGAGTTATATTCTGCTCATTTGATGTGAACAGATTGTCTGAAAGATGAGGAACAAATATTAATGTGTTCCTCAATGTGATTACTTAGCAAATATTCTTCTTAAACACAAGCTCTACTGCAGAGGAATCTTAGGTTCAATGTGGCAGATGTACTCAGTAGTAGTTCTTGCACTGATAACATGCTGGAGGCCACCCAGCTATAAAGCGGCTTTCAAGAAAAGGATGTAGGGGTCCTGGTGGACACCAAGTTGAATATGAACCAGCAATGTGCCCTTGCTGGAAAGAAATCTGAGCTGCATGAGGCAAAACATTGCCAGCAGTTGGAGGAAGATGATCCTTCCCCTCTACTCCACCTTCTTCTGTAGTACACCTGGAGCACTGTGTCCGGTTCTGGGCTCCCTAGTGCAATATAGGTGTGGAGATACTGAAGAGGTTACAATGAAGGGCCATGAAGAGGGTTAAGGGACTGGAGCTTCTCTCCTATGGAAGGGCTGCAAGGGCTGAGACTGTTCCTCCTGCAGAAGAGAAGGCTTGGAGGGGCTTATCAATGTGCATAATGGCCAAAAAATAGCTGTACTCAGCACTGAGGGTTGGTTTAGATTGACAGATTGTTTAGAAAGTGTTAAAGTGCTTCTAGTTAGCGGCATTCTGTGCTGTAAGATGCAGGTCACCAGGCATTTTGTTTATATGTGTGTATTAAAAAACGCTTTGAGAAAAAGAATGTCTCAAAGTTGTAAACCAATTGAAAACCATTTAGCTTACACCAAGGTTCTGTAGTTACTACTACATGTTATTCTGATGCTCATAACACATTTTTTTCTTAAACCAGCCTACTGGTTTCAAGAAAAGTTTGTTGTATTTTTTAATTTGTTTTCTGTTTAACATACTGAAGCCATTTTTGTCTCTGGTGTTTCTGTTTTGAGAGTAGAGTTCTTCCTGAAATGAAGGAGTAGTAAGAACCACTGGGGTTTTTTTTATGCTTATTTACCAGAGCGTGGAGCAGTGGTAGTCTTAGCCTCTCTGTCTTTAATAAAAAGTCTAATACAGGAATACAGGTTTTGGTTCTAGGTTTTTTTTGTATGAGGATGAAGAAAAAAATTAAAAAGATGGTGATTAGCATGATCAGGGCCTGTGGCCTGGAAAATATTTGTATGCTAGGAGTTGGAGCTCGGTGTATTTAGATCAGGTGGTACTTAATTAGTTTATAAAAGTATCTTCCTGCATAATACAAAAGACATTAAACTGAAAAGAGTATATGAAGAAATAAAAGTTAGAAATTGAAGACAGAAATGTTAGAAATGAAGCAGACAATTTTAATAATAAATCCGTTAATCTTTGAGCAAATAACTGAGAAAAATAGTGTATTTTTCATCCTGCAATGTCATTTAAATCCAAACTGAATGTCTTCCTAGATGATAAAATAACAGAAACTTAAATTAATGGACTCAAGGCAGAGGTAAAAGAGTGGAATATAATGAGGTCAGTTTAAATTTAAGTGTTCCTTTCAAATTTAAGCTTTGTAAATTAAAACTTTCTGCTATGTGTATGAGTTAACTTTCTTTCTGTGGCTATGCTCTTATAAAGCAGATTCTTCAATGGTGCTTTTTTATCTAATATTTATTTAATCTTTAATAGAAGAAAAGTTCCATTATCTTCACTGAAGTTTTAACTGAAAAGCAGTATGTAGCATCATTAATGGCTTGACCTTTTTTTTTTCTTTTTTTCCTTATCCCTGTTTTTATTGAAGGGATACTCCTGACTGTTAAACTGTTATAGTTTATAAAGGCATAATCAAACTTAACTGGGATTAGAGTCTTGCAGATGTATTCTGGCATTGCAGGGAAATAAGATGACTTAAATTACTGCACTTGATTTGACTTCTGTAGATGGGGGAAAAATAATTTATGAAAACAAATTTGTGCTTGAAAAGTGAGTTATGTAGTAGTTTCAGGATGCTATTTTACTGAAAGTATTGTCACCATATAACTGTAGGGAAACCAGTGTACTTACTTAGCATAGCTGCACAAACCCAAAAATAAATACTGTTTTTCTTAGAGCTCAGATTAAAACAGATAGAGGAAGAAATAAATTCAAGGAATGTTCTAGATGGATACATTACAATTTATTTTATTTGTGAGAAACTGATAAACCTGGTTACTTATTTATAAAAGTATAGTAAAGGATATATGGAAGTTGCTTATCATTGCTTAAAACCTAATTAAATAAAAATGATATCAAAGACAATTTATATATTTAACCTGTGTGGTTTAGGACTGAGATGTGCAAACTTAAATATACAACACATCAATAAACATGCCAGATCTAAGGAATGATTAAATTGGATGTCAGTATTTTGCTTATGCTAATAAAACAAATACATTGTATATCATTTAGATGTTAAAATAGGCATGAGGTTGTAATATATATTTTTAAATTCTGTAGTAAAAATGAAGTGGCATCCTTGTAGGGATTCTTTTGCGTAGAGATCCCCACTCTCTGGATTTCTGCATGCACCTCCTCATGAACCTTGGAAGTCATTGGAATGCGGATTTAGGGAAAGCTTAGACATTCTCAGTATTTATTGTTGTACACAAATTACTCCTTACAAATCATGTTAGTACTATTTTCCCTGTTTTCCATCCTTGGACACTGCCAGCAGAAGCAGTGGTGGGAGATTGCAGGTGTCTATCTGACTAATAAGAGATTCTTCCAAATACTGTGATTACAGAAAACTGTGGCTACTCTTGTTGAAGTATATACATCAACCAGTATTTGATGCTGTCTGATTAGTTCCAAACTCATTTTCACAGTTACTTAGTTTCTTAATATATCCATTTCCCCTTGAAAGCTTTTCTTTTTCCCTAGTTGATTTTACAGTTTAAGAAAAGGTGTGGTGATTTTCACCCTGTCTTATACCTGATATTGATTTTAAGGTCTGTCCTCATTGTATCTTAGAGCTTCTGTAATCTCCATTAGTTCTGTGTCTTTCTAGTCCTAAATGAAGATTTCCGTCTTAACAACGCATTTACTAAAATGATTGACAATGCTTCTGCTTGCAGCATTCTTTCAAGAGAATTCTGTTGCTGCAGGACATGAAGTGCATTAAATTAGAGGTGAATCAGAACATGCTAATACCCTCAAATTCCATTGAATATGCTTGTCTGAATAAGACAGGAGAAGCTTTTTCCTCCAGAGCGAGAATCTGTGGAGGATCCATGTATAGAAAAAGACATTATTTTCTAAATAAATAAATTTATATTAAGCAACTCGAGTTCAATGAAATTGGGATGAAGAGACCCATATGTAGAATTGTACAGTTCTGAGTGCAAACTTCAGCGCAGGCAGGTGTGTAAGCAATCTAGAAATTTACATTTCAATGTCTCCCGAGGTCCTTGAGGAGGCACATCCAGAGCATGTGTTCTCACGCATGATTATCCAGAGTTGTGTGGATCTGTGGAGGAGACTATTTGGAAACTGTATTTGATGGTAAGTAACCCGTTTGCATTGTGTACAAAGTGAATTTGTACATAAAGTTGTATTCAGCTCCGTTATGTTCTGGTCTGCAGCGGTGTCTTAGCATCTACAGTGTATAGATAGTTCTATTGATTATTTTGGGCACATTTTTTGAACAAGTGCAAGTAAAAATCCCAGAACAGTGTGCGTGGGTATTCTGATTCCAGACACATTCAAATTACAAAATTGGTAGGTGCCCTTATTCTTGGCTGTGGCTGTGGTAGTACCAACGTAAGAAGAAGAACAGAAGCTGAGGAGATAACAAGAGGGTGCTTTCCATGGCTATTGAATATTTTATGACACTTGGATTGGTAAATTGTGCAATGTTGTTTCTTGTTTTCATTTGGGGGAGCAGGAGCATAGAGAATGCTGTTACAGACAAACTCAGCTGTAAACTGAGACAGCTGTTGAGAGAATAAGTAATGATTCTCTTTGAAATCGGGTAAACTAGAAATTGTACATTTGCACTCACAAACTGGCGGACCTTTGTGTAATGAAAATTTCTTTTTTTTTTTACTTTGAAGTAAGCAAAGTCTACTAAATAATTTTTGAGGTGTTCTCTGCAAACAGTATTTTCTTAGTAAAATTCCTCTACTGTATAATACTTAGGTGCGTAATGGATATATTCTTAATCTGGTCTAGGGTGATTTTAAAAAAAAATTAAAATATCAATTTGTTGTTGAATTTTTTGATATGTCATGTGAGAAAATAATGTTCATCTCAAACTCTTTTAAAAAAGGAATAAAACCCACATATATAAGCTGTTAGATAGAAAGTATGGGCCTTAAACTCTTAATGAGTTTGGAATCATTTGTAAAATAAGTGTGATGCTTTAGCAGTAGAATAATTAGCTTTAGAAAGAGGCATTTAAAACCACAAACAAATGGAATGTTCACCTGGCTGCTAGATGTGCACATACATACAATGAATGCTGTGTCACTGTAAGCATCCTGCAAGCTCTTTGGCATGGACATAAATCTGAAATCTAAATTTCCTTTCTGTTTCATTCAAAGAAATTAGTAATATTTCACTCCCATATTATCTCTATGTAACTTTTGAATTGATGCTTTTAAATACAGCCTATATTCTTATATGTTAAAGCTGAAGAATAGAAAATGCTGAACTACCTAGATAAATATTGTAGTATATCCTTTGTTATTCTTAAGACTATATATATCTGTAGATATCTATACACACACACACATCTTCATTTGTGTTCCATGTCAATTGGGAAGGGATGAAGTTTAAATTGCTTCTGCTATTCTAGTATTTCTCACTGGATGGATGAAATATTTCTTTTTCAATTCATGTACATTAACAGCAGAATTGCAATTGTTGGCTGGTCTGTTTTTACCTCTTGTTTTGTAAAGTCAAAAAGTCCATACATCTGCACTGATGAAATGGAAAGCACAAAAATACTATAATCAACTATTTTTCTTAAAATGTTCATGCTATAATGTGAGACATTAAGAGAAAATAATTTTATAGCTGAGTTTGTAGTTTACTCAAGTTGTTGCATGTTCCTACTTAAAAGTGAATGCAAAAATTTGAATGCTCTTTCAGTTCATTTCTGCCTCATGCTCTAAATTCACATAACTTTTTAATTTTGTAGGAGGTGCTTCATGTTGCAGGGGTGGAAATGCAGTTAACAGCTGCTGTTTCATTTTTGACTGTTCTGCAAGAGGAGTCAGTGTCCATTCATACCTACTCCCACTCCTTCCTACATATCATTCTCCAGAACCTGGAACACAGAGATGCAGGTCAGGGCTGTACAATTATACTGATGATTGATTACTTCTATATGTTTATGTTCATTTCCTTAGTCACCATACAATACTGCATAAAGCAGTGAGTGCATTCACTGTTCTTTTGTTTCTAGACTTACATGAATGAAAAGATTTTTGCATGCTGACCACTTACGTACTGATATTTAAATAGAATTTGGGTTGAAGCAAAAAAATACCCACTTTCTCTGCAGCACTAAATCCCGAGGTTGTTACCGAGTCCACGTTTCTATTGAAGTAGTGGAATTTTGTGGCTGAGAAAATGGAGGGAGGATGGTTGACATTTCTTCTGTGATGATTATTTTTTCTTACCTTCCTTGACGCTGTTTTTAGTATGCAAAGGGAAAAACATGGCCTCTTGTAAAACTAGACAGTTTTGGTGGTGTTAAGAAAAGAATAGGCTTCTAAATGAGCAAAATCATATTTTTAAAAACTAACAGGTTAATTATTATTCTTGTAAGGAAGTTTAAAAGATAAGCGGGGCCAGAATTTGCTTCTTACCTATGCTACTTCGTAGTCTGAAGTCTTGAATGTTAATTTAGTGGCTTTTAGATACATAGCTCCTTGAAGGGATGCATATAAAAAGTGAGAACTGTTTTTGTAAAATGGATGTGTTGTTTTGTTATACTTGTTATATACGCAAAATAACATAGAGCTCATTTCTTTCTAACAGGTGTCAGCAACGCTTGGCTAGAAACTCTTCTTGCTGTAATAGAAGCTTTACCAAAAGAGACTATCAGACACGAGGTAGTAATATTCTCCCACTTATGTTGACAACAGATTAATAAAAGTTTGTAAGATCGTAGTTCCTTGCAAGTCTCATTCAGCTCAGTAAGATTTGTGGCAGTTTTATGTCTTGAAAGCAATGGTGCTGGTGGTACATACTCTGAGAGGAATGCACTGAAAGGTGAGACAGAAAGGTCACTTTAAAAAAAGTAGTGTTTTTAAGCAAATAAAGACTATTTGCTGTAACACTTCCACTGCACTTAATATTTTCAGTAGCTTACTTTAATGCATCCTGTTTTGATTTACAGAATAGTATCTGTGTCTTCATGAAGAAACTATGTTTTGTTTGTTACGGGACTAAAATCCTGATTTCTGCTTAATGGGACCGAATGCTAGAGATTAATTTCATTGTATATTTCAGTTGTTCTTAATGTACCAATAACCTAATGCCCCATAAACACTCTTAATTAAATAATTATATGAAGTTTAGCCTGACCTAGTAGGGTTGGGTAGAGATGGTTCTAGGTTGGTAACTGGAGTTAGTATTACTACATGTGGTGTGTTTGCTGTCATGGTTCAAAGACCAAATAAGTAATATACAGTTTTGTAGATAACTAGTGATGTGTGTCTTTATGCAACATTATAGTTAGAAGCATACCTTATGTACTAATTCTGGTTTGGGTGATCTATTTCTTCTTACATTGGTAAGATTCTCTTGCCTCAGAATGTCAACTGAGGGGGAGAAAAATGCTTTCAGAATATTGCTGGACTTTCCTGCTCTGTATATTATTCTTTCATGGAGCTCTACAAAAGAGATTGAATGAGAGACTGCGGCAGACAGGAGATACCTCTCTGTAATGTGTCTCTTGGCCTGGCACCTGGATCTCTGTGATTTTTTCTGGGCAAAAATGTAATATATCTAAATACGATGTTCTGCAGGCCTGCCATTGCTTCTGGCACGATAGAGGTGATCCAATGAGTAGCAGCAGAGCTCCAGTAAAGATGTAGGTTTTCTGCATCTGTATGGAAATGAAAGCTCTTCCCTGCCAATTCCCAAAGTATGCATAATCGAGAGGGATCATTGCTTCAAAACTTCACATCAAAAGAAGTGTTTCCTGGGAAAACTTATGAGAAGGAACCTTAGAGAGACTTGCTTTACCTTTCTCTGAATAATATTTTCTCTTGTGCAGGAACATATTTAAGTATTTTTGTGAAAATTACCACCTAATAACTATAAATACTCATATACAGCTTAGTCTCAAAGACACAAGTAGACAAATGTAAACCTGTGGCAGTGATGTGAATCATAAACTGCTTTTTGGGCCACGATATATGTTTAATATGCTATAAGTAGCACTGAATAATAAATACAGATTTCCAATAGGTTCTTAATGTACATAGGTGTCATTAGTGTTACTACTGAGTAATTCCATGAAAGGGATAGATGACATTTGGGATATGTTTTCCTAGAGGTTTTTTTAAGACGAGGAATATGTTATTTACTGTTTACATGTCTTATGTTCTTATTTCTTCTTTTTTCTTTCATATAGATCCTGAATCCACTTGTTTCCAAAGCACAACTTTCTCAAACACTTCAGTCCCGCTTAGTTAGTTGTAAAATCATGGGAAAATTAGCTAATAAATTTGAGGCTCATGTGTAAGTAGACTCTACATATATTTTCATTCCACATTATGCACCGGTATTGTTAGTGGGCAAAATCTGCTACAGGAAAAGTAGACTTTATTGCAAAAAATAAATGCTTTATTTCTACAGATCCCTTTATCTGGATGTTAATTGTTAAGAAAACAGATGTACATTATATAACTAGCATATTCTGACTTGTTGGTGTTCATCAATTTATAACTAGCTTGTATGTTCTTCCACAGGTTTGAAGGGGTACTGTTTTTGTGCCGTTCTTCCCCATTGTTTTTCTTACTAGGAAATAAGCCAAACAGTGGATTTCTCTGCAATTTACAGAGACAAAACACAACTTCATCACCCTAGAGTTTCTTGTCATAAAGAAAAGAATCCTGTTCCTAACTTTTGGTTGTCTAACCAAACTTAACATGTAGATATTTTATATTTTTTTTCAATCCCTGATTATATGGAAATGTACCGGGATCCGCTATTGTTGCCTGATGTTATCCTGCTCTTAGATTCAGTATTTGTGGCTTTGGACAGTGGTTCAGAACAGGAAAGCAGTGATGAAAGGAAATCTGAATAATTTCTTTGCCCATAGCAGTTGGTATGGTGCATGGTCCCTTCTTATCCAGTCTTATGATAATAGGACCATTTAACAAAAGTGTTTATTATCCAGGCAATAGGCTACCTGTGATTTTCTGTGACAAAAGAAATACAATGAGGGCTACTAAATGCACAGAAATCATGCATAGCTCAGGAAGTCTGCTTTCATAATGATTTTGGTCTGCCCCAAAATGCAAGAATTCATCATAACACAAAACATGAGCAACAGAACCATATGACAAGACATCTAAGAATAAATTTATTTTAATTACAATTTTTTTCTTCAATAAAAAAAAGGACAAGAAGCAATCGACTTGAAAAACTGGCTTTGAAATTTTGCTTGTCTGTGGCTTCATACTGTTTCTCTTGAGTATTGCAACAACATAAAGATTTGGATGGAGATACTTTATGAATACTCATGACAGCATCTTGGGCAGTGAAAGGAAACACAGCGGTTGGTTTTGCCAAGTTGTAGTATGTGTTTTTACTTGAACAGAATTCAGAATAGTTATTTTGTGTCTGCCATTGATTTAACATGAATGCTTGGGTCTATGCATTTTCATTAATATAATTCTTTGTATTCTTACAGTGACTGTTCAAAAATTTTTCTGAAGATAGTTATTAAATAAGGACAGCATTTAATAATCCTGCCTACTTTTTTATAGTTTAAAAAAAAATTGATAAAATACGAGCAAATTGTAATTACTGTAAATAATCCTTTTTCTGTTTCTTTGTAGCCCATATTTGTCTGACATTCAGTATTCTTTTAGAATTGCAGATTTTTAGAAAAATCATTTGCTGTATGTGACAAATTAATTTTAAAAAATTTGGCAATAGAAGTAATGTATGGGCTGAGTATTGTGGAGTGAATTTGATATATTCTCTTTCTGTATATTAATTAATTCACATTTTTAGTATTAAAAGAGAGATTCTTCCATTGGTAAAATCATTGTGCCATGACGTGGAATACGAAGTTAGAACATGCATGTGTCGACAACTGGAACATATAGCTCAAGGAATAGGGTGAGTACAATTTGCATAACTGCTTCTAAATGCAAAATCCTTTCTCTAAAATATTTAATAGTATCCTAAAAACTCCTTTTAAGATTTCTAACTTCATGCATACTCAATAGTGAATTTGGAGTGTACAGATGTGTTCTAAGGAATTGGCTGTTAGCAGTTGGCTCTCCTCCATTTTCAGATTTTTATTTCTCTCTGATAGTAAAATTGCTGAAGCATACAAACAACAGTTTTTTGTAAATGATGAGTTCATCTTCTTGAAATCATCTCAATTATTCATTGATGTCATTGGGTTTACTTAAAAATGGAAGAGAATTATGGCAAGTATTAGCCGTTTTTAATAATTACTGTGCATTTTTTTGTGAAAGGATGTGTTTTGGAAGCAAATTTCAGTTCAGTAGCAGCTTATACCCTTAAGCATGAAGGCCTTCAATATTGCACCTATAGGAATAGAAAAAGTCTGGAACTTTTATTTTAATAAATAAAATATGTTAACTATCCGCATGGTATTGGTCTCTGGGTGAATAAATATTTTACAGTTCCAGGTCTGTCCTCCTGATACTATGTCAGGAAGGGAAAAATCAGTAACTTCTCTTACAGAGAAGAAAAACTCAAGTAAGGTTCCCTGTCCTGTGTTACACAGCTGGGATAGATTAGATCTTAAGAGTCCCTCTGGCTTTTAAAATTGTGAATTTAGCAGCAAGTTCAAGGATGAGGCTGCAACAGAAATGAAATTTGAAATATATGGTAAATATGCACTTCAGTTTGTTAGTATTAGTCTTTGTGGAAAAGATGCTTTCCCGTGCCTGTGGAATGATTATTTTTTTTTAAATGGAGCATTATGTTGTGGTTTAGATTTTGTTACTTAAAAAACTCAAACAAAACCAAAACACCAGAAATTCATGAAGAAATGTGATTTACCTCTTAGACATGGAATATGTTCAGGCAGTGTTTTAGCTTACTTAGATATAGGGGATGAATATTCACAGCAAGGGCTAAGCGTTACTGCCACTTAAATTAAGTTTGCTTTGTTGAGGTCATACAATATAGTAATTTCTAGATTCCTGGATAAATTAATCTTTATTGCTTACAAAAGAATTTTATACGTGTGCTTTAGACACCTCTTCTGCAAAGTCCTTGTCCTTCCAAAGTTCAAAGGATGTGACTAATGTGAAAACACTGTATTACTCATCTCAGTAAAGTTACTCACTTGCTTTTGTACTTATTTTCTTTTATAACAAAACGTAGATTAGCATGGTAAATCATTTTAACAATATTGAAAAGGCTTTGCCTTTAAAAAAACTTGTGATTACAGAAAAGAAAGGTATTAGTTATGAATATTGTTGATATTTGTAAAACTGGAAATCTAAAATGCATTTTACTAAATGGAATTACTGAATAATTTGAGGTTGCATTTATTTTTACTGTGTGCAGGTATCTCGGGTGTCATTATGTATCTTAAAATTGAAATCTGTTTAATGGAAGATTAAAGATGAGTGAAAGAGAGAGTTCTGTTTATCTTCAGGAAGTGACTGGTTGTTGGTTTTATATAGCTGCCCAGTTTTGAAATGAAGGACAGTTCTAAGTGTCATAGTAGTTTAAAGATTTTGGATGTCACCAAAACAGAAATCCACAGAAACATACTTGCAAAGCATTTCTCCCTGCCCCTCTGCCATGATTTTTGATCTTGATTTAGGATGCTATCTAACACTTTTCTCCCCTGCCCCTTCCTACGCCGTATGGTCTTGTCTCTCTCAATCGCTTTCATTCCTCTTTTCTCATTTGTTACTGCTCAATCTCATGAGATATTTTTGGTGTCTTATTTGAGATGCTATCTGCATTTCCATGGATTCGTCTAACCTTTTCAGTTAACCTCTGCTATAGGAAACAGCTGAGAACTAATGATATGAATTTGGCTTTGAGAATTATTTGTTACACAAAGTAGAGCAAAATGTTTTTTTAAAAAATACTGTATGTTATTCTGAGTAAAATAACTCATATCTAGGGTATGCATACTCCTTTTGGATGTTACTGAAACATTTTTTTATGTTTTAAAAATGTACAGCTGCACAGATTTCCTTGCCTTGTGGCTCTGTCTATTGAGAAACAGGAAATAGCTTTAGTGGTAACCTCTAGGAAGCACTCACTGTCTGCATGAATCTGTGTGAATTTGCTGTCAGAAGTTTTATTTTACCTTTAAGATATGTATATGTATGTCCAAGTGTTCAAATAAGAATTAACTGTGTGCATTTAGTTCTCACTCCTCCTCAAAATGCTGTTTAACTTCAGTGTATACTAAGTAGTGTGAAAGAAGCAGCAAAAAAGTTGTTTTCATTTGTAACAAGGTGGCGATGTCATATACTAATAAGTGACCATTTTGGAAAGGAAATAAATTTTTCTTCATTCTGTTTAGTGTCTTTAAAATGAACTAAATTGCATTTATTATACCTGATAGCTGAAGGTCTTAAAATGGGATAGATGTTATTCAGGGGGAAATGACTGTATTACCAGCAGTTTAACCACCTTGGAATAGTGGTTTAATAGGGCTGAATACATATTTAGCAATTTATGGTCCATTCTGCATATTTTGCTTTAATTCTTTCCTCCCCAACTTTTATTTTCATCATTAACATATCCTTATGCACTTTTCTGTCTGTGAGGTTTTTGCCTAGACCCTTCACAATTATTAGATGCTTTAATCTTTAATCTCATAAAAAATGAGTATGTAAACTATTGCAGTCTTTCATGTTGAGGATGAATAGGTAGTAGGAAAATAAACATACACGGTTGTTCCAAGTGTTAAACATAGCTTTTATTTTTGTCATCTTGATTAATGCTCATGTAGTATAATTTTATCGGAGTTTGCCTGCAGTTTTGTTTTGGGCAGTATAAACACTGAGGGCCAGATCCTTGGCTGTTATAAATTGCTGAGGTCCCATTCTTGACATGTGGTGCTGGCAGCATCTTTCAGTATTTAAGAGGCAAACCGAGAGCTCGTACATGTGAACAGAACAAAGTGAGCTTCTTAACTCAAATGCAGATAGATTCAAACACTAGGATATAAATAAAAAATCAGAATAGCATGGCTGAAATAAAAAGTAGAAATACTGGTTATGTCTTCCCAGTTCTTGTTGGTAGTCAGACTGTAATCTCATAAAGCAATCAATAATCAATTCTGCACTAGAACATAGGAAATGTGGGTGATAGCTTTTACATAAACTACAATTTTGCTCCAAGAAGTGAGTCTCTTTTCATTTTATTTACGCCAGTTGCCTTACTGTGCATACGCTTCTGTATTAAGAGTATTTCACTCCTCCTTAGTCACCTTTGATTAAACTCTGATTTCTAAGTCAATCCCCAAAACAGAATCTGCTGCCAATGTATAGATTGAAGTTGTCAGGACTGTCACACGCCCAGACAGCACTAGTAATTACCAGGGCAAAAGAGACAAGCAGAATCTTTTCTTCAGTACTTTAAAATAAGCCTAAAAGCTACTGTTTGGACTAGTTGGGAAACTACTTTTTCTCTGAGCGGTAGTTGCTTACCTTCTGCAAAGGAGGCCCATCTTTGAAGCTTAACATCCACTTCAATCCACACTTCAATGCAACATGACTCACATTTGATAATTTTTGTCTTGGGGCTATTGCACTGAGCGTTTTCTGCATCTTTGATCAGAAGAGTTTTCTTAGTGAGACAGTGAGGTAGCTGGACTCCTTTGAGGTTTTTTCAGACTACATTTTCTCTGCTATATTTTGAGCTAATTTGAATGCTCTTTTAGTTATGAAGTTTCACCTTTTAAACTTGTATGTTTCTTTGGCTGACAAAGAAAAATGTCCTGAGATTGACTGGAGGTTTTTATTTAATCTTCATTTCCTTACAACCTCATCAAATTTTCCTTCTTGGCTACACAAAAAATATCTCAATTAATTATTTCAAAGACGAATCCTGTTTTGCTGTGGCAATATTGTTTCATTATATGTTTTCTCTTGACTTTTCTCTTGCCTCACTTTGCAGGACAGAACTAACAAAAACTGTGGTGCTTCCTGAGTTAGTAGAACTGGCAAGAGATGAGGGCAGCAGTGTGCGCCTTGCAGCCTTTGAGACAATAGTGAATCTGCTCGATATGTTTGATACAGGTAAGAAATTAATTTAGGCTTACTAGCCCAGTTCTTAGTGCTTTAATGTATCTTAGAAATGTATGTAAGTGTCTGCATTCTTCAGACGCTTCTGATTTTTTGTTTATTCTGTTATCCTTTGTGTGTTTCATGTCTTGCAGTGCTTTATACACAGTAAGTTTTAAGGAAAGTAAACCAGTTGTCTATGAAATCAGTTATCTTATTCAAAATTGCTAATGTATTGTGGTTAAACAGAATGAGTAAAATTGCTGTCTAAGTGATAGGAATATTGAGTTATTAGTGTTTACTTACTGCTATCAATACACAGAATACAAAATGTTAGCTCAACAGATGCAATTGCTTCTACTTTTTTTGCTGTTAACATTTTTGTCTCTTAACTGCAGTAAAGCTAGTCCTACTTACAGACTGCAGCCTGCCTTCTGAGCTGAACAACCCAAATAGGGGCAATGATATATTTGTGTGTGTATCAGTAAACCTTGCAGGTTTTGACATCTAGTCATATGTATCAGACACATTTGTAAATTTAGGAACAGAAAAAAATTCTTCATGCCCCATGAACTGCAGGGTATACATTTGATTGGTTTTGGAGGTACTAAGCATCAGCAATTAGTGTTTAAATCCCTTTAAATTTGTGGCTACATGTCCCTGAAAGCTTTCTTCTTTGCAAGGAGAAAGTGTGTGTATTCTACAAAGCTTTTTTTTTGTGTTTAAAGGAGAAAATGTAAATGCTCGTGCAGTGCTCCATATCTTTCCTTGGATCAACATGCATATTTCATGCTTCTCCAAGTATAGGCATGAGTGTCTGTGTCTTCATCTGAGGAAGGAGAAATCTTGTGTTGTATCCAGTTCTTTTGCCATCGAGGTGGTGTGTTGCCTCCACCTCTGTAGCTCTAGGGTTCTTATCACATGTTCAGTTCAGCATTGATTGGGGAAAACTTTCAAGAGAGCCACTGTGAGTGCTCCAGTATAGGGGCATGTTTTGGGTATATGCTGTGCCTTGTTCCCCAGTCAACTGCTCTCTCTAGGTTTTTTTTCAGGGGGATGTAAAAGACAGTAACAGCTAGCTTTTCTGACTCTGTGTCAATTCTAGTCTCTGTTGTTTTGGGTTTTTTTTTACAACTGGAAATGCGCAAAGCAGCAAAGTACCTGATAGCGTATATGAAAAGAATATTTTGAATTGTTGATTACTGCTCATTATTTGCCACTTTGCATTTTATACTGTCTTTCCAGTTGTTTATCTTCATTTGCAACTCTGTATTTTGCACCACATTTCCCACTCCCATCTTACTGAGTCTGCTACTCCTTCCTGATACATAAGTGAGGAGCAAATATTTTCTGTATAGGAACTTCGCGATGAGTTATTAAAATACACAGTTGCATATAAGCCATATGGGAGGAGTACATAAAGAAAGAAGGTGGTTTTGGGGAGAATACCATAATGGATTTTTTAGCAGTTAGTGCTGATATTAGTAAATATGATGGTAGGTTTTTTTTTCAAATTAGCATCAATGCAAAGGCTCAATGTCAAGTTTGTACTTCTCTCTGCACCTCCCAATAGCTGTAACTATTGGTGTTAGCTGTTGAGAAAAGGTTAGAGAAAGCAATCGGGGATTATTTCCAGGTTTGTAAGGAATGTGTTACTAGAAATTTAGTTTGTGTAGTTTTTGGTCTTGTGACTGAACTAGAAAATGAGCATTTTGAAGGTAAATAAATATAACTCAAAGTTATATCATAGAATTTATTTTCCACAATATCAAAATATTTTTTCAGCAAATATTTGGGAAAAATATTTGCTCAATTTTGATATTAATCTACCATTAAAAAATCCTACTCCCTTGGATTTTTGAAGCTTGGAACATTTTAAAATGCAATGGGTTGATTTAAAACAAATCAAAACACATAAATTTATTTTAACATTTATTCCTTTATTTTATAAGGAGGCAGAGGGCTTGAAATTGAATTTAAATTGCTAAATGATTTCATTGCTTTCCTCTGCCATTAATTATTCTTTTTTCTTTGTGAATTTATTGTTTACCAAAAAATTTTTAACCTCTTCTTCTTAGTAGGTTGAAAAAACTAACTTCCAGCATATCCAATTTTTTCTTTTTGTTTCTTTGGTTATGTTCAGTCTTGATCTCCATGTATTCCTACTATTGTACCAAATCCTGTTGTAGGAGTATTGCAGTATTCTTTCTCTCCCTGTATGCTTGGCGAATGAAGCAGTCAGTGACTATTCATTTATTCTCTGTTTCATCCTTGACTGGGGTTGCATTTTCCCTAAAAACAAACAAACAAACAGGTAAGGTGTTAAAATTTAAGACCTGTATTATGATAGTACGTTTGTAATTTTCCATGGCTTTTGTTTTCTACCTCTATTATGTGGCTGCCAAAAATACTCCCAAGCATGTTAAATTACATTTTTTGTAACTTACTATGTAAGTTCATTCTCTGTGCTACTTTTTAGATGTTGTCAAATAGCTAACTTTAAATTTTTTTTTTTTTTTCAGATGATAGGAGTCAAACTGTGCTCCCCTTAGTGAAGTCATTCTGTGAAAAATCCTTCAAAGCAGATGAATCTATCCTAGTTTCTTTATCTTTCCATTTAGGGAAGCTGTGTAATGGATTATATGGTATGATTTCATGTTCTTTTAAAAAAAAAAAATCTTAAAAATTAGGGAAGATTGGAGAATTGGAAAAATATACAGATTTGAATGTTTCAAATGAAATGATAGGAAAGGAAATATGGAAGTAAAAGTCTAAAATAATCTATTGCATATTAGATGCAATGTGATTTTCTGAATTTCCTCTTTGGGTGTCCTCTGTTTATTGGATTTTTTTATGTCTAGGCAGGGACAGAGATTTTTGTTTAAACAGGTCCAGAAACATGGTGGTTTGTATTTATTGGTTTGACTGATTTATTTTGATTCCTTCTTGGATATTATGGAACTTCTGAGTTGGATGACTGAATTTTCAAAACTGGAAACCTTTGAAAACATGCTATGACATTAACTGTGTATGTTCCCCTCTCTGCTTGATATCCTTTCTGAGGCACAGAACAAATTATGGCTTGTAAGGAACTTCTGGGGAGAAAGGAGACACAATGGCATGTGGATTCGCAGCTGCAGCTGAGGCCAAATCTCTGTCCATAATTTTTGTGGTTTTCATTTGAGCTCAGCAGATCTTTGCTTGATCATTCTCCCCACTATATTCCTCCTACATAGAGCTTACCTGTGGAGGGACAGCGCAGAATCATGCATTTACATTATAGAGAATTTCCTCCTAGGCTTTTAAACCCTTTGATCGTTCTTACAGATCTTTAAAATAATCCTTAATGGTTGTGCTAGAGACTGTCAAAGTGACTTGTCACCAAGAGGGCCAATGGAATCCTGGGCTGCATAGGGAAGAGTGTGGCCAGTAGGTCAAGGGAGGTCATTGGAAGAATTACCTGCTCTGCACTGGTGAGGCCACAGCTGGAATACTGTGCCCAGTTCTGGGCTCCCCAGTTCAAGAGAGACAAGGAACTACTGGAGAGAGTCCAGTGTAGGGCAACAGAGATGATTAAGGGATTGGAGCATCTCCCTTATGAGGAAAGGCTGATAGAGCTGGGACTCTTTAGCCTGGAGAAGAGATGGCTGTCAGGAGACCTCATTAATGCTTATAAGTATCTGAAGGGTGGGCTTAAGGAGGATGGAGCTGGATTCTTTTCAGTGGTTCCCAGTGACAGGATGAGGGGCAATGGGCACAAGGTGGAATAGAGGAAGTTTCATTCCAATATGAGGAGAAACTTCTTTGCGATGAGGGCGAATGAGCCCTGGAGCAGACTGCCCAGGGAGGTTGTGGAGTCTCCTTCTCTGGAGACCTTCAAGACCTGCCTGTATGCAGTCTTGAGTAATGTGCTGTAGGCAATCCTGCTTTGGCAGGGGATTTGGTCTAGATGATCTCTAGAGATCACTTCCGACTCTGATAATTCTGTGTTTCTGTGACTGTTGCTTCAGTACAAATAACTTGAAAAGGCTGTCCCACAGTTTCAAACTTATTTACAGAAACATCCTGTTTTTATCATGTTTTCCCAGTCATCAGTTCTCTAGGTTGAATGACTTTAATTGCTGATTTCTCTTCACTTCTGAACTCTTTCTGGCAAGTTCATATTTTTTCTTGAAGTGTTACGACTTAGGAGAACTGAACAGAGCAAAAGGGTTACTAAATGCGTTTTGCAAGCTATATTGCTGTTTATGTCTTTTAGTATGAAATATTGCCTTTTCTTTTTTTTTTTTTTTACAACAGTTTGCAATAGTTTGACATTATTTGCTCAAGTGGTGTCTATGAAGCCTTTTTTTTTGGTATTTTTTAATAAATCTCACAACTAGTTAATATTTCTCTTCCCTGGCCTTGTGCCAGATCCAGCTAAACATGGTACCTTACCTCTGTCCTAATAAAATAATAGTCAAAAGTTTTAAGACCATATGTCCTGTTTCTGAAGATCATTTTAAACTCATCTTCTGAAGCATAAGCAGTCTCCCTCCTAGGTGGATATTATCAGAATACTTAATAAGTGAAGTCTCTTAATTCAGCATCCAAAAAAACCAATGCAAATACTGTACAGTACCAGAACTAGGGCAGACCTTTCTTTATATGTTTCCCTGTCTTGTGAGTGAGCTGTGGGTAACTTTCTCTTAACTGGTTTTCCAAGCAGTTTTGCAGCAGCTTTGTAGTTTTTCACCTTCTTTCCTGATCCCTTATTTCACTTGTGAAAAACATGACCTTTACTGCATCTTTGTATTCATAGGTCCTGTTATCCAGTACTAAAAGGAAATGGAATGAGTTTTGCTTTTGCCATGTTGGCTACTACTTGTTTTCTTGTTTTCTTTTCAGTATGGACAAGTAGATTTTTGTTCCAATGTTTTCTAAAACATGAAAGTGATCTGACTGATCTGTAATTATATCACTGAATCCCAGAATCTTCATGGTTGGAAAGGACGTCTGAGATTGAGTCCAATCATATACATACAAAAAACCTCCCTACATCTTGTCTACTAGAGCATGCCCTGAAATGCTACATCTACATGTTTCTTAAATACCTCCAGGGCTGGTGATTCCACCACCTCCCTGGGCAGGCCCTTCCAGTGCCTGACCACCCTCTCAGTGAAGTAATTCTTCCAAATATCTAATCTAAACCTCTCCTGCTGCAACTTCACACCGTTTCCTCTGGTCCTGTCATTATTCACTTGGGTGAAGAGGCCAACACCCACCTCTCTACAGCCTCCTTTCAGGTACCTGTAGAGGGCAGTGAGGTCTCCCCTCAACCTCCTCTTCTCCAAATTAATCATGCCCGGTTCCCTCAGCCTCTCCTTACATGACTTGTTTTCTAGACCCCTCACCAGTATGGCTCAGTAAGGCTTGTCCTTCACCTCTGCAACTATTAAATACCAGTACTGCTTCAGCTCTTCATTCTGATATCTCACTTATTTAAGGTTTCAGCACTTAGTACTCAAAATGCTTCTGAATACTGGAACAAAGCACATCTGATCCTGCACATTTTTAAAATCTCTCATGTTCAAGTGTTCACTGACCTGGTCCTTCTCTGCTTAAAGCTTGAATCTTTGTCACTGTTATTAATTGTACTGAGCCTGATGATATTAGTGGAATTTGAGAAAGAGAAAATAAAAGCATTGGTCATTTCAACCTTCTTGGTATGAATCACTGACAGCTTTCCTCTCTCTTTGAGTAGAAAACTGAGCCTGTCCTTGATTCTTCTCTTATTACTAATGCACTTATAAAATGACTTGTAATTTTCAAAGTCATCTTGCTAGTCGTATTCCAGTGTGTTCTGAGTTTTCTGATTTTATTCTTACACCTCTTCATTATCTGTAGTAACATGGCCTAGTTTTTCAACTTGCTGCAGGCATGCCTTCTTCATGTGACTGAGTTCCATAAAGATCTAAAAATTTAATCAGGAAGAAACCAATGTTAGTAGAACAAGTATATTCATGGCCCTACAGTTAAAGAAAGTCCCGAGTATTTCTAGAATTACATAAACAGAAATTAAGATTCACTTGGTTATAGTTAGCTGTCATTTTTTCTGTAGTCCCTTTTTTGCATAATATAGACTGATGATACTCTTCTAGACTAAAGGTGGGGGAGGAGGGATAAAAATCAACACATCTGATGGATTTGTAAATGAGATTTTTGAGGGGACAGTATAAATAACATTTGTCATGAGGAAAGTAAACTTTTTTTTTAGGCATTTTTACTCCTGAACAGCATTTACGGTTTTTGGAATTTTATAAGAAGCTTTCCACACTGGGTTTACAGCAGGAAAATGGACACAATGATAACCAACTACAACTTCAAACTCTGGAACAAGAAAAGAAGTATATTTCAGTGAGGAAGAACTGTGCTTACAATTTTCCAGTAAGTAATTTAAGGCTAAATAATTTATGTCATGCTTATAGTTCACTTAATAGGACTGGATGAGTGATTGAGAAGTTATTCCCAAATTGTACATAGTTTCCTAGATCCTAGCTCTCTCCTGGCAAGTTCAAGTTAATGTCTTAAAGGTGAGGTTGTCCAAAAGAGTTACCAGGAAAGATTCCTCTTTGCAGAGCCTCGGAAAGTTATTGGCATGTTTTGTCTGAGAGTCCTGTTCTAAGAGGCTACCGGGCTCTTTTTCTGACACATTTTCTCCAAACCATTAGCTCAAAGGCTTTGACAAAATGGCTGTGAGACAAAGTCCACAGTTTCAAACCACGCAAAGCCAGGGTGTCACATTTGCTGTGTTTTCATGGCATTCCAGGGAGCTGAAGATAGAATCTGAATTGATAGATTAATGTTTTAGTCGTGTTCCTGCCTGAACACAAATATTCTTTTCAAGTTTACATGAGGACTTCTATTTACCACTCATGTTTCTGTAAATTTCTTTCATATTTAGACATTCTGCATTTATATTTAAAGAAAATATGTTTGTATTGAGAACCAGTAGGCGGTTAGTTTTATTCTACCTTTTAAAGACAAGCATGTTGTATATAGGTAGACATCTGTTGGCTTATTTGGCCAAAACCAAAGTATGTACACACACAATTATGTTGAAATTCACATGCTGCTTTTGCTGCTTGCTAAGGTGTTCTTTGTTTTTGAAGTCGCTATTTGCAGTTTCCTCCAGTGTATGGAAACATAAACAATATTTACAAAACTAAAGTTTTATATCTTGTGGGTTTAATCTATGTCTTCAGGGAAAAAAAGGCTGCAGTATGTCTGGAAGATATGTAAATCCAGTTTAGTTCTAGAACTTTTCTGGGTACCTGTGTTTGTCACAGCTATCAGAAATGCCGCGCTTTAAAATCACAACCTGGTTATGACTCAGTGTTTTCATCTGATGATCTCTGATAGAGCAGTCCTTTAGCTAATCAATGAAAGACTGTCTTTCCACAGGCCATGATTGTTTTTGTGGATCCAAAGAACTTCCATTTAGAACTATATTCTATATTCTTCTGCCTTTGCCATGACCCTGAAGTTCCCGTCAGATATACTATGGCCATAAGCTTCTATGAAGTAAGTCTCCAACAGTTTGTTGTTTGTACTTCCGTGTCTTTATTTCTTGTTATTTTCTTTAAGCTTACATTTTTGACTGTTCAAAATAACAAGACTTGAGAAAACTTGTTGAAATGATTTAGTTTGTCAAAGGTGTTCAGTCCCTTGTAACCCCTTTGTATAGCCCATATACATACGTCAACCTGTTTAAGTTGTGTGACTTCTGGCGATAAGAGCCTACTGCTAGGTGAGGTTTTAAGGAGCAAAAGCTAGGAAAAACTTGTAATAGTAATAGAAACTTGCAACAGTACTGCAGACATCAGCCATTGTAGTAATTACAGCATTTGAAGTTTTTCAGTGCTATTAGAAAATAACGAGACAAGCATGAGAAAGGAACTTGGCACTTCTGGTCCAAAAAACTTTCTGTAGAACTGTACAATTTGGTACTACACTGTTGTTCTATGGAGAATATATATAGAGATCAAATCTAAGTTAAATGCTCAATTTAATGTAAGATTTTGAAATTTATGTCGATGTAAAAACATACATATTCCATTCAGTTTCCATAATTTCCACTGCATTATTTTAATCAGTTAAAAAATGTACAACTGCATAGATACTGTATGAGGTGAATTCTAGAAATGAAAAAAGACTCTCTCCTGATTTTAGTAACCTGTATAGGCAGGCCTTCAAGATTTTTTATAATGTTTTACTGAGAATCCTTGTGTTTCAGTCCTTGAGGTAGCCTTTTATCCCATCTTGTTGCTACGGAAATGGGTAAGTTAAGCAGCTTGCTGGAAACATTTAAATTACTAGTAGAGGCATAATTGGCTTTATTTTCACCATTAGAGAAAGATGGATGGATTTCCAGGTCTTGTTACTTATTGATACCTTATCTTAATAAATGATAATCCAAGGTAATTGCTAAAATTATAAAATGAGCATCTAATTCTACATAATACTTTGTGTTAGGTGTCTAATGCTTTTAAGGTACTGCCTGAATGTATGCAAAGTACTTTAGCTCATTCAAAAAAACCTGTAAAATTATATCCTGGTCTCAATGTACATTTAGTGCTGGTTGATTTAATTTTATCACCATAACTAGGCAACCACGTGACAGCCAAAAATGAATAATTTATGGCGTTCACGGCTAGGAGGATTAATTTTTATTTAAATAAAGTCCCCATAGCCATTTCCTTAAAGCTTCATCTTGATTGGAAATGAGCTCTTGTTTTCATTTGGCTAATATAAATAAAGAAAATAATTAAGAAGCATCATCTAAATATTCTGTATGGCAAAAATCTCATTGCTCAAGTTTTTGTCATATTTGCTATATAACCTTTTTAGCTGTGTGGACAGCTGGTGTTTTTTACGATTTTGTGTGATTTATGAATCACAGTAAAAACCCCAAAGAAGTAAGGAGTGAAAACTTCAGATAGAAATGTTCGGGAAACTTAAAATCTAGCACAGGCTAAATCAATTTTTGTATTTTCTTTTTGTCAATTAAATAGCAGACTGACTGGTAACTCTCCCTAAGGAGCATGAAATACATAATTTGAATATTCCAGAAGGAATTTTTCTACTCTTCCAGTGCAGTCTTAAAATCTTTTGGTAAATGTGAAACGGGGCTAATTCTAAAAGCATGTTTCATGGTGAGATAATAGGCCTATTTCTTGACTCAGATTCTGTATATAAACATTTTTAATGTCATCAGTGGGAAAGTACACAGTTTTAGATGGCTGATACTAAACAGTTCTGCATCTCTTCTTCATGCTTGCTATAGAGTAAGCACGTGTCGTATGGTTGTTGTAGTGCCATGGAACTAAAGAATGTTTCACCTTGCTCTCTTACTGTCATTTTTCAGGTTGCTAAGCTTTTAAATTCTGGTGTGTATACAATACATAAAGAATTGGTTACGCTATTACAGGATGAGTCACTGGAGGTAATATACTTTTATTGGAACTTTCTTTTGCTTGTTACATTGAGGCAGATTATCTTGATTGATAACTCTGCAATAAGACAGTACAGTAACTGTTGGAAATTATCAACAGCTTTTACTTCTGTTTCACACACATATAGTTGCCAGCCTTTTGTGAATAAAATAGAGAAAGATAGGAAGGTGTTTGAATTTAGCAAACGCTGACTTTATTAGCTTTTAAAAAATTAATTCTAAAATGTTTTAATTGTTATATTGCTTATGTCCTTACAAACTCTGTGGCAAGTTTAGGTTTGATACTATAATAAAATAATCACTGACAGCGTTCAAGATTTTTGCTTTGTTTTATTTTCATTTCTCTAATTGAAGAGGTGATGAGAAAGTTCTGTATGGTTGAAAAGTTGAGATTTACAGAAAGTTTTTTCAGTCCAAGATCTGGCACAGAATCTGTGAATGTTTCTGAGGCAGTGGGGTTTAGAGTACCTTGGTTTCAACCTGCATAAACCATGAATCACTTAGCTATATTAAAGTCAACAGAGGGAGAACTTTGTGAGTAAAAAATAAAAAAAAAAACAAAACACCAAACTACTGGAAGAATTGCTATAAGAGGATATGGTGGTTTTGTCTCAAATATAAATGTTTTTATATGTAAGATCTTTGGATATAGCACAGAAAATTAAGTTTTGGAGCACTTTTAGGTGCTCCTTTTTGTTTTCTTTTCCCTTGTTAGATATTTTCAAGTAAATTAAGAGTTCATAGAACATATACTTATAGTTAATGTAATTCTGACCCATCTTAAAAGAGCTCTCAAGATGAATACCTGAAAACTGAGACAACTGATGATTTTTAAAAATTCCTTGGTTTGATCCCTACACAGCTATCTAAATAATAAAAAAAATATTTGATGCTTTATCATATATATGACCTCCATCAGAATTAGTGTCAAAAATATTTCATTAGGTACTTTTGTAGTTTAGTTTTGGGTATTGCAATAGTTGAAAATAGGGTTATTCTATTAATATAGACTATATATTCTATCAACTGCAGTTTTTCTTAAAACAGGAAATACTGTTTTTAAGATTAAGCTGACAAATACTAAAAAAAAAGTTTGTCAAGATTCTTAATTAACTGTCTATGAAATGCAGATCTTTCTTAAGAATGAATGTTACTTTTAAAATATTGTATGCTGGGAATAGTTTAAAAAGCATGGACTGTGGTATTCACACAAATGAAAAGTACAGTTTGTTTTCCTAAACGAAAACCTGTAATGTTTATATTACTTAGTACATTAAACATCAATTTTAAATCTCATTCCTCATCAATGCAGATACTTTGCAACTTTATCATTTGTTTGGTTTGTTTTGTTTTTTTTTAACATGGAACAGTAACATGAGAGATACCAGCAGAGATGTCTTGGTGAGAGCTAACAATCGAGTCAAGTTAATTTACACATGTCATTCACACCGCTTTTTCTTAAATAGGTCTTAGATGCCCTGGTAGGTCACCTTCCTGAAATCCTTGAACTAATGACTAATGGAGGAGAAAGCAGTGGATCAGAAAGCAAGGTGAGTATTCTCATGGTTTGTTTTTTATTTGCTTTCTGAGTGTAGGTAGTAGCAAAGTTTTTCAGACATATATTGTATGAAAAGGCTTTCATGATTAGTTTCTGTTTGGGAGACGCATGAAGGTTCTGTGTTTTTTTTATGATTGTCTTTATAAACTTTAAAAGGAAAAGAAAAAAGTTTTGAAAGATTAAACTTAATATAAAATGAACAACTTATCCATGTTATTTTTCTAATGAAAACATATTTCCTGAATTAGATTAAATTTTGAAATATAATCATTAATTTAAAACTTGGTTTCGTGCTAAAGGAATGATAGCTAATACTTAATATATGGGGATTTTTTACATTGATGTGGCAACTGCCCATGGTTGCCATTTTCAGACACAGTTTCTGCTAGAAGGAAGCCTATTTCCTGAAGTAAAGGCACTGAATTAGGATTGTGATCAGCTCCCAACTTTGCTAATTCGGTTGTTTATTAGTGATCTATTCAGTGACTCCTCACCTGTACAATGGAACATAAACAATCAACTCCTGCTTCAAGATGCTGTTTTGAGCGTGCTTCCTAAATGTATAGAGAAATTGAGAAATTCCAACAAAACAACAACTGAGTAAATTAATTTTCTTGTATAGACAAAAACTGAGATTATAATTTAAATTGTGAATTTTTCAGGGGCTTACAGCTGTAAATATATATAATATAACAAGTGTGATGTCAAGTGTGGCAGTCTGTTTCATTTTGCTTACTACTAAAGAGTATTTAGCTCAGCTATTGTAAACTCTTTGCCTCCTACTGAGAAAAGGTGTATAATTCCTACTAAAATTAATTAGGGAGCTGAGAAGAACAAGGGCAAAGATTAGGAGGCTAGAAGGAAAATGGGTTTTATTTGGTTTGAGAAGACTGAGGAGGGTTTTAAAGGCCTCCATATCTGTAAAACAGTATTACAACGAGAATAATGATTAGTTTTCCTTTGACAGGAGAAGGGGTTGGAAATGAAAGTGTATTTAGATAAGGAGTAGAATAGTTTGTTGACTAGTTAAGTGGAATTTACTGCTTAGGGGACACTGCTTAGTCTTGGTCACTAAATTTTTTTAAGAACAAGTTAGACTAGTATCTACTGGAAATGGTCACAGTGTAGCTGATCCTGCCTGAGGAGAATTAATTGACCTCTTAAAATCCACTCCCTTCTTACATTGCTGTGATATGCTTTTTAAGCATAGCAACAAGACATACAGCTAGAAGATGTAAAATTATTTTAATGTTTATATTTTTATTTCTAGTTATTGTCTATTCCTGACTTGATTCCTGCATTAACAACAGCAGAACAGAGAGCAGCAACTTCTTTAAAATGGAGAACTCACGAGAAGTTACTACAAAAATATGCATGTCTCCCTCATATCATATCAAGTGATCAGATTTATTACCGTTTTCTTCACAGAATGTTGACAATCATTTTGACAAATGTGAGCCCTCCTCTCTCTTTCCCATTGTTTTTTTTATTTGTTTAAGCTATTTAGAGCAATGACTACCAGATATTTGCTGTCTGTAGCACTTTATATATTGTATTAATCTTAAAGTACTATTTCTCATTGCGTGTGGTATATCAGTCTGTGGTTTTTTAGTATGAGACTGAGAAACTGCTCTGAGAACTACCCTCAATTTGAGGAGCAAAATGTGGTTTGACAGATTGTCATGTTTTTCCTCCTACCCAAGACTTCTTTCCTTTCCTTGTGCTCGTTATCACTTTGTTTCTTGGTAAATCCAAACTTTTTTTCCTGAGATATTGCCTTCTTTTTCCTGATTCCATACATTACTTTCCATTGTGTTCCATTCTTTATGAAAGAACACTTTATTTTGAAGCTGAATGATGATTTAGAGCTACTAGTCTGAACAAGCAAAACTGTCTGTTGTAAAAGAAGGTGTTGTAAGTTCTGTTTTCTAGCACCTACAATATAGAAGGTGTCTTCCAAACATGGAGTACTTTAAGATGTTTATGAAATAGTTGAATAAGCAGGTTGGACAGAAGGGATACAGAAGTACGTGTCTCTTGAATTGTCCAAACTTTGTTATTCTCCTTTACATTTTGCCAATATTTCAGAATTTATGAAGTTAGGCTAATTTTAAGCTATTTTTTCCACTTCTAGAATTTTTATACATTTTCTGTCATACTGTTTCAAGTATGTTTACTTGTGTTCCCTTTGTTTCTTTCAAGAATGTCCTGCCAGTCCAAAAAGCAGCTGCTCGAACTCTCTGCGTTTATTTACGTTATAATCGCAAACAAGAACAGAGGCATGAGGTTATTCAGAAACTGATTGAACGTAAGATAAATTTTCCTTGATTAGTTAGAAATGTAAATTAATTTTGACTGAGCTATTTGTGGTTATATTTATTCAGTGTAACATCCTGCCATCATTGGTGGGATTATGCTTAGAAGACTCAGTTGCTCATATGATCACCAGGCAAAACATATTGTGCATGTGCGAGGAATAATCATGAAGCTTATGCAAAGGAATTGAGAGAGAGGCAATGTGGAAAACTGGTAACATGCCAAGACCCCCCCCAACCCTGCTTGCTGAATCCAAGATTGCTCAGCTATAGGCACTGCAGTATATACCAAGCAGAGTTCCTCTATAGAAGTAAAATTGTCCAGAGGCTTCAGCATAAGAAATGCTGAGTAAATCCTCTCGGAGATTGATTTATGAATGTGGTAGTCACCTAAGCAGATTTTCTGACCTATGCTATGTATTTTAAAGATAGGTGAAAGATTTGAATAGTTCTTATTAGCAATCCTTAATGTTTACACAGTAATTTTGATACACCTGCAATGTGGTTTGAAAGGTGTACAGGACTTTGTTCAACACGGTAGCTAGTTCACTTGCTACTTTTGCTTTTTTCAAATAGTTAAAGGGTCAGGTTGTGTTTCTGAACAAAATGCATGCTGACAGAAGTGGTCATTGATTTGAGAAGGTTAGGTTTTCACTGGAAGAATGAACCGAGAGAGGCTGAGAAGGTGTGCCTTGTGATGAGTGCTTATCTTCTTTGAGTCAAAGGTTAACCTTTCAGGTGTTCTCTAGCTGACATTGAAATCTTAATAGGTAATATCTGTGGATTCTTATTTTTCAGAGCTGGGCCAAGGAAAAAGTTACTGGAACAGACTTCGTTTTTTAGATACTTGTGAATTCATTATGGAACTGTTTTCAAAATCATTCTTCTGTAAATACTTCTTTCTACCTGTGCTCGAGCTTACACATGATCCAGTGGCAAATGTGAGGTACTGTACAATGAGTATATAGCAGTGTACAGGAAAAAAGCTTTAAATAATATATTAAGATATGTTTTTACAGGGTTTAGGTTTTGTTTAAATAGTGGGAGACTTGACTTAAAAGATAGAGAGCCTTCAGGGTCACCAGTATTAAAAGTGTTGGGGACTATGGGAATGATGTTGGAAAATCACAGTCTGAGTGTTTGGGGACTGATCAAAAGTGTCCAGTTTTGGAAGTGAAAGAAACAATGAAACAGGAACAAGCAATAGATGAGAAGAAAATAATGCACTCTGTCATAGGATTAGAGAGACATAACTTTACAGTCGCCATTAATTTCCATCCATTTCAGCTTTACTATATGTGTAGTAAAGCACACAAGTAGTTTTTTCGGTGGTCTGAGCTTATCAAGTTAGCATAGGTTTTACCTCATGTAAAAGCGTTCTACTTCTTGTGAAAATAAATTGAAACAGAATAGAAAAATACACAGGAATTTGGTATATTATTTATTTACATACAGTGGTTTTTCCATTATTTTTGTAGTTAATTTTTTTCTTCACTAAAGTGATAGGAATTGGGCAATTATTAACAATAAGAAAAAATGCATTTTTTTAATCACATATTTTTGATATGTTATTCAGGTTTCCTCATTAACATGTCTGAACATCTGATACTAATGCTGCATAGATATTTACATAAGCATAATTTTCCCATACATGTAGGCATTCAGTAAGCTTCACTAGTACGGTTTATTACCAAGTGAAAATGTTTAAATGGAATATATCTTGTTTAATATAGCTCCAACATCTCAATTCAGCAAGATCCCATATCTAAAAACTGGACCCTCATGTGCATATAGGTTGACATTCATGCTTCATGTACTTAAGAGAATGTTTTAATTTAGCTTAATATTAAAACAATAAATTTGCATGTAGTCTGAAGCAGCTTACTGCTTTTAACAAACATCTTAATTAAAAGCTCTATTGATACAACACTAATATTTAAAGGAAACTTGAAATAACTTACAATCCCTTAACTGACATTAAAATTAATTTTGTCATAATTATTTTCTGGATTGTTCCCTAAAACTTTTTACAAAAGGAATGCACTGTCTGTATTGGACTGAAATTTAGAAGTCAGACATAGTTGTTAGCTCATAATTTTGAAAGAAACGTAGGGAGATGCTATTGTAGGTTTCTGTAGAGTGGTATAACTCTTTCTAATGGGAAGTTGTGAAAGTTAAAATGTTTTCGAGGTATAAAAACAGTAAGATGAATTTGTATAAAAAAATGTTTGTGATCATTATTAATCACAAAGTTACCACCTCTGGCACAGAATTGTCTCTAATCAAAAACTGGTGAAATCTGAGAAGAGAGGAAAATATCACCATGTATTGTTCTTGAGGCTTTTGCACCCTCAGCCAATAGAGCAGCTCACAGTTTCTGACACATCATAGCCTGTTACTACTTTTCTTTCATCCTGATTCCTGACCACGCTGAGAGCTAGTTTCCTTGGTACTGATGGACCAGATTTCCATGGTATTTAGGTAACTGATAGAATTGAGTATGTAGATAATTTTGAAAATCTAGAGGTCTGCTTATATTTCTAAGTTAACCCTCCCCTCTTTATTGAAATCTTATTGACTTTGAGATACAGTAGTCCTGATCTATGGAGAAGTTTTTGAAAATGCTACAGTATGTCTGGAAACAAGACAAAATGGACAATCATTTCTGAAAAATAAGACCTACTAACTTAATTACTTTATCAAATGCTGACAATAGAAGAATGTTTATTAAAAATCGGCATCAAAAGATGAATATTTACTTTTTTTTTTTTGTAGGATGAAGCTATGCTATTTGTTGCCAAAAGTTAAATCTACTCTGAAGATTCCCACTGACAAACACTTACTTCAGCAGTTGGAATTATGTATAAGGAAACTTTTGTGTCAAGAGAAAGATAAAGATGTCCTGACTATTGTAAAAAGAGTAAGCATTTTTCTTTTCCAGCAGCATTTTGTCTTGAGATTATCATAAAAAGTTAAGGTGATCCAAGTTATGATTTCTGTTGATTCTCTTAATGTAGTAACAGGAGACTTAGGAATTGTCTGTTGACAGTTGACTAATAGAATTGTCTGTTACATAATTTTGAACAATTAATAGAAGATGTAGTAAAATGTATTCTGTCAAATTTAAGAGAGTTGGTGTTTCCTTGGTTACTTATACTATAGTTATTTCTTAGTGACTGGGATTCTGGATTTTGGTTCAATGACAACTGGTGAAAAAATAGCAGATAACTAAAGACAGGATTAAAGGTTGACCCTAGTAAAAATGATCAAGTCTTTGAGGGAGAGATAATTTGTTCATGTATTTGTTTTACAATATAAAGACACAGGATTTGCAGGAATTTGAAATGTTACAAATGGCTTTATAATATGGATATTCACAGAAAAGTACACCTTTAGGAGTTCCCATGCTTATTCTCAAAGAAGCCATGAAGTGAAGTAGCTAAAGTAGGTGACATCCTCATACGGTCAGTCTGCTGTAGAGGTTGGGGGAACACATGCCTTGGATTATCCTGGTTTATTCACAAATTTCTGAGTTATTTTTTCAGTGTTGATTTCTAGGTCTGTGCTCCAGCTGTTCATGCTTCTGTGCTTTGCTTGAGTGTATTTTGAGTTCCTTATAGAAAGTCTATTAGTCTTTCTTTGTGAGCCTCCACAGGGCTCTGAGAATACTCTTGATCAGCTTTTAACTGCATTTATAGCACAAAAATGCAACCATAGGCTTTAAATGTTTAGGAAGAAAAGCCATGTTTAATTTTGTATACCACTATTCTAAGCTGCTTATCTGGCCAATTTTTTAGTTAAAAGTGTGGCATGCTGTTGAAAAATGATAAATAAAGTTTTGATTTTCTTTATAGACAGTGTTAGAATTGGACAGAATGGAGATCTCTGTAGATGTTGTAAGTACCTCCTAACTTTAATACTTACCAAGTACTTTTAATTCCCATTTTCATGTAGTGATTTTTTATTTTTATTAATTTTATTTTGAAGTTTCAGAAAAGATTTTACGAAAATGATTTATTGGATCAAGAAAAAGAGAGACAAGAACATCTCCTTTTGGAAATGGTATATTTTATCAGTACAATGTCCTTTTTTTTTAATAGCTTGTAGCTAAATATTATTGAGGCAATAATTTTAAGGTAGGGAAAGTGTGTATTATGGAGAGACGTGGTAGGTTCATAATATGTGTGTGGTTTCATTTTACACTTAACAATAGGGTTAAGTCCTTCAAGGTAACATGTAACTTCCTTCTCTATAAAATTTAATTTTGCTGTCTCAATTAGAAAGGCAAACTGGAATCTCTTGAAAAATACTTATGCTTCATATTGCTATAGTTCTAAAATCCCAAGCCCTTCAGCACACCTTTATAAAATCTTTTTGAGGGAGCTTAGCAATTTGTCAGGCGTGTATAACATAATAGATTGAATAATGAAACACCTCAGAGTTCACATAAGCTTCCACAGGGAAAGAAATTAATGTCATAAGTTCTTTTGTGCCAAGGAAGCCGAAGGAGGCTCTGTGTGTTATAAGCTTTCCTGTTAGCCAGGAAAAAAAGAAAGAAAAAAAGGCCGTTGACATCTGCAGCTTGGCAGGAGGGAGACAGTGCAAGTTGTATAGAGCTACAAGTTAGGATTTGAAAGAGAACTCTGCAGAATGCTTTTCCAACTTTAAAAAACTATCTATTTTCAGTCACAGCTGTAAGCAAAAGCGGCAGCAGGCGCTTTGCCACATAGCATCCTCACCAAGCCTAGATTAGATTGCTGCAGTCCTTCGTTCTGCTGCCTTCTCTCCAGCCTGAGGTGGGAGAAGCTAAGAAGCTTACAGGATTAGGCCAAATTTTATTAGCATAGTTCCCCTGACTTGTAGTAATTGAGCTTCTCTGTAGTGAACCAGAACAGATTCAAGATTTCCCAAAAAAATGTTACTTTTCCCTCTTTGCTACAGAACCTACATTTGTGTCAATAGGTACTGCGGCTCATGATACCTGTCTCAGGGACTTCCTGCCACCTCCCATTAGTTCAGCCTAAGGTTCAAGCTTAGTTCTCAGGACCTGCTTACACGTATTCAAAGACCTGAACTTAGCTTTAGCAGGTTTTAGGTATATACAATTAGTGTTTTTATAGTGAAAGCATTTGGTGCTGTGGTAAAATAGCCTCCAGTCCACGTGGTGTTATCATGTATTGTGTAATAATGTTAATTTTTACCGTGTTTCTACAGCTAGACATTAGAAGAACATCTGTATTTTATTTATTTTTTTATAATATCCCACTGATACAAGCATACTTTCTGTGTCACAGTCTCATTAAGGACTGTCAGTAAGAGATGTTTTTGAGGAACTGGAGATGTACACAGCAAATTGTGACATGTTGCAGTCCCAAATAGATGAGGAGCCATTGAACCCAGTTAAATGTATCTGACTGCTACAGATTTTAATACCAAATATCTTAATGAGTTTCCTTAATTTTAGTAATTGACTTTGTACACACTATGTTCCAGCAACCTTGACCTGAATTAACTACCTTGTTTAAAAAACCTCTGATAGTAATTAGAGTCAAATAAAAAAAAAAAAAAAATAGTCTAGGACAGTTCTGGTTCACTTGGCACTTTTTGTTATGGAAATTGTAAAGAAAATAAGGTAAGAGCTTTTTGAAGTTGGAGTGATATCTATTCACTAATAATCTTGAGATAAGTACCAGCTTACAAATTACTGATGTAGCTGTGTTAACACTGTCTTCTGTCAGTGGATGTGCTCTTAAAAGGTATTCTAAGCCAAGGTAAATCACAGAAAGGCAAATCCATTCCTTAAACCTGAAGAACTGTAATACTTGGTTTTGTTTTGCATAAAGGCTTATCAACTGTAGAAGTTAATTTTAGACCTTTAAACATTTTGAGTGTGTGACACCTTACCATTTGAGAAGAACATTTTTATTTAATTGTATGCTTGAATTAAAGATATTGACAGTGTTATTATGAGAGTATCTGTGTAGCACAAAAATTTTATAATGTGTTACCAGTTTCTGTATCCTTTTAGTTTAAAAAAGAAAATAAAAATCCAGGTGTAATTTTAATAAGATGCAAACTTCAACTCTGAGCTTCCTTCATAATTGAAGTCAACATTTTTTGGTGTGATTTTTCATATAGTCTGGGTACCTTGATTTCATTCTGTACTATTAGTTGTTTCTCCAGATATTCAGTAGAAGTTGTACTAATCGTAGAAGAGAGTAGAAATTAACTGTTATTTTGATGATTTGGAAGCCATCTCTATTTTTTTTTTTTTTCCCTGAGTAATACCTAAGAAAATTATTCATTTTTTTAGGAACAATTAGAAAAAGAAAAGCAGCAAAATGAAGGAAGGTCTACAAATGTTAATGATAAAATGTTTGAGAAGAAGCGTAAGTTTATTTATTTTTGTACATATTACTTGTGCATGCATGCTACTAAGGTAGAAGAAAAGGGAACAGAAAAGAGAGACTATACAGTAAATAGCAAAGTTTCATAAAGTGGCAATAAAACTTTTTTCGTATATATTTCTGAAGATATTAATGAAAACTGGCCCATTATTAGAAGGAAGATTTTTTTTTTTCCTTCCTTAATAAAATAGATGACAGTTTTAGTTGTCTGGTATTGGTCATTTTGGCATGTAATGTAAGTACTTATCTGTTGTATTTCTAAAGTGTTAGTAGCACTGGAGTAGTTATTATTACTGTTTACTCCAGGACTGTTACATGTTATGTCCTCTTTTTTTATTTAAAGTTAAGCTTTAAAAGAGAAGTATTTATACTGGAAATTTTTTTAGGTAGAGACAGTAAAACATCGTCAGTATTGGCAAAAAGTATCACTCTCTCTGTTCCTGCAATATCTTCTGGAACATCAGGAGGTAAGAAGTCTATAAAAACGCTTCTAGAATGCTTTGATCTCACAGCAGCAGGTTTAAATCCAGCAAAGCTGCTCTTGGCATCTGTGGGCTAAAATTTCACCTGCTGCACATAGGAAAAGATTCCATTTCTAGAACTGAATGTGTTTTCTATGTTTTTTCGTTTTATTTTATCCTTTCATATGTAAATAGGTGATATAAATAAAACTCATTGTTATTGATGTATTTAAATCAATTCCTTTCAGCTAGCATAGGTTAATAGAAAAAATTATTTAAAACTCTTCTTAATTACTGAGGAAATGCAACAATATCCATGTTAAAAATTTTTGCTACTTTTAATTTTAGGTAAAGAAGACAAGAAATCCAAGTTGGTTCGAAGCCAGTCTTTCAGTACACAAGCACTACATCCAAAATACAGCAACATAGACAAGTGTCCTAAGTATCTTTATTGTCTTCATTGCTTACTTCATAGGCAACTCTTTAGCTAATAAACAACTATTGTGAAATTATATGCACACAAGTCTGTGAAAGTAGTGATCTGCTCACTGAATTGTGACCTAAATTTTCAGCTTTCTGTTTAGTTGATTAAGGTATGCACATTTGAATTGAGGGAAGTAATACAGTTTTAAGGCATACCGAGGCCTGCAAATTGTTGAGTTCCTTTTAAGCTAATATATGTCATGTTTTATCATATATTAAAAATACTTTTCAATATGAACTGCCAAATCTAAATCTGTACATTTCTTAAAGAAATTTAAGCCTTACTCATTTAATTTTTTCTTATAAACTCAGAAATAGCCACCAATATAATTAAACAGCAGGATGATAAAACTGAGGACACTTTTCTGTAATAAACAGTTTGGTTTTCTTTTCTTTGTTTTTTAAGTAAAAGCTCTGCTACAGGATATACATCTTCAGTATCAGGAATGGGAAAGAGTTGTATGTTATCCTTTAGTGGTAAGTAAGTTACTGTATTTTAGATTAGTTCTTTGTGGGAGTGCTGATTATGTAGTCCTCATTAAACAGGCATACTCTAAGATACCATTCTAACCATTCTCCTAAAAAACATGGAATAATGGATAACTGATAACGTTTGAGCACTTCAGTGCTAGCCTAGTAATTTTTTCAGGTTGTTTGTTTTTTGTGTTTTGTTTTTTTTTTTTAAATTGCATGTTCATTTAAAGTTGTATTTAAAAGTAGTAAATTAAAATGAGTGTGGTATTTCTTGATTGCCATTTTGGATGTCATAAAAAGGTTGGTTTTGCAATTTGCTTCCACTCATTTTACTTGAGGAACGGGATATTACATATAACTTCTGCTGCATTATGGGGAGAGATACTGGTGTCTGGAACTGTCTCTCTCTCCATTTGCTGTTGAAGAGTTTGGTTGATTAAAGATTAGACTAAGATTAATTGCTTCCTAAAGGACCCTCTCTTTTTCCATTCAATACCAATATGCTAGACAAGTAGCTTAGATGAAATAGCTAAATTTTAAGTAGCCAAAGATTGGCCAATTGAGTTCCAAAATTTTCATATAACAAATGTATTAATCTTCTCTTCCAAGATGTGTCTTCTAGCTATTTTTGTTTACTGTTGTGTTTTTTTTTCATAAAAATACATGAAGAAATGTTAAGTTGCAGCTATTCCCTTACAGAAAGTTAAACTTTTGGATTATCGCCATAAGAAACATATCAGTATTACCACAGGAAGAACAGCTCATTCTGTTTACTCTCTGTGTATTTTTTTCAGACAAAATGCTTTGTCTAAACCACAACTCTGTTATTTCAGATGATTCATTCCGGACTCATTCTTCTGGTAGTAGTGGGAACTCTGCCTTCCCTTCCAGTTCTTCTCGCAGCTTATTTAGCTCAGCTGATCAGAAGAACAATGGAAATAAGGAGAGTCAGTCACGAAAGATGAGCATGTAAGTGGATGACAGTGGTTAAATGGAGCTTATGGGTAACATTTTCAGAGGGAACTCAAAAGAGCTGTGTCAAATTAAGCCTATATTTATGATACTTCTGCACCCAGATTTTTAAATACTAAAATAGCAGGGTAGAAATGTGAAGTGTGCAATTACAAGTGCTTTTAAAACTGCATTCCCTTTTAATTAGTCTTTCACATTGTTACTCCTGCACATGTTTGCATTCAGCTGGTACATTATGGGAGGGTGGAATGGGGCAAAGTGAAGGTTAGTGCATTTGATATATAATAACTACAGTCACAGTGATTTAGCTGCCTTTAGTTGGAAAAATAGAATGTATGTATTGTTAGATGATTTAGTTTTTATTTTTCCTTCTTTTTATGTGCTTATATATGTTTATATACCATTATGTAACAATGAAGTTGGAATGCTATGATGAAGTTGTTCTGCTGCTTGTTATTAAGGCTGCTTTCTTTGCCTTACTTTAACCACTTAGATAAAAAAAAAAAAGAGTGCTAGGTGTAGGCACCTCCCTCAGGCTATTTCTTCTAAACATCAACATAAACCTTTAAACATTTTGCGATAAAAAAATCAAAGAAGAATTTGTTTGTTCCTGTGATAAAAGTGTGACCATCTTAGAAAATTGGTGATGTATACTTAGTCAAATCTCTAGCAGCTAATTCCTTGCACATTCCTTTTACACTGTAACTTGTAGTTCTAAATTACTCTTATTAAGCTAGCTGTGATTTAGGGGCTCAAGCAGAGATTCCTCTTTGTTATCAAAGATTTTATTTTGTAGCTGAGGCAGAATGGAGAATGGAAAGGAGCCAGATATAAAAGTTGACTTCAGTGTAATAGGAAGTAGATCTAGAAGCTGAGAAGTATGTGAAAAGTTGGGCAAGTTGGGCCTTGGCATTCTGAATAGGTATGAAAGATCAAGAATGAGAGGACAGCCTAGAACATGAGGCTAGGGTTTGCTGATCAAAGATAGTGGAGCTCAGATATGGAGCCTACAACAGACAGGAAAGAGGAATCCTTACACTGGTTTGCCAGGTATAAAGAGAAAACAATAGTGATAATGATATCTCTTGAGTGGTCCTTTCTGGAGAATTAAATATCTATATGAGTTCATATCTATCCACTTCAGTATTTAAAGGTTCCTTTAAAAACCAAACCAAACCACCCCTTCCCTCCCCCTAGCTTTACTAACACATACAAGTTAATAAAATTCCTAAATTTTAAAAAATAAAAGACTCAAAATTATCCTGGGCTGCATCAAAAAAAGCATGACCACCAGGTCGCGGGATGTGATTCTGCCCCTTTACTCTGTCCTCGTGCAACCCCACTTGGAGTACTGTGTTCAGCTCTGGAGTCATACATTTAGAAAGGACATAGAACTGTTGGAACAGGTCCAGTGCAGGGCCACGAGGATGATTAGAGGGATGGAGTACCTCTCCTATGAGGACAGGCTGAGAGAGCTGGGGCTGTTCAGCCTGGAGAAGGGAAGGTTCTGGGGGACCTTATTGGAGCCTTCCAGTATCTGAAAGGAGCCTACAGGAGAGCAGGAGAGGGACTCTTTGTCAGGAAATGTAGTGATAGAACAAGCGGTAATGGTTTTAAACTAGAAGAGGGGGAGATTTAGATTGGATAATAGGAAGAAATTCTTTCCTGTGAGGGTGGTGAGGCACTGGAACAGGTTGCCCAGAGGAGTTGTGGATGCCCCATCCCTGGAAGTGTTTAAGGCCAGGGCTTTGAGCAACCTGCTGTAGTGGGAGGTGTCTCTGCCCATGGCAGGGGGGTTGGAACTTGATCTTTAAGGCCCATTTCAACTCTAACCATTTTATAATTCTATGATACAATCTCTTGCTATATGATCACATAGGAGTCTTTCTTCTGGAATTTTACCACCTTCACTGTACATCATAAGTTTTTCTGGAATGAAGTCAAGCTTGCATATTGACATATTGTTTTTAAAACTGCATTTTCTGTGGATAAAAGATTGGCAAAAGTAGTGAAAGAATGTGAACTGTTTGTGTTGAGTCAGTGGTTTCACAGCAGAAGTACTCTTAAAATGCCAAGTCAAATTGCATTCTGTTCTTCTTTGTCAGTCTAATCCCTTCTCTTAAATATTTCCCAAAGTACTTACTTCAGACCTTTTTATAGGTGATCATTAGGTGGTCACTTATTTCAAAGTCAGTGATTTCAAACTCAAGTTAGATAAGTAGACATGCTGACGTTTTCAGCCATCTATAAGTAAATGGGATATGTATCTTGAGAACATAAAATGACATACAGTGCTACATACTTTGAAATACTAGGTGTGCTCAGAACCCCATATGCTTTCACTCTAATCACTGTATACCTCTGTTCACTCTCTTTAAAACCAGAAAATTAATTCAAATGTTATATATTTTTTTAGCAACCAGTTGAAATTCCAATTACTCATCCATCTCACAAGGATTTGGGGAAATTAAATGGTTTAATATTCACGAAGCAGTTAGATACAAAGATTAGTTAAACTTTTTTTTTTACATCACATAAAACATAGCCAAATTTCAAAGGTTTTCCTGCCTGTTGCTTAAAATAAAACTGCTACCTTTTGTCTGAATACAAAGAGAGAGAAAAAGCCTTCCACAGAGCAGTTTGCACCTTTGTCTTCAGGCAGGAAAGTGGAGTGTCAGAGACTCAGCTTTAAGTCTCAATGTACTATTCCCAAGCGAATACATGAGAGCAGGCTATTTGAAAGTAGGTGTCTGATCAAACACAATGGTCTGGCTGCTCCCTCTGGTTCAGAAAGGCCTCCAAGTGCATAGTGTTAAAAGCCAGAAGGATATACTAGGCGAGGAAAACCATTTTTGGATAAAGAGGAGCAGGCTTAGGATGACCTACATTTAGTTCTGAATAAGAGTTTTAATGTTCTATGTTCATCTGGGAAAACGCATCTCTCAATCTGGTGCAATGTCTGCTGCTCTGTGAATTCAGTTTCTCTTTTGTCTGTCCCAATTCTTAATTGTTTTCATAAGAAAAAGGAGCACTGCTGTAAGGAGATATAAAGAGACACAGATACAGGAATGGTTGGTGGCAAATGCATTCCCCTGCCTAACCTTGTTGACCACAGATATGTTCAGGTGTACCTCTTTTATCTTTCCTTTGTTCAGAAACATCAGTTTCTAGGAAACATTATTTTTTAAGTTGAATGGTGGAAAAAAATAATATCTGAATGTATAAGCAGTTGATGGAAATGGCTCTGAGAGAAGAATTTGAAAAATGTACAATGAAGGATGCAATTGAGTAGATGCTCATGAGTGTCACCATCTGTGACCTCACTAAGGCAGAAAACTTCTTAGAAAATAATAATAGGGTATATATTTAGATTACATCATCATGTAGATTTACCTATGTGCTGGTTAGGTGTTGCACTGGCCATCTTAGTTCTGGCAAGTCCTAGCTTTTAGTTTATTGGCATTGCAACGTGGATAGGGTAACTTCTTACATGTTTATTTTTCTAAGTAGCTATGTGTGTTTTGGAAGAATGGAAGTAATATGTTGTTTAATAATTAAAATAGCAACAGATATAATTAATGATTCTTAGCTCAAAGTGATGTATGTTTGGACAAAATATTATTTAATTGCTTAAGGATAATCTTTTCCATAAAACTACTGAATATTGGCAAATGTTCACTTTTGACAATATATGAAGTATTTCTGATTGCATACATTCATGTTATGGGAATTTTTCAAACACCAAAGTTATTTTGGGGGAGAATGGAGGTCTTTACTTACCATAGTCATGAGTTCAAACATTTTGTTGTCTCATTTCAGAGATGTACGCACAAATTAAAGTAGTCTATCATTTTGAAAATAATGTAGATGCAAGAAAAAAAAATACCAGTAAGTGCTTACAAACTGGTGATGAGAAAATTACCGTTAGCCTCAGTGTCATTTGCTAGACCTTAGGTCGTACTCAGGCAATAGAAAATGCAAGAACTGTGCTAAAGACGCACCTGACAAACTTAATGGTGGAATGCAAAATAATATTTACAGAGAGTTCTAAAAGTTAATTCCCATTCTTTGAAATATTTCTGAACAATAGAAACTGTTGTTAATTGACATAACTGCAACTTTGTGAAGATCAGTATATTTAAAGATTAAAAAATTAAGGCTGTGAAAAATACAGAAATTGCCCAAATGATAGTGTGGTCAACAGAAAGCCTAGAAATAATGCTGTAAAGAGCTCCAAGTTTTTCTCTTTTCCCTATCTCCACTTATCCCAGATTTTATCATGGATTAAGCTGGAATCCTCTGGCATTATTGGTAGCCATAAGTAGACTTTATGTGCTACCTTAACCATCTCACTTAGAGGGACCTCTTCATGCCCTTGTGTAGAAAACTTAATGGGGAGATACACCCTTCTTCTGAAGGATGCCCTCAAAATGTATCCATTTGGCTTTTTCAGTGGGTACAAAAGAGCAGCTTCTGAGTTTTAAAATGTAACAGATAAGTTACATTAAAATGTTACACGTGACAGCAGTTTATTTTGTAATGTTATTTAATAATATAGCATCAACATATTATGTGTGTTTCTTCTTTTGTATGAAGAAAAAACAGAAAATCAAACTCTTAGATCTTCTGACAGAACCAGAGGCTGGTGGAAGAAACTTTATGGTGCCGTAAGGTGGGAGCAGCAGATGGGACTTTCTAATACCTGGAATGAATAAAATGCATCTTGCAATGTTCAAACTTTTTAGCTTTTAATTAAAATCCCAAGCTGTATAATGTGTTCCGATAAGTAATGTAATGGTTGCAGAATTCTAACATTGTAGTGAAATGTTATGAAATGTAAGTTTAGCTATGTGTTCTTCACTGCTGTAGCTAAAGAGAGGGTTTTATTTCCTTCAATTATGCCTTTGTAGTTCAAATTCTTGGATTTAGGATGCACATATCCATTACTTAATTGGCTTATTTACACTTTTAGCAATTTTAAGCACCCGTGTTTTATGCAAGAAATAGAAGGAAATGTTATGAATATGAAAAAGTAATTCCACATTTTAAAGAATCTTCAAACCTAATTTAAGACCAAAGTCCAGAACCATTGATCAGTCTATTAAAGATATAAACTTCAGTAGCATTGTGCTGTGAGTTTGGAGATAATGTTTTTACAAGTACTAAGTAAAGTTCATAAAAATCCTGTGTGATTTTCAAAGCAATCTAAAAGCAGATGTCTTAACATGATATTAAAAAAAAGTTTTATTTCATAAGTTTTGTTGTATAAATACTTGTTTTAATTTTTAGTATTTCAGATTGTATTTTCACTTCAATAATTTATAATGATGAATCTGGTTTTTAATCAACTGCTATGGAAAGCTATGATGCTTCAGTGATGTCATCTGCATTTGTTTGTATTAATGCTACTCTTACTATCAAAATTTGTCTGTGGGAAAACATGCAATTCTATTTTAAAAAGTTCTATTTATGCCAATACTTGGGAGAGAGACTATGAAGCTATTGTCAGCTTCTCTATTTCAAAATGGAAGCAGCATAAATATATTGATATCAGAAATATGTGATTTTTAAAATTTATTGGTGTATGATAAAGATGATCTGATCTGTGAATGCATATGCGTGTGTGGTTACTTTTTATAATGTAAAAATATGAATGAAGATTTACTCAAAATAAAACCTAGGACAATGCTGTACATGCACGTTCTTGAAAAGAATTTCTCAGGGCATCTTTTATAATTAAAATAAATAAAAGCGTTTAGCTATAGAATGTATTTATTTTAAATAGTAATAATGCTGGTCTTACGTTGTCTTGTGTGAAGTACAAAATGTGTCTTTGGATTTAGCAGTGTCTTATTGTATGAATTCTTAAGCTTCTTACACTGCAGTTGGATATAGGTGTATCCTCTGTCCTTAGTCACAGACATTGTTTGGATTCTGTGGAAACACCCAAGTTTTCAGTTTGTTCTGCAGCCTGGAATAGGATCTTGTAAATCACAGATTGCTTTAAAAGCTTCAATTGTTACGACGTTTAGCATGAAGTAATGATGCAGGTAAACAGATGACCTATACTGGCTCCTTCCGGGTTCTGCTTTTGTCTCATTAATGAAAACAGTTACTCCCAGTTCCCCAGGCACAACGCATGCAGCGTGCCAGCTCCAGCTGCTCACCCGTGGGCCACAGGAGACTGCTCAATCTGTTCTCAGTCGGGCCTCTGCCAGGGACCAATCTCAGATCAGCAGCACCCAGCTGCAGAACAGGACTCAAAACTGTGTCTGATCCTCCAATGCTTTTACTAGAGAAGTGCAGAACAGCCAGTAAGTTCAGAAACATGAATCCAAGCTATTTCTCCTCTTAATGAGCATGTAATAAGTTCTGTATACAGTTTGTCTTTTGTTTCTTATTGGCTGCCATTTGTCTGTCATTTTTAACTGATTAATTTAATACTGATGACACGTTGCACTCAATAACTCTACTATGTATTTAATTCCTGCTCTGTAATCTTTAAATACTCTATATATAGATATTATTTGGTCTCTATGTCTTCCTTGTACAATACTCCTGGTGTCTTGTGTATACTTTCATCAGTCCTCCACACCACTGACCTCCATCCCAGTAGTCTTTCTGGGGCTGCTTACTTCTAGGTTATTTCTGTTGGACAACACCAATACTACTGAACCCTTCGTAGCATTGTTTTTAGCTGCAACTCAGAATAGCAGCTGGAGGTCAACTGTACAGTTATAGTTGGGTGGTTCTCCTCTAGAGCAGCCTGTTATTCATTCAGAGGCAAGGAGGAGTGATTCTCTTTCTTTCTGGGTACATTCACACTGCTGTGTGGTGTTAGGTTAGATGCACCTTCACAGTCTAGTCAAATACCAGAGTCTGCCTGCTAAATCCTTTTCTGAGTGATTTACACCAGTATCTGGGCTGCTGTGGGTAGACATCTAATGGTAACTGGGGTGATTTTTATAGGTGTTTACCAGTCTTACCCTGTAATGTATCTTTTATATGGTCTCTTGTGGATGCATCTGTCTGCGTGTGCTTACTGATGGACACCTTTGAAATTTCTAAGCCAAATGATTTTGAAAACACTTCTGCCCCCCTTTGGGTAGCTATTTTGGGAAGGGTTTATGAGCAAGTAGAGTAATGCTTAGATTTGTTAGTTACATATAGCTGGAAGCAGCTTTTTTGCGTTCTTTCATACTTTATGTATAGGACTGTGCTGCTAATTAAGATGTAGTAGATGTTAAAGATCCTGCTGCTCTGGTGGAAACGCTGCACCACTTGAATACAGTGATTAAAACATGCAAATCTTTTTCTGAAAAATTTTGACCACACCTTTTGGATTTTAGGATCAACTCTGAGAAGAGATTTATTCCACTTATATGGAGCTATGTTTTTTTTCCTACCACAGTCTGTCTTAGTTCAGGCATAGAGTCCTATTACATAGGTCACCCTGATATCCACATGAAAACACATGCACACATTCTGCTTTAAGTATAGGAACAGTTTGGTGTTATGAAGTAGTACAAACTCAGATTTTCCAGGTTCAAAATGCCTGATTATTTTTTTTTCAGAATTGTGTTGTCTTTAATAGAAATAATATTTTAAAAGCAGACGCATCATGTACCCTGAGAAAATGAGGTGATTTGATACTCTGAATAACCACTTTGAAAGACATCACACTCCCAGAGGATGCAGACTTCATGATAGACTTAGCACAATTTCTAAAGTAATAAAATAAAGATCTCTAGGCAGATGCTGTAAATGTTCTGTTTTTATAAGTGGCAAAATTCTGTTAAGATTGAGGTCAATAAGCTCTTAAGTCTCATCGCAGCAGAAGGTAACATTGAGGAATATCAAGCCTGCAGTGTTTTGGAATAAGCTTCCTGAATATTTTAGCATATCCATCTCTGTTTTTCATTCAGACTTATCACTAAAATGTTGAATTTCAACAGTTCAGTTCTATGGGTATTTTTAAATTGGCATGGTAGATTTTATAAGACATTTTTGTTCCTTTGTGCCTTAGTGAATTTAGCTTGTTACTTGGGCATTAATAAAATATTAATAGGATATCCTACTAGTAGTAGCTGGAGGGACAAAACAGGTTTTCACATTTTCATATTTCTCTGTCTTTTTATTCAAATGTAAATAATTAATGAAATAGAAATAAAGCCTCTTACATACCCTAGAATAGAAACTGTTACCTTTATTCACATTTCTGTTGGGTCAACCACCCTGCCAATGAACAGTAAAGTTTTAAAAGTTTCTTCAAAAATCATAAACAGGAATGGTTGGTCCACTTTGATGACAGGAGGCGTTGTAAAGGCAGTTATTTCTGACCCGCTAGCTGCTGTGGCCTCAGTTCCTTCTTCATCCACTTCAATTACTGCCTTTTGGATGATCTGAAATGCAATATAGCAATAAAATGTATGCCAGATATAAATAAATAACCAAATAAATACATACATAAATGAAAATACAGAAACTAATATTTCTGAGCATAGGCCGCACTTAGAAATTTTCTTCTCTCAGCTGGTAGCATGAGGAAAGCATTGCATTTGTGTCGTGCTCCTCGTTGACACCTGACGGTAAAGGGAGAGTTTCTCAAAGGTGAGGGTTGTGTTTTCATTAGCCATAAACACTGACTGCTTGGATATGTCACCCAGTTGATTTTGTGAGAGCTTAGGAAAAAGCTACATTTGCCTGTATATTTCTCATCCGTATGTTTGGTAGCGTAGAGTGACTATGTACAGCAACGAGCTGGAATCTTTTACTGGTCTGAGGACCTCTGCTTCTCCCTGAACTTGAAGCCTGGCAGGATCTGGTCCCTTTCAGATCTTCTGTCTCGGGGGTCTAGTCATTCCCAACTCCCACATTCCTAATTCTAGGAATAACTTACATGAGGACAGTTGAAGGACATTACCAGTGTTGAGTTCCCTGCTAAGCATGCTTAAATAATGAATCTGGCTGTCGTGGTTCACAGGCACAGGATGCTTCTCCAGCACATTTTAGCTGATACACATATTGCTTCTAGTATCAGTTAGCAGCTACTATTCAAGTGTGATTTTTTTTTATAACAAAATAGAGTTAACTGCTGAGAATCAGCATGAAATAGCTAGATAATCAAGATGAAGGGAGAAAAGTGCCTAAGATTCCCCAAAGTGAAACAGTTTATACGAAACTGAAAATCACAGCAATCTTATCTGTTAAATATTTATTCTTAAGTTGTTAAATTTTCCCAGAAAAGCTATTTCATTAAGGCACCAATTTTTTTTAAAACTGTAGTTCAGGACCTAGACTTTTTGAAACTTGTATACAAGTGTTTATCATACCGCTGCTCAGAGTTTTGGCAAATCACAGAGGCTTCTGTAAGGGTTTGGTGTAGGGACACTTGTAACACCAGTGCCGCTAGCTTAGAAGAATTCTTTGTGGTTGGGTACTAATGCATGAAGGGAGGATGCAAAGAGGATGGAGCCAGACTCTTTTCAGTGGTTCCCAGTGACAGGACCAGACTGGGAAAACAAGAGGTTCCCTCTGAATATTAGGAAACACTTCTTTTTCACTGTGAGGGGGTTTGAGCAAGGGCACAGTTTGCCCAGAGAGGTTGTGGTGTCTCCATCCTTGGAGACAGTAAAAGCTGACTAGGCATAGTCCTGTTTCTTTTACTTTAACATAGGAATTTTTGTTTAGGTTTAATTGTATTTCATCTTGTTTCACACACTCCGGTTTTTGAGGTCACTAGTTTCTCTGAGTGGTATCTTTTTTATCTTCTTTCTTTAGTCACGCTTCTTGATTCTCTATCATCAGCAAATTCTTTTTTTTTTTTTTTTTTGTGTAGACTAGCTGTTTCTTCTTCACAGGACATTTCTGGTCAGATAGACCTGTTCCTTCTTGATATTGGTGTGGTGTCCTCCATTCTTTTGTGCATTTTATTCTGCCTCCTGCCAGTCATCTGGAATTCATCTTTGCTCTCCCTTAAGTAATGCTACTGAGTTACCTTCTCCTCCTCTTTTTCTATGGAGCTGTGTTCCTCTTGGCCATTCCCTGCCTTTGCCTGCTCAAGTGATGATCTTTAAAAGTTCCAGTGTATGAAGTGGAATATCAGCATGGGTTGGGGTGCAACTGACTTGTGTTAAGGCTTTGCTGTGAGATTCTGCTTTTTCTCCTCCAAGGTATGCAGAAGAAAAGGCAAGACTGCTGTGGCTTTTCTTTCTGTGTTCCTTTTTGAGATTTTATTATTTGAGCTTTCTAAAGTTCCTTATTTGTTAATGAGAATACCTGTTCCTGTGCTGTGTGTAAGGGCTTCCCTCTCTAGGTTTCCTTCCTTGCTCTGACATTTGCCATTTAACTGTGGTTTTTTTACAGTGTTTTTTCTGGGTCATAGTATTTGTTTAATTGTGCTCCTTCCCCCCAGCTATATTCTTCTTGAAGCAGAGCTTTCTTCCTGTAATAAGCTAGCTTTGAGAGGTGTTGAGCACATCTAAAATGTAGCTGCCCCTTACTTCTACACACCTCATACGTGAATAATGTTCAAGAATACTTTCCTATTTAGTGTTCCTGTAAGCATCACTAAGTCTCTTGGCTGTGCCCTTTATATACTATTTCAATCCAAATATAAAATAATCTTATAAGGCTTACCTGTGAAACTGCTATATATTTTTCATCTGTGAGATGACTAAGATTTGCTGTACGTGTAAACAGATTTTTAATTCCAAGAGAATTAAGCAATTTCTTCATTTTATATTTTTGTTCTAGTTTGAACTTTGGAAATGAAATGTCCACTTTCCTGTTGGAAAAAAAAAATCAATGCAAACTTGGACTCTGTAGTATATCAACTGACTACTGAAAGGCACACTACTCAGGAATTAAGTTTGATGCAATAAAAATAAGAAGCAAGAATTGGAGAGAGTCTGCTGGAATTTAGGTTGGCAGAATATTTTCTCTGACCTGTTGACTGCCAAAGATGCTAGAAATTTCTTTCTCTGCACTTCCACTGCCCAGATACCAGTGACACAGGAATTTATTGTTCAGTGGAAAGAATTGTCGCTTCAGGAATCACATTTCACAGGAATAATTAAGGTTTACATTTTTGTATTCAAATTATCTGTTACTCTGGGTTTCCACTGGTAGGAAAGGTTTCATAAATATACTACATATCTAGATTTATTGTGTGCTTGGGCCAGCAGTGCTGAATTTACACAGGGAGAAGGGAAGGCCTAAGGAAGAATTTGGAAAGACTAGTTTGCTTGTGCCCTCAGAGAGACATTTCTAACTGAGATGAGGCATAGATGTATCATCTCCGAGTAGAAGCTTTCACACACCGCATGGACCGTGGGTAGGCTATTAACGTTCTACTTTGTAGATGCCTAATGCCAGAGAGACACCAGCATGTGAAAAGGGTTAGGAAGATTACCTAATCTTTGTTGTGCTTTATTGCTTTGCTGCAAGACATGGAAGACATTACAATGTCCAATGAATGTCCATGCCATACCTGGTCTTCATGTTGCCAAGCCAGGATTCCACAAGCTCTGCAGTCAGATGGTCTTCAAGTGAAATGTAATCTCCCTCCTTTTCTGGGATGACAATCAGCATGTGGGCTTTCCCTTTGTAGGGTAGCTTTATCACAGTGCATCTTAAGTTCTCATCAAAAGTTGAATTAACTTTATCTGACTTGAACATCATGGGTACCTGCACACTTCTGTATTTGTTTATGTGGAAAGTCTCCACTTCTGTGAATTGGGAATTAAAGGGATAGAGCCACTTGCCTGAGGAAGGAAAAAAAGTAAATGATTATGTGCTTTTAGACTTGTTCAACAAAACATTCAGAAACCCTTAAATGAAAGTATGGAATGTTTTGTGAATCTAGTTGAAGTGGATGATGATTGCCATATATTTAATATGTGTTCTTTACATTTTTATTATAGCAGGAAAAGGAAGTAGTCCGCAAAATAAACTCCTATGTTTGCAGGGAAAGAAGAAAAAGATTTTTGAAGATTGATTAGCTCCCAGTCAAGCGTGGAACTAATATTCTTATTGTTTATTGAATGCCATATGAGTACCCATCTTGTATTAACGTGTTGCCTTCTCTGAAATTCTCTACCAGCTGTTCAACATCCTGTTGTTAAATTAATTTTACAATCTTTTGGATGGGGTTTCAGCAGTGTGCTAACTTGTACAGTGCAGTGGAATGCATCCCCTTCTGTACTAATGGTTCTGATCTCTACCGTTGCTTTCAAATATAGCCACAGCCATTTATCTCTTTTCTCTTATTTTCTGCCAGGGAGAGTAGACCTTGGTATCAGACAAACTGCACTTTTGTGAAATGAAGAATAAACTTACTCTGTAGGGAGCCTGTATGGATGAGGAGTAATTTTCTTTGTTCTCATATGTGCATTTACTTTAGTGGGCTTTCCGTGGATGGCATCTGCTGAGTGCTTTGGTCTTTGAAGTAGTGGTTGTGACACTGCATTTCTCTTGTCCCTTTAGTCACCCTAGCTCTTTTTCTTTGCTTTTTACCTAACATTGTGTCTCTGGCTTCTGTATGGCTGTTTCAGAGTAAAGGATGGGCTCTGGCTCCCTGTCATTGCCAGGACCTCCTTTTGGAGCCCCATATCTGTCTTCTAAGCCAGTGGTCAGAGAGATCCCAGCCACAGGAAAAGGAGTGTAGGATATTTGGCAGTAGAGGACCTCTCCACAGAACAGTTTCTGCCCATCACATCTATTTCTTTCCCTCACCCTGTAAGGTAATATAATGGAGTACTTTGGTTCCTCTGGGGAAAAAGTCTCTTCACTGAAGTAGGGAAATTATTTTTGTTTTCATGATTTTGTGTACTATGTATAATCAGCCAATGATTTTAGGCCCAGTGCCCACCATTCCAAAGACCATCACGATTAAGACTTTTTCATTTTAATTTCTGGGTGAAAATTAGACATTCTTCTTAGTCATTAAAGGGATCATTTAGAGACAGATTGAGATAGGTTGATACAACATTTTTTATTCTTTTTGAGACTGTGTCGTTTGGAAGAAGGCACAGAAGAATTGTGGTTGCCTTTCATGAAAACCTTTTCCAATTAAATAAACCTAATAGAAGAAAGTAAATCTAGACAAACATGTAGAGAAAACAGGACACCTGAATTAATTTCAACTTCCTCTAATGTAGCTGAAGTTAGAGTCCTGGTTCTAATAAATAATCATTTTACAAACTGAAAACAACAGTTACCTTTAAAGACGATGTAGTCCACAAGTAGCAGTTTAGTGTGGCGGTCAAGCTCTTCAAAAAGTTCTGGGATTTTTCCTTTGGTCTTTTTGTTAATGTTTTGATTTATTACAGATTTTGCCTGTGTAAAGTTTTGAAAGTCCACTCTCAGGAATTCCATATCAAAGTACTGCTTAGATAAATTGAGGAAAGACTCCCTGAGTCTGAAATCCTTTTGGATGAAAGAAAGAGTACCTTGCACAAGAAGTTCTTCGTTCTCTGTGATGCTATCTTTCAGTTGTTTAAACAAAGCTGGTAGATGATGGCAGTCTGCTTTGTCCTTCAAAGCATGGAGGTTTAGACTTTTTAATATCTGTCTGTGTGTTTCTCCTTTGGCTGCCAGCATGTAAGCAGTCATGAGAGCTGATACGGAAAGGGGAGAGATGATTACGTTGTTATCATGCGTCATCGCAATTTTTCTGTAGAGGTTAAATCCAAAATTTGCAGTCTTTTCAGTGAAGTTGTAAAGAGTGAAGTCTTCGAAACCTTGCTCTTCAAAAGTCTTGGAAATATTTTTATGGTAGTGCCACTCTTCCGAAAAACTGATGTTTTTATTTCTTTCCATTAAGTTATTTTCTTTCTCATTCTTTGGGCTTTTAGGTGTGATGCCAGCCTTGCTGATTTCAATACATACTTCACTCAAGAGAAGTAGGTAAATTCCTGTTTTCATGTTGACATCCAGTAATGAGCTCTTTTTTTGTTTGTTTGTTTGTTTCTCTAGTAAATACAATGGAGAAATAAAAAACAAAACAAAAAAAAAGCAATGCAATGAATTTTTAGTTTGTTCTTCTATTCCCAGTGCAAAAAGATGGTCTTTCTGTGTCTTCAGTGTATATATCCAAAACTTAAGATCTGGTTCCTGTATGAAAGGTCATATTTAGATCAGTAGAAGAGTGAGGTTTCTGACATTATTAAGTGAATCCAGAAGATATATCATCATCTTCTGGTATTGGTGGTTCATGTCAGAAGTGTTTCACTCATTTTTCCCTTGGTAACTTGTAAATCCTTTACAAAAAAACTAGATTTTAAGTACAATATGCTGCTCAAAGATGAAAAATCAGCTTGTTGGACCTGTGTTTCCCTCTTGTGAAACTGGTGTCATCTATAAGCATGAGAATTCTAGGCAGCATGTTATGGAAATGACGTTTTTCCCTGGGGAGCTCTAATGCAGACTAATCCCAGAAAATGTGCATGGTGACCTGCTGAAAAGCTGAGTGAGCTGGAGCTCCCTGTCTGCACTTCATTGGCACTGGCAAGTGGATTGTGTTCTCCATAGTGTTTGTCTTAATCATGGTTGCCATTCCTATTGGATCTGTCTTTTCCTGGATAGTGATAGTAGCCTGACATCCCTTCTGTAGAAATGTTAGCCCTTAATATTTTATATTATATCCTTAATATATTAACAACTCCTTAGGGGAAAAAAAAGCCACACTTGGAAAGCACAAAAAGTGTCTGATTTTCCTAGTATGATAAATGCTGATCCAGAAAACAATCTGGTTTTGACAGTTAAGAGAATATTATATTAAAAATAGTCTTTTAAAAACTCAGTTAAATATCTCTTTGTTGTACACAAAAATCAAAAGCCACTAGGTTTTGTCTCAGAAATGGTAACTTTGAAGGACCACGAAGAAAAATATTTATTTACATAAATATTTTTAAAATATTTCATATATGACTCAGAGAATGCTCGAGTTCTGCACTGCAAATTACTAAATTACTTTTACAAACTTAGCAAGACTCTGCTTGTCAATGTAACTTCCACCTTGCTTTCCCAGTAATTTTTTTAGAAGGATGTATTTATCTGGTTATATAGAAAATTAAAATCAGTCAAAACCAGTGTGTCTTTAAGAGTCTGCCTTAAGTCAAACTCCCTAGAATAAATCAGGATTAACTCCACTGACATACAGATTGCATAAAGCTGGTCTAAGTCAAAGCAGACTGTGTTCCTATGGGACTTTTACCTATTCTTTCATCTTACCAACTAAAACACTGTTTTGAAGTAGGTAGCCATGACATAACAGGGAACCACAGAGTCATGTCACTTAGTCAAGATGAACTGTTGGCCTATGTGTGGAGGAAAACAGATCCTAATTTTAATGTGGCACCAGTAGGTCTTGTTGAGCAACTATTCTTTCAGGGATACTACTATGGAAAGGTTGTTGTACTCAAAGAAACTCAGAGTCAAGGGCTTTTCTACTTTGTGTGTCTTGCTCTTTGGTTCACTTACAGATAAGCTCATTTGGGGAAGAAGTGAGACAATGCAGATTTTAACAGTATCTGTGATCGTACTTCTTCCCTAGTTAAGTATTCCCTTGGTAAATTGGGTTTGTAGGTTGGTGGAGAGCTGGGCTTTGTATACTCTCATGACGAGTATACAAAAACCCCTCTATCTAGTTCATTTTTAATATTGACGAAATGTCTAGAGCTTAGTATAGAAGGAGTACGTGAAGCATTTCTATAAATGCGAAGGAGTGTACTAATGGAGAAACTTGGAGAAACCGAAATGATTTAGACATAGGAAGTTTTTGCCAGTGAATGATTTAGACATAGGAAGTTTTTGCCAGTGAACCTTATTGGCACTCCACTGCTGAAAGCAACCTCAGAAAGAATATCAAAGTTCTTTGAAAATCTAGATACATATCATTAAGACATATCAAATTTTGTAATTCAACGTACACAGCAGTGGTCAAGGAGACATTGTGGCGACTGTGTTTGAATCCCTAGGGATAACATCCTAATTTGTGGCTGCATCAAAAGGGTCAGCCTCTAGCTTGGCAAGAGAATAAGGCTGAAGTTCTCACCTCAGTATCTGTACATAGCAAGGTGCTGCAGCTGCTAATGTACTTCTGTCAAGAGCCTGTTGTGTACTGTTCTTTCTAGTAAGTCGATGTGAAGTTTCTGTGTTACTGCCGATACTGACCAAGCCCTGAAATGTTTATGAGGGAGGAATTCTTGCCTTTCATCTTTTCACGTCACTTATCCTTCTGCTATAGCTTGCTTATTACTCCATTCAGAACATCCTCCTGATCACATGCCATAGGATTCCCTGTTCTTTTATACTTCACTGTCCAGCAAATGCTGAAGGTTTGTCAGTACCATCTCCTCCCTGAAAATGCCATGTTTCAGCATCAAATAGCACACATACGAAATAGTTTTTCTGTGCTCAAAAATACAAGTTCTACCCAAGCTGTGATTTCTGAGCAAAGTTGATAAAGGTCTCTTCATCCAACAAAATGTTTGGTGAGATCTGGACACAGAAGGCCTCAGGCAGACTTTAGTGTCAGACATTGCATTGATTGTGTAAATTTGCACATGCAAATACACTTTGAAAGCATAAAGTGCAAATATGCTTATCATGCATCTTTCCATCAAAGCAGTGTATGAATTTCTCTCCCATACAGCAGTATTGAATTATACCTTATGGAAAAATCCTGAATGGGTTGTAATCTTTGGAGACACGCTTTCCCATTGTAAATTAAACAGGATGTTCAAGACCACCAAGCCTGCACAGAATCCTTTTGTATAGCAGTGGCATGCAAATGGATAAGTGAGATGAAAAGATGGATTATATGGCCCATCATTAAAGTAGTGATTCAAGAATTGAGAAAACACATGGCAACTATTAAGTACTCTTTTAAGTTAAGGATCTGTAACAGCAAATTACGGTCCTTGTATAATTTGTGATTTGGTATATGGGAAAGCTGGTTTGATTTGATTGCTGTTTATTCAGAGTTCAGCTGAATTTCACAGTTGCCTGATTCAGACTGTGGGAGTTAGTCCTGAAAAGGTATGTTGATGTGAGTACTGAGACATTTGGGTGCCAAGTCACAGGGTGTTTTTGGCACTCAGGTGGTGTGCTATTTTCTTTTGAGATAATAGGTCACGTTCTGTACTTGGTGAAACACAGATGGGCTGTAATGACTTAATCGGGAGGCAGTGAAATCCCTGAATGTTATGCCTCCTCTCAAGTGCGTGGCAGCCAGGGAACAGAGTAGAAAATGCAGCACACTCTGGTTGTGAATATTTTTTCTTTCTCGTTAATTCTTGTTTTATTTTCAGTGAGATTCCCAGTGCCTGGCTTATGCAGGACTGGCACAGGTAAGGGGGCGACCTGACTTCAGCTGCTGCCTTGCCGGCCAAATGGTTTTGTCTGATTTTCTGCAGGGTTGGGATGCTTACTCTCCCCTGACAGACTGCAAGCTGTGTTCTTAAGAGCTATTGAGTAATTGCAAGGCGTTTCTGCTCTTTACGTAGTGACCCACTTCTGTGGAAGTAGCGTAGGCACCAAGATGCTGCTCCTGCCACAATGCTGTGCTTGCCCTGGCAGCAGAGGAGGGGGTCCTTTCCCTGGGGAGACATCCCTGCTTTGAAGAGGTATCCTTGGACAGTGCAAAGTCAGCTCTAGCATAGAGACAGGGATTAGAACATTTTGCTTTGATTGCATTCAGTCACAGAAAAAGGGCTTTCTGCTATAACAGCAGTCCTTCTAAAAAAGCATCAGGCCTAGTTTCTCACTAGACATTGCAGAGCACCAGCTCTTCCCCATCTTTTCTGGGCATAGCGCAATTCCTGTGCAACATCTGAGCGTTGGCGTTTGGCAGACATCACAGTTGCATCCCTGAGAGCTCTGGGTCAGTGCCTGGCTCAACTGGGCCAGGAAATTCCCCCCAGGAGATGTGAGGGGACTGAATGGGGAAAGCAGTGAGTTGCCTTCCAGAGGGCTTCACCCTCCTGAGAGAAATGGGCTTCAAACTGAAAGGACAGGGCAAATGCAGAAGCCTGTGTTTGCAGGCGCATCCCAGACCAGGCCATTCAGCACTCATCCTGTATCCTCAGGCAAACACAAATGCTACTGCTAAGAACCTTGCAGTTGCACTAAGCAAGCACTCCCTGTAAAATGAGATTGCATGAAGGAAAGTTAACATTACAGCAGCTTTATCATTCACTTTCAGTAACAGAAATAAAGCATGTCCTCTAGGACTGGGAAAAATCTGGAAATAATAAAATTATATTTATGCATATTATAGGCTTGTATTTTTAGACCTGAGTGAAACTTACTGCTAATTTAGGAGAACTCACTTTATGTATATAGTAGACAGTTCAAGCATTAAAGCAAAATAAATGTTCTTTCCATTTTAAGAAATACTTGTTTCTAGTAGTCTCAGATATCAAAGAAATAAGTTTCTTGCTCAAATGCATTTTTCTTCTGAAGCTCTTAGAGCAAGAGAAAAATAAAATATATTGAAATGCTGATTAAGATCTAGAAAAATTTAAAACACCATATCTAGAAAATAGCTGATAAATATATATAATTATATATATAAAAACATAATAACCCATCCCTTTAGAATCTACATGTTTCATATAAATCTTGTCTTACCTATTAGGTAGCTCCTCTGTTACTTTTCTCAATCAACTATGTTTAAAAACGAGATGAAGATGTCTTTCCCATATAGAAGTGTTTCTACAAATATTTGCTCTTCCAAAGAGTGATAATCTGGTTTTGTCTGTTACAAATTAACTGCTTTATAAACAGTACATCTTGTGTTTCCCATAAATGGCATAATGAGGGAGGGGTTTATTCCAGTAAATAAGTTATATTTTTCATGAAAAACAAGAGAACAGTAAACTCTTTGCATCCAGCACCCTGACAGGATTTGTCCCAGCACATTCAGTTGCCCATGAGAATGATTTTACAGGTGGGCTCTGAGCTACTTGGTGGTGGAAGCAGTCTCCGATCCTGATTGAAATACCACCTTTCACAAAAGAATAGGTCACTGTTCACGAAGGCAGGGGAGAACACCAGGGAGGGAGGGAGGGAGCAGGTACAGAGCATTCGTAGTGGTGTTGTCAGCGCCCTCGCCCTCCAATTGAGCCATTCCTTCTGGAGGAGAGACTAGGGCTTCACTCCCTGTTTGAAGAGCATGCCAGCTATTCAGTGATACATCAGTATGCCAAAATTACCTGACTGGTAAGCACTGAGTGACGTTTCTCCTCTAAAAGACAAAATGGAGGAAGATGATACTCCTGCAAATGTTGTACAGAGCTATGAGAAATAAGAATGAAATTTTTAAACTTTGAGTTGGTCATCTTTGGACAAATTTGACGGTCTCCTTTCGGTTCTTGAGCCTTGTTAGTTGGGGAAGGCACATTCTTTACGGCAGTTTATTCAGCAATTTCTCTAGTTCGGGCACAATCTAAACTTTTCAGTATTTTAATCATTGGCCTTATTCCAAATAAGGAATTCCATGTTTTTAGTTTATCTTCTCCGTATGTTCTTAAATAAAATACTCCCAAATGAAAGAGAATATTTCATTCTGATTTGGATTGTACAAGGAATAGAATTTTTTATATCCTTGAGATAAGGGAACCAGTCTTTATTTTTTGACTGAACTGAAAAAAAGTATTATTTTCAGTCTAAGTGGAAGTGTTGTCAGAGGAAAGGATGACATTTTAGAAAGGTCGTAAAGGGTTTGGGTATCCAGGACTCAATGCAAAAAGGTTTTTGTTTGTTACTGATGAGTATTACTTCTATAGAAGTGACAACTTGCTTACTAACTGTAAGGTTTGTTTAGGAACTGCTTAAGAGCTGAATGTTTCCCCTCCATGGTCATGTTGCAAGGACACATTACTGGAGGGTGCTTGTGTGAGATGTGCACTTAAGTTCAACAGAGACATGAAAGGTCCCAGGCTCTAGGTGCCTAAATTCTTCCTTTGTTTAATTTCTTGTAAGATACTCTTCCTAATACCTGTCATAATAGGCCTCAACTATAACCATTGTGTTAAAAAACATAGGAACATAAGATGAAGTTACTCAATTAAAGCCCTGTCCTAATGTGACATGGCCTATTCTCTGAGCATAAAAAGCTATGCTGTGAATGCCCCAGTGACTCCAGAACTTCAGTTTTCTGTTCAGATGATTGAAAATTTTCTTTTTACTTCCTAGTCTATATTTGTTTCTGGTTAATTCAGTTGGACTTTAAATTCAAATTTACTTTCATTACATGGAAGAGATGTGTATCTGATATGGTCGAACAAAGCTGCACTGCTGCAGTGTACTTCTGAATCTGTCTTCTGGAGAGTGTGGTACAGTGGTTCTGACCCAAGAAAGCCTAGTTCATACAAAACCATACCCAGCTTTTGTGCCCAGTAAAATTAGCAGTGTTCTTAGCAATGATAACGGCAACCAAGCAATTCCTTGCACTCGCTCCAGCACTGAGACATACATAGTCACCACTGGAAGCCCAGCCTGTTAAGGTGCAACAATATTGATATTTAATATTCAAAAGGTGAAGTCTTGCATATAAATGGTAGTGAAAAAAAAAAAAAAAGGAAGAAATGTTAAAGTCTTTGGATCTCTCAGGTAAGTGTTTTCTAGACCAAAAAAAACGCCATCAATCCCATTTCATCTGGAAGAGGAAGGAGGCTGCTATGAGATGTATTGGTGAGACCCCACCTGGAGTACTGTGTCCAGCTCTGGAGTCCTCAACATAGAAAGGACATGGAACTGTTGGAATGGGTCCAGTGGAGGGACACCAAGGTAATTAGATGGCTGGAGCACCTCTCCTATGAAAACAGGCTGAGAGAGCTGGGGTTGGTCAGCCTGGAAAAGAGAAGGTTNAAGAAATTCTTTCCTGTGAGAGTGGTGAGGCACTGGAACTGGTTACCCAGAGAAGTTGTGGATGCCCCATCGCTGGAAGTGTTTAAGGCCAGGCTGGATGAGGCTTTGAGCAACCTGGTCTGGTGAGAGGTGTCCCTGCCCATGGCAGGGGGGTTGGAACTTGGTGATCTTTAACGTCCTTTCCAACTCTAACGATTCCATGATTCTGTGGTTGTGTACAGAGATCTGAGGGAATTGTCTTCCACTTTAGTTATTCATGAAGCCCTTGCTAGATTTTCATGCTGGGTAACGCCTTGCTGAGAGTATCTTCCACATACTATTGAGAGTAACGTATTCCTCCCACTAACTACTATTTATACTGTCAGTTGCCCCTTGGATTTGACAGAGCTTTCTGAGCAGTAAACCACCACACAGCATATGGGTAACGCCCTGCCAAACTATACATATTCGCAGAGTGATTTACAGGGAGAGGATTGCTGATTTGTCATAGTGGTGAAATTGCACTTTTCCACAGTTTAAGATGAAACCACCCATGAGACAAGAACAAGTGAGGGTAGTACATGTGTATTGGTGCCCAGATGTGTCTCTGGGAGCTTGTGTCAGCACAGTGCTGAGGCTGGGCACTGGTCTGTCAGCAGTTGAGCTAAAGGCTGTCTGGTCTCTTATAGGCAAGTTTTTTTGGATGCATGTACAACTCTGAAAAACTTGACAGTGATGACATGGTCCAGGTTTTGCCCAGTCTGCAAAATACCCTGTGACTCTAGGGTATCTGGGGGTAGATACTGCAGAGGCAGGCTTAGCTGCTTCTTCCAAATATTCAGAGGATTTCTGAATAATTATAAGCCCCTTTCATTCTTTTACAGTTCTTCTTGGGCTGGCAACACCTCTGCTTCAGTGGCTTCTTTTCCTCTTATTTACTTTCCCCAATCTGGCTTAGGAAACTTTCAGTGACTGTGGAGCAACCAGTTGTCTTAATATTTGGTTGGTTTTGGGCTTAGGCTCCCTGTGCAAACTATGATTTGTTCCAGTTACGATCTCCTTGGTACAGCAATAGTGCTTGCTTAGGTAATGCTTCTGTTTCATATGCCATGCTCCATTTTAGCAATGTTTGTGACTTGACCACAGCTGAGCTTCAAAAGTGGGCTATGAGATATGATGGGCATGACTGCAATACCAAAGGATCAGGTTCCAGGAAGGAAACTAGTGGCTTAATTAAGTATATCTATACCAGGTTCCCAGTAAGAGAATTTTTGGAACTGAGTTTCTTGCCTTGCTCAAACAAGGTAGTAACTAAATAGGTATGTTTCACTCAGGGCCCTGTGAATTTTTGTCCTCCAAAAGTGGCTACCCTCTTGGTTTCTCAAGGGCAGACAGAGGGTATTTACACTTGTCTTGATGGAGCTAGTTGAGATCAATTTGAAATACTGTCCAGGCTGGAGGCTATGAGAGGAACTAAAGTAAAAAGTGTTAATTCAGGAAAGTATTTGGTCTGAATTGTATCTAACTGCTTCCATGTTTCTTAGACTAAACAAAACATCCATGTGCCCCAAGTAGTACAGGAGATGATTTTTTAATATTTATTCTGAAGTCTGACTGTGAAATGACTCCTAACACATGAACTAGTGTGCTCTAACAGTGATAAGACAGCTCTTTATACAGTCTCTTGAAAATACTGAGTTTGTCAACAAGATGATTCATCAAGGTGGCTGCTTCTTCTCCCACTCAAAGAATGCACACTCCAATTGAAATCTGCTGGATGCAGAGACCCTGAGGGCCTCATACCTACAGTGTTCATAGCCCAACCATTTTCAGAGAGAACTAGGCCTGTGCAGTTGTTCCTATGTTCACCTCTCCTATGAGGACAGGCTGAGGGAGCTGGGGCTGTTCAGCCTGGAGAAGAGAAAGCTCCAGGGAGACCTTACAGCAGCCTTCCAGTATCTGAAGGGAGCCTACAGGAGAGCAGGAGAGAGACACTTTGTCAGGAAGTATAGTGATAGGACAAGGGGTAATGGTTTTAAATTGGAAGAGGGGAGATTTAGATTAGATAATAGGAAGAAATTCTTTCCTGTGAGGGTGGTGAGGCACTGGAACAGGTTGCCTAGAGAAGTTGTAGATGCCCCATCCCTGGAAGTGTTCAAGAACAGGCTTGATGGGGCTTTGAGCAACCTGGTCTGGTGGGGAGGTGTCCCTGCCCACGGGAGAGGGGTTCAACTCAATGATCTTCAACGTCCCTTCCAACTCTAACCATTCTATGATTCTTTATGGACGGATTCCTGTAGTGAAAGCTCCTTTGAAAGGTGTGTATTCCTGCATATCAGTTGGGGTGGGATGAGTGAGTTACTCAATGAAGTCGTCATATTTCATAATGTAGGGCTGAAGTACCTCCTTTGTATTTTCAGCTTCCTAGTCAAGTGCTGTCTGATTGTCCTTGAACACACAAATAAAATTATAATTTACTGGTAATAGGATGTCTTACTATGGAAGCTTTTATAGGGAATGCAAAAATGATGAAACACTGCAGTAGTGTGTCCAGAGAAGTACTATCACTTTTCAGTAACAGGTAAAACAACCATCCACGAGGTATGATTGAAGTAGCATGAATCCTGCTTTCATGAATCCTGCTTTCTTCTAGGAGATGAAGTAAATTGACCTTTTAAAGTCACACCAGTGACCTTTTAAAGTCACACCAGTCACACAGCCTTGTGTCTTGTGATTCTCTGACTCACAGCAAAGGAGAATTTCATTCTCTGTAATTTATTTGGCTTGCATTTTTCATACAAGAATTCAGGAGCTGCAGTAGGGTTACTTGGTGTTTGCCTAGTCCCTATGGAGCCAGCAGGTGTCATCAGAACCTTTACTTCTCTGATGAAAAGCAGGAGTTTTGAGTGTTTGGAATCTGCCCTTCTCTGTGCCTTTCTAAGTTTGTATCATGAGGCTAGACTTTGGCAGGCAGGAGAACACAAACTTAAACAACCAGCACTGGAACGTATTTCCGTTCTTCTGGTGGGACATCTCAAAGCTTCTTCAGTAGGTGTGAAATCAAAGTGTATTTCTATTTTAAATTCCTGAAAAGCAGGAATTACAAAGTGTCTAAGAGATAGGTATGTCTAAGGGGAAAAAAACTTACTATTGCATCTCTGAAGTGGCAGAATATGCTGACATCGGTGATCTCATCATCCCAACTTGGAATACGATATATTTTCCCACTATTCCTTACCCACATTCCATGTGTGCATGTGCTACATGTGCATCTCCTTACTGCTGCAATATTCAAGTTCAGTTTGTGTGACCTGAAATCTTTGACTGTCTGGCCCAAAGCAATTATCCAATGTAATGAAGAAATCTCTGCACTTTGGCCTCTGTAAAAGACAAGCAGAAGATGTCCTCCTGCACTTGTGAAACATGCTGAGTTTTACTAAGTACCAAATGAGTGCAAGTTTGTGTTAGCCACATTGCCCAGAGTGGCTGGCAAAGACCTTTGCATTGTGGGGTTGGAGGGTTTTTTTGTTTGGTTGTTTATTTGGTGGTTTGTTTTTTGTTGTTTTTTTTTTTGTTTGTTTGGTTGGTTGGTTTTTTTTTGTTTGTTTTTGTTTTTGTTTTTGGTTTTGGTTTTTTTTTGTTTGTTTGTTTCTTTTTTTTGTTTTGTTTTTGTTTGTTTGTTTTTGTTTTTTTCATTTAAACATGGATATGAATACCGTAACCTACTACAGATCTGGTACTAGTTCCTGTGATACCTGTAGGCTGAATGTGACGGGTATTCAAAAGCAACTCTTCTTCCTAGAGAAAGTATGTATGTATCCAGCTGCGCTTTCACAAAATAAACAAGCAGGGGTCAGTTTTCATACAGGACTGGATGTCTTTGTTCAAACTGCTTCAGCGCTTTCCCTGGTCTTCAGTGAGACAGGTCAATCTGTGTGCTTTTATTTGTTTCTGCATGCTGGTTTTGGGATTTTTAATCTTGAGATTTTTAAAGACAATATCTGAGTTTACCTGAAAGCAGTAAAGCTAAAGTGAGGAAGCAAGGACAGATAAACGAATGTTTAAGATGTGAACATTTTCATCAAACACCATACGAAGCTGTCATATGGCAACAATATAGTTCTTGTGAGTTTGGGTTTAAAAGGATAATAAATTACATGCTGCTACATGCAAGAGACATCCATAAATGTAGGGCCAGAGACTTTGCATACTTTTGTCAATCACTCAATCTCATATATATATAATATTAATTTTCAAGAAACAGACATATTACACTAAAAATCTGCTGTCATTGCAAATCTGTAACTAATATTTCCATTGTTTCTTTATCATAAAGAAGAATATTTAGACAGTGAAATAGTTAAAAGGACAGCAAGCCTGGTCTGTGAGCTGTCTGGGAACTCAAATAGGGTTTTGTTTATATTTCATAAGAATATTGCATTTTATGTGTGGACAGGGCCAAATGTGAAGTGTTAATTATTCGTTTCTTTGATTTAAGCACTAATGTCACTTAGAAGCCTTGCTCATCTTTGAAATGGAACTTTTGAAGGATGCACATACATTGCTAGTGAGAATAAAATTTATATAAGAAAAATTATTTGAGAAATGGAGTAAAGGGCATGAATGTCTTTAACTTCTGGTGGAAACCAGGTAAAAAGGTCATAGTTCTTCCAGGAGGTTTCCTTTAGACCTCTTCCACATTTGGTTGCTCTTCCCAGTTCCTGATGTTTTCTGACTTAAGTGGCAATTTTGCAATGGTGACTCAATGAATCTTAAGATTTTTATTTTTTTTTTAAAGGAAATTGAAGTTGTACACTCTCTATCTCATTCTCTCTCTCTTGCCTTCATTCCATTTTATATATTTGAAAGTATTCTCTTTTTGCATCCAATTTGACAAAACAATAAAGGTCTGAAACATACCAAATTCATACAAATGTCATGAAGTTTAATGACCTGATCTAGGACAGAAACGCTTTTACAGCTTGTGCTGTGGGAGGAGCTAATGAGCTAGACATCAGAGAATCCACACCAGGGCAACAGCTATGGAAACCAAGTTTCACTGAATCTGTAGGTGAGA